>OZ010573.1:87502325-87592325 GCA_963932145.1 Acanthosepion lycidas | reverse complement strand
ATGGCCTGGATGGATTCATTTCCTCCTTAGATTCTTTCAGTCCTTTAGTAACGTCCTTCATATCCATTACAAACGTGCCTATATAAGCAAAACTGTCGCCATCTTGCTGTACTTTGTTTTTCAAATTTTTGATATAGTTACTTTTCCCCCTTTTCTTGTTATTTTCATCTTTCTTCTAATGGTGAATGATGACTATCTCTCACTTTATTATACGCTCCTGTGGCAGAGATCCTGTAGGTTTCCTTCCTTATCAGCCATCAACACAGTGTCATCTTCGTATCTTATATTGCTAAGACAACACCCACCGATAATAAATCCAGGTAGGGTCGCGCTGTAAAGGTTGAATAAATCTAGGGTGAAGACGTATACTTGTCTTACACTTATTTCTAATTTTGTGTAGCTACTAATTTTTTTTTTTTTTTGTTTCTTAAGCATTTCACCCCAAGCAAGGCGGGAAGCCACTAGGACGCAAGGGGTTACAGAAAATATAGAGCGAGATCAGATAGGAGTGATAGAAGAGAGTATGAGGAGAAGGTTAGTGGATAGGTCAAGGCAACTGGAGATGTCGATTGACATTACAGTTGAATAGTTGGAGATTATAGCACTCAGGGAAACTGGAAAAGGGAATGGAGTTCCACAGGCGAGAGGTGCGAGACATGAAGCTATTAGAGTAGAAGAGACGGTTACATTTAGGAGTTTCGATAGTGAAGGGGTGAGAGTGGGATGCCAGCCTCGTAGGGCGCTTGAACTCATGAAGTCTGGGAACCAGCGAATGCAGCTCCTCGGAGCAATTTCCATGAAAGTATTTGTAAAACAGACAGAAAGAGGCGACGGCGCGTCTGTGAGAAAGTGACTGTAGACGAGATGCCAGAGCATGGCCAATTATATTGCATATCCGCCTCTGGAGCCTAACAAGATCTCCGAAGCAAACAGAAGGGGCACCAGACCATATATGGCAGCAATACTCCATGCAAGGGCGAATTGTTGATTTGTAGATCCGGAGGATCGATTTTCTATCCGTATGAAGACAGTTTGCTCCCAATATAAATTCTGCGGTATTCCAACATCCTTTTTAAGCAAATCTATTTTCCTTGGAGTTCAAAAAGATACTTGTGCCGTACTTTGTGAAATGCTTTATTTAAATAAATAATTTTTTCGATAAGTAAAAATTATATCTGGTTTGTCGGAAATCATTTCATATTTTTTTCCAAGCAACCTGTCCTTAAGATCTGCTTCTGAAAAACAAATAGCTGACTTTCGTATTTTATATTTTTACTTGAGTCTCGTCTTTATTAGTGTTGCCGACATGGCTGTCATTTTTATTAAAACAAGAAAAAACGTCGAGTTCGGCTTTACGTATTGTTATTGACAGCTGTGGAGAATTGTGACTGTGTGTGTCAGATTTCCCCCTCATACGCATTGTACAACACAGTGAATGCGGACGGATTGGAAAGTGAACAATCGAACTCGGCAAGACAGTCATGGCATCAAGGGAATCAACAGGATACAAGGAATTGCTTATACATCACGGTCTTTGTTAGTTACGCAACTTCCTTTCAATAAATTTCCCTAGACTGATATATACAAATATGTAATCTTCTTGGATATGACGTTAAACTACATCTGGCAGCAAGGCCACTGATCGGGAGGTATAGATGAGCGTGGGACCATTTTTTAATAGCTGCTATTCCCAGGTCAACCCTGATCCTGGGTGGTAGAACCTGTTAGAGACCCAGCTATGAGCAAACGGTTAACTGGGGTCAAAACACTATGAACGCATAAAAATAAAGTTTTATAATAAAAATATTAGCTATATATTTTTGAAAAAAATAATACCACCAATGCATTTTAAAAGAAATATATTACAAGTTATACATTTCTGAAAAAAAAATTACCAGCAATACATTTCTGAAAATAATATTACCAGCAATACATTTCTGAAAAAAGATATTACAAGCAATACATTTCTGAAAAAAAATTACCAGAAATACATTTCTGGAAAAATATTACCACCACATTTCTGCAAGAAATATGAACAGTAATACATTTTTTTAAAATCATTTTACCAGCAATACATTTCTGAAAAAAAGTTAGCATCAATACATTTTTTATGAAAATATTAGCAGCAATACACTTTTGAAAAAAAAAAAATACCAGCAGTACATCTGACATTCAACAAATACCCTCTTTACAAAGATACGTCAATGAAACCTGATCTACAAACTGATTTACAAATAATACATTTTCTATTCATACGAACCTATCCTAAATACCTTGTCGACATTAAATATCCCATTGAGTTTGATATGCCGTAAAACAAAAGAAATCAAATAAAGAGAAAAAGGAAATTTTTTTCTTTACCAGCGTGTTTTATACACTGAGGGATATTTTCAATGTAAATGTAGATATTTTATTTTGCAACTTGTATTCATAAATCGAAGAAAAGTATATGTAATATATTAAGTTTTAAAATTTTCAATGTAAGAACGTTCTATAATCTCCTTAAACTCAACTGTGCAAGGAAAGCTAAAGTTGAAAGAACGCTAAGTGATGTAATGTTTTTTGTTTTATCAATGCATTATACAAGGAATCTGAAACGCAGTCCTAAAGAGGAAACAAAGAATTAATGTCTATTCCTCTTCAAAAGCCTGGGCGGTGTGTGAACCAGACGACACATCACTTAACGTTCTCTCTCTCTCTCTCTCTCTCTCTCTCTTATATATATATATATTAAAACATGACTCATTAACTAATTTAGACAAGTTTTGTTTACTTATTTTTAATATGGTCCTTTCATATTCACGGGCAAACAACTTAGAATCCTTATTAAAAGAAAGAATAAAAGTTACCTTATTGCTTCATATTCATTTATTCCGATTACTTTCGACATTAACAAAATGTCATTTTCAGAACCTTGTTTTATCAGGGTCTTGTTTTATCTAAGAGAAATTTGTTGTATTTATCTGAAAATTAGATATTTGAAAACATGAAAAATTTGTGAAGATAAAAACGCTAAACCTATGTACTGTACGATTTTAAAATTTTATGAGGTATTCATATTTTTACATGTCTCGTATGGAAAATAATATATTTAATAAATTTAAAAAAATAGGCCTCCATCTACATAAGATATCTCGATTATATCTTTATCTTAGTCACGAATATGGATGGAATATATCAACTCCAAGAACAATTGCATAATAATTATGTCCTTAAATTTTCAACTGAACTTAATAATAGTAATAAAATCCCTTTTCTTGATATATTGATAAACACTAAATATAATGACTTCACTATCTCCCGTATAGTATAAAACTCAGTAGCATTAATCGATGACTTCTTAGTAATAGGAGTAAATATTCAAATTACTATAAAATAGCAATTAAATAAACTAATAAACCGTATAATAATTAACTCATCAACAAAAAATATTTTCGAAGGTGAACTAAAAATATGAAACAAACTCTCATTAATAATAGCTTCCATAATTAAATTGTCGATGAGCAAATAAAATCTATTACAAATTTTAATATAAAGAATATAATACTGCTTCAAATAATCCTAAAAATATTAATTTTTTATATCACAGTTAAATATATTCTAATTATTATCAGGATGAAAATATCCTAAAAAACTAATAAATACTAATATATCCACCCTATTAAAAAACAGAATTAGTAATATGCTATACTAAATTAAATTAATAATCGTAATGACTCTTCCCCACATATTAATGTGTTGCAGAAAACAATCAGCATGTATAAATTTAAATGTCCGTTGGGAAATCGAATCTCCAACAGAAAAAAAATATTTATGTTGGTCACACTACAACTACGTTGTATCGGTGATTGAGTTTTCATTTGAATGATGCATCTAACATTTCTAAACATTAACAACTGCATGCTTGTCCACATTTTCCATTTAGAAAAATACTTGTTGAAAATGCATCTATACTGTTTTATGAAAATAATAAACATAAACAAAAAAATCTTCAAACTATCTAGATTAAAAAAATTGAAAATAACCCTTAATAAAATTAATTATGAATACTGCAAAAATGTTTTATAATGTTTACAGTAGATAGTTTAAAATATCTAGGTTTTAACTAATAGCTTTAAATATTAAAAACAATAAATATCTTAAAAACTTAGTTAAGTCCCTTGACGTTACTGCAGAGTACGATTACATGATAAAATTTAAAAACTATGCAATACATAAGGTTAGCATTCTTCACTTCACAAATAAAGAAAATAATTTTCAAATAATCACAACAAATATGCCCTAGATAAAACAAAACTTTAATAAAAGAAGGCACCCGAGATGGCATTTTGCTAATGTCGAAAGCAGTCGGAATAAATGAATATTCATCAATATGGTAACTTTCTTTCTTCCTTTTATAAGGATACTAAGTAGCTTTTCGATGAATATGAGAGGGTTATATTACAAATAAGTAGAGAAAAATTGTCTAAATTATTTAATTAAACATGTATTAATGAAATCATTCTGCCAGCATATACGCAATATCATATGCACACACACACACACACACACATATATATATATATATATATATATATATCAATATATATATATATCCGTATATATATATATATTATATATATATATATATATATATATATATATATATATATATATATATATATATATGCGTAGATGTAGATATAGTAATATAATAATAGGTGTTACATCAAAGGCTCTTTACATATATGAAAAGGTAGCATCAAGGGATTTGACTCTCGCAGGATACATCGAAAACAACAGAAGCAGAAAGCAACGAGTAAGCTGGTTGAAAGGTTTGTATGAACAGATTAAGAAATAAATACCATACATTGAAAGAGAGTATGGGGAAATGTTGCTGAAAGCATCAAAAGACCTGAAGTTATGGAGATCCATGATCATCTACACTCAGAAGAGACGGCATCTAGAGAGAGAAAAAAGCGAAGACAAATACCAACATAGAAGGGATTGTCAATTAAAGCAAGAATGTGGAATGAAAGAAAAAAAGACTTCATGAAGTCTTTTTTCTTTTACGACGGGAAAAAAATGAGTGCAAATATGGCGGTACATTTACCAGGCCTTAAGCAGCCAACGATCGCTTCAGGAGATCATGAAATGGTCATAAGACTTTACTTAATGAAGCTTCTTTTTTTATTTAATGTATATTTTTATTTATTTGCCATGCCCTTCGAATCAGATATTACACAGCTGTTCGTTTTCTCAACTTATCTCGCTGCTTGCTGTCTTCGTGAATCGCTTATCAGGTTTTCGTACACGGAGACTAAGCACACAATTTTTCCTTTCATTGCTTCTTCTTGCAAACTCACACAGCCTCTCTAATTCACTTACTATTCTCACTCTCTTTGTATATAGGTGTGTTGATGACTGTGATGTAGAAAATTTAATCTTCCATTACAGGAATAGATTTTACGCCTGAGAAAGAAACATGATCACACAAGTACATCATTAAACACACCATAATATATGAGGAATCATGTGTAGTGACGTATTTGTAATGTACAGTTTCGACTGAAGTCTGCAATGTATTGCTTAGATATCCTACAAAATGATTTGAATTTTGAATAACAACATATATATAAATTATACATATAAAGCTTTGAGTATTATTATAACAATATTTTCAGTGAATACACGGAACCTATTTTTCAAAATACTGCGCAATAAACTGATTTGCACGTCCGTTATATATATATATATATATATATATATATATATATATATATATATATATATATATATATATATATATATATATATATATATACATATATATATATATATATATATATATATATGTACATATATATATATATATATATATATATATATATATATATATGACAAGTTTCCCCTACTATAAAGTTTGAAGTATTCAAAAATTAATAAATGAATACATTAATTAATAACAAATAAATACATTATATATATATATATATATATATATATATATATATATATATATATATATATATATATAATTCCTGTAAGAGATAGATTCTTTAGAATATAGGGTTGGTTAACTTAAGAATAAACACTGCATGTTGACTATCTTTTTCATACCTCAATGCGATCTTTATACCAAGTTTCAAGTCGCAACATTTCAGTGGAAAAATGAGCTTGTTCTTCAATTTGTTTGCATAATAATCGTGAGTTCAATCCCTCTCAGGATAGCATAAACTCTGGCTCATCGGAAACGGAGTTAGTTATCATCAATAAAAAAAAACGCAAAAATAACATCCTTAGACATGGAGAGCCGATAGAGAAACTGTGGATAAACCAGTCGAAACGATGTGATGATGACAACATTAGTCTAATTGTAAATGACGTATATAACGCTAAAACACACACAAATTCAGAGTTACATACAAATAATATATATATATATATATATATATATATATATATATATATATATATATATAATATTTGTATATATATTTATATATATATATGTACTTGTATATAAAAATGTATATATATATATATCCATATATATATATATATATATATATATATATATATACTTGCATATATATATATATACTTGTATATATTATATATATATATATATATATATAATATTTATATATATATTTATATATATATGTACTTGTATATAAAAATGTATATATATATATATCCATATATATATATATATATATATATATATATATATATATATATATATATATATATATATATATAAAATCAAATACATATCAATCATAATAAAATAATCTATTTTATATCATCATAAAAACAACAACAAATTTATATAACTTGCAAGATGTAAATGTACAAGAATATTCACTATACACAAATTGAGAATAATCATAATTAATTTAAAGAAACATGCACTGAAAAACACCAAGTCGTAAGTGCTGTTGTTTTTGGTGGTAACAAGATGGAAAGATGAAGAAACGGTCAAGAGCCATATGCAAATGAACTGAAGTTTTCAAGCGGTTATTGTAAACATAATTAAAATTTCAATGTCGTTATATTCTTATGCCTCTTCAAGAAGGAAAAAGACGTAGATAGAATAATGTAAGTTCGCTAAATTATTCCAAGAGCCAAATGAGCAACGTATGGAAGTGATGTTTAGTTGGCTGAGGTTTTAAGACTTCCCGCATATTCAAATTCAATAAATCATATATATATATATATATATATATATATATATATATATATATATATATATATATATATATATATATATACCCTCATCAATAGAAAATAGAATTAGCAGTAACTCCGCTAACAAAGTAATATTCCACCAACATAATGACTTCTATAACACTGCCCTAAAAAGTAGTGCTTATAAAAATGTTTACATTAAATATAGGGACAATTGCAATAACCAAAAGAAAAAAAAAACAGGAAAAGAAACATCATTTGGTATACACCTCCGTTCAACCAAATGGTTAGTATTAAACTAGGACAGAAGTTATTAGCTCTAATCGATAAGTACTTTCCCACCAAAAGTAGGCTTAGTAATATATTCAATAAGAATACACTAAAATTGAGTTACAGCTGCACTGAAAATCTAGAAGGTATAATAAGAAGAAACAATAATAATATCCTGAACAAACCCCCTTACCTGAATACTTTTAATAACTCTACACTATCAGATAATGATAGGGAAAAATTATGCGATTGTAGAAACCCGGTAGACTGCCCATTAGAAAATAAGTGCTGCATCAAATCTGTGGCATACCAATGCACTATATCATCCACGGAGAACCCTAACAATAATATGATATACATTGGGTCCACGAAAAATGCCTTTAAAATTAGTTGGAGGCAGCATAAATGCTCCTTCAACAACATAAACTTTAGACATCAGACCTCTCTATCTAAATATTTTTGGCACCTGAAAGAAAAAATAGGACACCTAAAGTAAAATGGAAAATCATTAACAGGACTAGAACTTGCAAAACTTGGGATGACCCATGCCCTTTGTGCCTCCATGAGAAACTACACATTATTAAGCTTCTAAACAATAAAAACCTATTAAACAACCGGCAAGAATTAACGGTTTTCTGCCGACACAACCGAACTTACGCTCTGAATAACTAGCTAAAGACACGCATACAAAAAAATAAATTTTAAAATCCATAGCCCATATACATAGTTTTCATACCCTACAAAAATTGATAACCCTTTATGAAGTCACCAAATAACAAACGTTACGGCTTTTTTTATATACACAAATCCCTTTCATAAAGAGATATAATAAAAAAAATAAAATAAAAATAAATAAATAAATTTCCGTAGACGCTCAAGCCAGACTATGCGAAATCTTCCACCGTTGTAAATTTAGCCACCCCCACCTTACCGTGACCCGGCATCTATGAAAGTAACTCTATACTGATACAAATTATTAACACCCCAACCCTGCCGATTCTAAACAATCCGCCCTTAATGTTACCATAGAAATTTTTGATTTCAATTCTGACCATACTATTAAAACTCGTAAATTTCAGAAATAAGTCATTCCCAAAAAATTTCGCTTGAAGATGGAACAGAGCCTACTTTAACTCAAGTTAATTCAAATATTATTTTGAAGTTTTCGGCTCTTGTTTTGAAACATGAGACCTCTTATGTAGGGAGTTGGAATCATATTTTTAAATAAATAATTACATATATATATATATATATATATATATATATATATATATATATATATATATATATGTGTGTGTGTGTGTGTCTAATAAAATATCTAATAAATGTACAAAAATAATACGTGTGTGTGTGTGTTTACACGGTGTGTCAAAAATATTTGTACAATCTGGGGGCTGGTTCCTGACACCAAAACAAGGTAGAATTTGTTCTTCGTGGTCATGCGTATGAGCGTATCTCGGTTATCCTCTATCCATAGTTTGTTGTGCCACACATTCTGTCTCAGCAACATGACTATAAACAGGACTAAAGTTTGGATCATACGACTGCCTTCAGTCTGGAAATGCAATCTGATACAGCTGTGTAACCTCTCGTCCATTACCATTCGCGCGACCGTATGTAAAATTCATATCTGCCTGCTCACCATATGAATATCCTGCCATTGTTAAACGGAACACTTTTCAGTTAACTCCCTAAACGCTGTTTAACCTGTTAAACGCTGAAGACAGAATAGTCACAAATGTACACCAATGATAAATGTAACCTAGTCTGCATGAGTGGTATCTACCCTAATCTTTCTTTAAATTTAATAACTCAAAAACGAAGGATTTGGTTAAATATGTTTATTCGGACTTTTGTCATTGTTTTGGTGTGGGAAACCTGCCCCCAAATTTTGTAAAAGAGCATTTGATACACGCTATATAAGAATAAAAAAAAAAACAAAAAACTTCAGTGTGATATGTTTCGCCTATGAAAAGTCACCGTTACTAAAAACAAATTTTTAACAAGAAATAATGTATTAGACATAACTTGATTCATGTTTAGCGATTTAAGTGATTTTTTTCGTCTACTTTATCGTTACGGACATTAGATTTTAACTAAGTACACCTTCGTTTTTTAATCTTTAAGTTTTACGCATTCCACGTTGGTTCAGCACAAATTTAGTAAAGACAACTGAAAAACTGAAGCAATTGAATTGTCTTGTATATTTACCATATATTTGCGTTTTTTTTTTTTTTTAATTTGTTATATATGTTGGGAAATCGTTATTAGTACCATGATTAAAGCTAACTTGATATAATCATTGTGGTCATAGAAAACAATGATGCATGATGACTGACATTTTACTAAAGGGCTTACACTGTTTATAATCCACATATGCTCTAACTCCGATATGAAGAACTTATTCGCGCGTTGCCTATATGAATATCTTGCCATTGTTACTATATGAGTATCCTGCTACTGTTAAACGAAACACTTCTCAGTTAACTCATTACTACATACGTTAAACGCTGAAGACAGAGTGGTCACAAGTGTACACGAATGACAAATGTAACTATGCCTAATGGTAGCACGGCGCCACCTACCGTAAAAATTCTTTAAATTTGATAACTCAAAAAGGAAGGATTTTACAAATATATGATTCTATGAACAGTTTTCCTTGTTTTGGTATGAGGGACACAGCACCCAAATTTTATAAAATTATTTCTGATACACCTTGTATATATCGGAAATATAATTTTTATATATCGGTAACAATTTTACGGAAAAAATACTAGGACAAATTGTAAAAGATTTTCGGGTGACGCGTTTCATTCCCCGCCCCCATCGGATGAAAGTGATATTCACGTCGATGTGATCACATATGGGCACAAAGAATAGTGGACGCTGAAAACTCCAAATTTAAATTTAACATTCCTGAATAGGAAAAATATAAAGGAAAATGTGTGATCTCGGATTGACTATGTGATCAGAACAAATCTTTACAAAAGAAAAACAATTTTAAATTTAAATTATATTTTTCTTAATAAGTGTTAAATTTTCCAAGTCGTCTTTCCTACCCAAGAAATTCCAATTTTATCATTTTGATTCTAAGTATAAGTGTTCTTTTATTTCTATTTTCTCTGAAACCTTGTCGTTGCGCCATGATCTTCTATGCCTTCTTCTTTAGAACCAAATTTCTGTTACATTAAGTCCCTTCTTCAACTATAAGGAGAATATCCAGCATTCATTGCCATACCCTTCCAACTACCGTCCTATCAGTCTCCTTCCCCTCTTCGGCAAAGTCTTCGAGGCCCTAAACAATACCGAGGTGGTTAACCACCTCACATCCCATCACCTGCTCTCAGACAAGCAATATGGCTTCCGCTTTGCCCGATCTACAGCTGATGTGCTTACGGCCATCACTGAAATTATCTACCGAGCTCTTCAAAATAACGGGGAAGCCCGTGCCGTGGCACTAGATATCTCCAAAGCATTTGCTAGGGTTTGGCATGCCGGCCTTCTTCGCAAGCTCCAGGGTTATGGCATTACGGGTCGATTGTATAACCTAATACAATCATTCCTGTCTAACCGTGAATTGGAGGTCGTTCTCAACGGATTCTCATCCAGTTCCTATCCTACGAACGCAGGTGTTCCTCAAGGCTCCATCCTAGGACCCACTCTATTCCTTATCTACATAAATGACCTTCCTGGCGCCATAAATTCACTAAGTTGGGATCTATGCGGATGACACCACAATTTATTCCTGCCTCAAAAAACAAATCTAGTGTCACTGACAAAACTCACCTGGCCGTGCGTCTCGAAAAGGACCTCCAATCGGTTGTGAACTGGGGCAAGAATTGGCAGGTCAACTTCAACGCTTCGAAGACAAAACTGCTCTCTATTAGTCACCACAGAGATCCTTCCCTGCCCTCCATTGTCTGACGCTCAACTTATCGAGAGCACCTCTCTGCGGCTGCTCGGTCTCACGTTGACTGCTGACCTGAGATAGAATAAATACATTGAGACAATTGTTTCGTCCACCGCAAGAAAAGTTGGCTCCCTGTGCCGCGCCAGGAAATTTTTCTCCCCGGAATCGTTCCTCCAGATGTACAAATCAACAACTCGTCCTTTCATGGAGTATTGCTGCCATATATGGTCTGGTGCCTCTTCTGTTTGGCTCGGGGTTCTTGATAGGCTCTGGCATCTCGTCTACAGTCACTTTCTCACAGACGCACCGTCGCCTCCCTCTGTCTGTTCTACAAATACTTTCATGGAAATTGCTCCGAGGAGCTGCATTCGCTGGTTCCCAGTCGTCATGAGTTCAAGCGCACTACGAGGATGGCATCCCGCTCTCACCCCATTCACTGTCGAAACTCCTACATGTAGCCGCCTCTTCTACTCCAATAGCTGCATGTCTCGCACCTCTCGCCTGTGGAACTCCCTTCCCTATTCCTTTTTCCCTGAGAGCTATAATCTCCAGCTATTCAAGTGTAATGTCAATCGACATCTCCAGTTGTCTTGATCTATCCACTACCCTCCTCCTCATCCTTTCCTCTATCACTCCTATCTGATCTCGCTCTAAATTTTCTGTAACCCCTTGCGTCCTAGTAGCTTCCTACCTTGCTTGGGGTGAAATGCTTAAAAAAAATATATAGGAGAAACGGATAGAACATAACAGATCGGTATCCGTTTATTTTTTTCTAACGAAATTCTTGCTGTTTCTTAATATTTTTCTTAAGTTTGGACGGCATATATCTCAATTCCAGTGTACCTTTGGATATAAGTATAATTCTTTTACTTGCTTGATTTTTGTATACCAAATTCACAGTCCGAATCTTGGGATCTTACTTTTGTTGATAAACATACATTCTGTTTTCTTAAAATTAGATTTTTAGTTCTTTCTTGCTTTCCTTTACTACATTTATACAAATATCTGTAGATTCCTTATCGTGTCTGCTAGGAACACTGTGTCATCTGCATATGTTATATTGCTATGATTATGGCCGCCAATAATGAATCATTGTGGCCCTTCTAATTCTCCCAGAATCGCCTCTTACGTTGAATAAGTCCGATAAGAAGACGCATCGTACTTTTACGCCCATTTTCATTTTTGTATGTACGGAATCCATTTTCTTTCCCTATGTAGGCGGTTTGCTTTCATTCTAAATTCTGGATTCATCTAAAATCCTTCCCAAACAAATGAGGCCTACCTTGTTGTCCAAACATTTCTTTGTGACTCTAACTAAATTTATATATTTCTATCTCGGTCATTAGATTTATATATATATATATATATATATATATATATATATATATATATATATATATATATATATATATATATATATATGCCGGTCATCAGAGTTCTATTCTTTTACCGACATATATAACTCTGTATAACTCTATATAAATATCCGACTTTATAACTCTACATAAATATCTGACTTTATCATATGATTATATATATATATATATCCCGGTCATCAGAGTTCTATTCTTTTACCGACATATATAACTCTGTATAACTCTATATAAATATCCGACTTTATAACTCTACATAAATATCTGACTTTATCATATGATTCTCCCATGGAAATCTGTTAATTCATGAGTCGTTTTTACAACAGATCATTCACTTGGACTTGAGAACTACTTGCGGTATTTGGACCAATACAAATCATCAATTCTTGATGAGAAGTGGATGGAGCATTTATTTTCCCATTAACTCTACACTGGTAAGAACAAACAAAATATCTGTGCATAGACGGAAATAAAAGATTAAGCAGTGAAATAACTAAAATAGACTATTTGACGGCGAATGTAAATTCAGACATGATGATGGATAAAGAAATAAAGGAAAACTACACATTTTTTTTACATATCCAAAGAAAAGTACAATTCCCTTCCCCCAATCTTCACATTTCTCTTTGACTCATATTATATCAAACTGTTCTTCCATATTTTATTATTTTCAACCTGTATTTTTTACCAAGCCTTCAATAAAACATCGAGATTCGAAGAGTCTAATTAGATTGCCCATATATTCCATTATTGATGATACTTGCATGTTTTTAAATTGACATATAAACATAAAATATTAGCATGTGTTAAAATTGCACATACGAAATTTCATTTCTAAAAAAAAAATTATTGTAAAAATATTTATTCAATCAATTCTTCATAGAGTAAAATGCAATTTACTTACAGATAAGTGTTATTTTCGCCCATAATTTATTGATTAAATCTAGGTATTTTTAAGTAAATGTTTCTAGTAATATCAATAAACAATATATATATATATATATATATATATATATATATATATATATATATATAAACAGAGGATGATTTATAAAACAGTTGAAACCTAACCTGAACAAAATAAACAGAAGCCATTGGTTTATACCAATACATACTTCATATACTTCACATACTTAATACTTCTCGTTTTCACTCTCGCGTGGTCATGTATGACGTCATGAGCTGCGGTGCGATTTTCCCTTCCAGTGCCATGTATGCACGAGTTTGTTGTTGCTTGGGAATCATCCATGTAAGCATGAACAAACTATCTTTATGTTAGGGGTCCACCTCTTTTTCATACAAGGGGACTCGACCAATGTGTACTTGTAATGCTGCCGTTAAATACCCAGAGTCAGGGTAGACAGTGATTGTGATTGAGTGGGAGGTAGAGTAATAGTGTGAGGTAACCACTTGTAGAAGTCACAGTTGCGAGCATGTAGACTCTAAGGAAGTCCTACTTCGAGACTGGATTTACCAGACTGTTTATATATATTATTATTGCTACTAACCGTGCTTCTGGATCTACTAACCGTATCACTAATTGTATTATTGTGTAAATACATTTATTTGCTATATTTCATTCCTGCGTTTGTCATTCATTGGAGACTTGGATTTCATCTCTGAATCCACAACAAAATGGCGACGAAGATTCGAACTCACGCAGAAAAGAAAGAATCAACAAAAGAAAAATCTTCCCTCGTCGTCGACAGCAAATTGGCGTCGAAGATTCGAACTCACACAGGAAGAACAAACAACAAAAAGTTTTTCCCTCGTCGTCCACAACAAATTAGCGACACACAGTTATGAGTTATCATGGAAGATTTTAAAAATATTTTGGTCAAACTGATAAAACACCAAAATGATCAACAATTACAAATACAAAAATACCAAAATGAGCAACAATTACAACTACAAGAAAGAATGGAAGAAAAATGGCAAAAGCAATTAGAATGACAAATAGAGTTCCAGGAACTAATATTGAAAGTAGCGGGTAACAAGCAATTAGATATTGAAAAAGAGACAACTTTTTCGCAAGACGCAGTGTGTAATACCATAGAGATTTTCAAATATTCTCTAGATGAGGACAAAAATTTCGGAGATTACTTCAGAAGACATGAAGACGTCTTTAACATCGACGGTCAAAACTGGACAGAAGCAAAAAAGCTACGTCTATTGTTTAGAAAATTAGGAACTGAAGAATATACAAAGTTCGTGGATTATATCTTACCAAAAAAGACGAACGAATTAACATTTGACAAAGCAGTGACATGTCTTAAAGAACTCTTCAGCACCAAAACATCACTCTTCCACAGGAGGTGGAAATTCCTTAACCTGGTAAAGGGCGATAATAAGGATTATTCCACGTTTGCCGCAATCGTAAATAAACATTTTGACGACTTCAGACTAGCGGAATTAACCCCGGACAGTTTCAAATGGCTCATCTTTGTTCAGGGGTTAATTTCAACAAAAGATAGCGAAATGCGCAGAAGAATGCTTGCGAAATTACAAAATGAACCGGGTCTAACATTACAGCAATTATCGGAAGATTGCCAGAGATGTCTAAGTATAAAGAAAGACGCGAAGGACATTGAGGCTTCAGCTGTTTCTCATATACGTAAGTTAAACAAAAGTCTACGAAAGAAAACTAAAATTCTACGAAAATGAAAAAAGATTCTCACCCTCCCCGGAAAGAAAAAGAAAATTTTATAATAAGAGAAAAAGTACAACATACAGAACAAATTATGACGAATATCGAAGCAAATATAAGCCCCCCCCTCCAGCAGCATGTTATCGATGTGGAGGATCACATTGGAACAAGGATTGTCGCATTAGATATAAAAACTGTCTTGAATGTGAAAAAAAGGGCCACAAGGCGTACCAATGTAGAAATAGAAAATATACTAATAGAATAAGAGCTACAAGGATGAATAACGATGACAACACCAACGTAAGGAAATATGTGGAACTGGAAATTTTAAATAAAAAGATTAAATGACAACTGGATTCGGGATCCGACCTCACAATAATCAAACTACAGACATGGAGAAAACTCAACATACCTACCATGATACACACAAAAAAAATTGCCAAGTCGGTTACAGGCAAACGATTAAAATTTGAGGGAGAAATAATCGTGAATGTTAAATTTTACGGCAAAAAAAAAAAAAAAAAAAAAAAAACTTAAGATATACATCATGAAAGATACTGAAAATCTATTCGACTGGATGCAGAAGTTCAACGTTTGGGACCTACCTATCAACTCGTTTTGCAAAAAGTTAGAGGTTGAACCATCAGATACTATAAAGTTAAAGGAAGAATTATATAACCAATTCCTGGGCTGGGACGATGCAACAAATTTAAGGCCAGGATTGAATTAAAAGAAAACGTCCAACCAATTTTTAAAAAGAAGCGAAATGTACCGTTCGCTACTATAAAAAAAATAGACAAAGAATTGGAGAGACTTGAAGAAACTGGGATTCTCTCAAAAATAGAGTTTAGCGATGGGGCAGCGTCGGTCGTAAAAAAGAAGTCAGGAGAAATCCGCGTATGCGCAGATTTTTCGACGGGACTCAACAAGGCAATAAAAGACCACCATTACCCATTACCGAGCCCAGAAGAAATATTTACAAAGCTCAATGTCGGTAAGATATTTTCAAAAATAGATCTAAGTGAGGCTATCAACAAATCCCAGTACAAGAAAAGAGTACGAAAATCCTTTGCATTAATACGCACAAAGGGTTGTACAAATTCAACAGACTACCATTTGGAGTAAAAGTTGCACCTGCAATTTTTCAGCAAACGATGGACACAATGCTCACGGGCCCAAATTTCGTGACCGCTTATCTGGATGATATTCTAATTAAGAGCAACAATGTTGAAGAGCACACATAAAGGAAGTTTTCAGAAGACTTCAGGACTTTGGTTTCAAAGTAAAAGAGAAAAGTGTGATTTTTCCTAAACGAAATTAAATACTTAAGTCAGATAATAAATGAAAATGACAGGAAACTGGACCCAGAGAGAGCATCGGCAATTAAAATTATGCCTGAACCAAAAAATGTTGCAGAACTACAAAGTTTCCTGGGCCTAGCTAACAACTATGACGAATTTATTGATAATATGCATAAACTGAGGGCTCCACTAAATGAGTTACTAAAAAAGGAGAATAATTGGAATTGGACAGAGGACTGTAAAAAAGCATTTAAGGAAATAATATAAAAATTAACTTCGGAGTTAGCATTGACACATTTCGATCCCGAACTCGAAATCATTATTGCAAGTGACGCGAGCTCACATGGGGTAGGTGCATGTATTCTACAAAAGATGCGGAACGGTACAAACAAACCCGTTGCGCACGCATCTAGATCATTATTACCGGCGGAGAGAAACTATTCACAGAGCGAAAAGGAAGCATTGGGCATCGTTTTTGCAGTAACTTGTTTTCACATATATATATATGGGAGAGAGTTCACGCTCCAAACGGACCATAAACCACTTCTTAAGATGTTCATTTCAAAAAAAGGCCTACCAGTCTATACAGCGAACAGACTTTTAAGATGGGGAATTGTGTTACTAAACTACAATTTCAAACTTGAGTTCTTACCATCAAAGAAAACAGGACACGCTGATGTACTATCGCGATTAATACCTGCGAATTGCGAACCGTTAGAAGATCCGGTAATTGCAGCATTACAAGCTCAAAATGTAATCAGTAAGTGTACTATGCAATACAATAAAGGAACTACCGGGAACACTGCTAGAGAAAATACGAGAAGCAGAAAGAGACGAGTTTATTCAGGATACCAAGAAAAATAGAAGAGACGGTGAGGAATTTAGCAGACAGTTTCTCAATCTGTGACAACGTATTATTGTATCACGAGAGAGTAGTAATACCGAAGTCGCTTCGAAGACGGATCTTGAAAGATTTTCACTTAGGACATCCCGGAAAAAACCGGATGAAATCACTTATGAGAAGTTTTGTCTACTGGCCGAATATGGACGGTGACATTACGCAAATGGTGGAAAGTTGCAAAGGTTGTGCTACTGCGGCGAAGGCACCACCCTCTATACAAAATCCATGGCCTAAAGTCGACAGACCGTGGTCCAGAATCTACGTGGATTACGCAGGACCCATTGAAGGTTACTACTATTTAATAACAGTAGATAGTTTCAGTAAATGGTCAGAGGTTGCCAGATTTAAACACCCGTCGACAGAAAGCACCATAAACTGTTTACACGAACTATTCGCGAGATTTGGCGTCGCGGATTGTTTGGTAAGCGATAACGGCACAAAGTTTACCTCCAGTGACTTCAAAGAATTTTGTGAGACATATCAAGTAAAACATATCAAGATACCTCCATACCACCTGAGGTCGAACGGACAAGCTGAAAGATTCGTTGACACATTAAAAGAGCGTTAAAAAAGCCGACAATAAAAGCGATACAACAGTCCCTCCAAGCGTACAGAATAACACCTAACGTGAACACGCCATCGGGTCTTTCACCAGCGGAATTGATGTTTGCTTGGAGAATAAGGTCTGTGTTTGACAAATTATTGTCAAACAGGAACAAAAACCAGTATACACTGATTGTACCAAAGAGATCATTTAAACCTGGAGAACGGGTTTATTTTAGGATGTTTAGAAACTATATGACTTACTGGGAGCCTAGCACAGTAATCAATAGATTAGGAAATCTAATGTACATAATAAAAGGCGAGAAGCTTTCACATAGAATAAATATCGACCAATTACAAAAAATACGGGTTGAGGAGCCAAACTTCTCAACCGCAGAAAACGACGATTCTATGGATACAATCTTCGAAACGTTTGAGATCCAAAGACCGCAGGAAGACACAGAAGTGAGAAGGTCAAACAGGAAGAGAAAATTTGTCGAACCCCTGATTATCAACCATAAGAGACAAAAATACTAACTTCTCCCAAAAAGGGATCTAAGGAGGGGGGTGTAATGGAATCCACCCTTTTTTCATACAAGTGGAATCGACCAGTGTGTACTTGTACTGCTGCCGTTAAATACCCAGATTCAGAGTAAACAGTGATTGTGATTGTGTTGGAGGGACAGTAATAGTGTGAGGTAACCGTTTGTAGAAGTCACAGTTACAAGCACGTAGACTCTAAGGAAGTCCTACTTCGAGACTGAATTTACCAGACTGTATATATATTATTATTGATACTAACCGCGTTTCTGGATCTGTTATTAAGCTTATCAGACGATATGAAAAGAATTAATGAAATATGCATCAATATATATATATATATATATATATATATATATATATATATAGAGAGAGAGAGAGAGAGAGAGAAAGAGAGATAGAGAGAAAGTGAGAAAGAGAGATGTGTGTGTGTGTGTGACTTTGTGTTCCTCTAAGTATACGTATAAAAAATACTTAGCTATTTACAGTTTGATGTTCACCGTGAATATTTTCGTTAGCCCTGTCCGTGGCACGTTTTTAATGAGATCTAAAAACGTAATATTTAAAAGATATGTATGTATGTATATATAAACGTTATAACATATATTAAGGACACTTAAGCTGCAAAACAAAGTAAAAGTATCATTTTTTTATTTTTTTATTCTAGGGATTAATAATTTTTTCTTAATTTTATTCCCGGGTTTAATACTTCGAGAGAAGTCTGATATTGGCTGACGTGACTCGGAAACAAGCAATAGAACATTTTATGTGCTACCTTATATATTTACGTGTCTACACATTTTTCTTTTAATTATGTCTCTGTAAGTGGGGCGTAGAAATATAGTACACAGATATATAAGTTTATATATTTGTGCATTCCTTTATATATGCACATATCTTTATCACTTGATAGCCATATCTGTTATTTTTATATTTTTAAACAATATATTAGTCTTCTAGAAATTTTATTAACGAAAAATATGCACATTCCTGCATGATTCGAACCTGGGTAAACCTTTGGAAGAGAAATTGTCATCAGATCGAACGTGCTTATACCATCTCAGCAAAGAAAACTATTGTCGATCAAGCAAGGGTAAATAGTGTATTTAATCGAAATCCTTCTCGTTTTATATTCATAGATTACTCCGACAGATTTTTACCACTTAAACCATATTTTTAATGGTTACCTATACTTAAGTAGACGACCTGTTTATTTGTTAATATTTTTAAACAGTATATCTACTGTCAGCTACTGACTTGAATATTCGAAAAATTTTATATATAGAAAATTATGCGTCCACAGGCACGAGGTTAAGATTTTAATGATCGGAGTAGCATCGAAGACTGTGCCACTAAGTAAAGGTTCTAGGAAGAAGCTAGACAGAGGGAAACCTCCTCCTTACCAGTACGATTGTAATCGACCATGTCTACGTGGCATGGCGTCTCTTAGCTGTGAAAGTCTGAATTTGTGGAACTAAGGAATACTGTTCGTCTGATCATCTTCCATGAAAGTAGGGGTAGAATAGCAAGATGCTAGTGAAGTTTCATCTGCAACATGTTTCAACAGATGGATAATAGAAAAGGTACCACAAATACAAAAACGGATTGTAAATTTGGAAACATTACTTAGATAAAAAAAATACAAGAAGTTGTGGAGAGTCATGTACTAACATGTTTTGAAGTGATATGACAGAGAGGAAAGAGAGAGTTTTAGTATAACGTTTCTTTAAAGTTTTTAAATAACAATCAAAAGAGATTATTTGCGAAATTGAACGCAGAAGATATACACCGGTTTTAGTCCTAACAGTTGGTCACCTAGTGAGAATCATTCTCTTGAAGAACAGACATCGAGATTAACATGATACACAGCTTAAATCCCTAAAGCAGGCAGCATACTGCTTCGGTGTAAAGTAATGGTTAAGGAGGTTAAAATTATTGACATATGGATATCGATCTTCACAGAGTGACTGACTCAAAATTAAACATTAAATAATTCAACAAGATTCGACATAAAACTAAATCCATATGTAGTTTGGCTTAAGTCGACATTGAAATTGAATATCATAATCCAGAGATATTTTATGCGAGTTTGAATATTTTGATAAACTAATTACTTTTCTAAATATACTCACTCTACGAAAAGGTATTAGTTTATATATATATATATATATATATGTATGTAAGTATGTATGTATGTATGTATGTATGTATATATATATATATATATATATATATATATATATATATATATATATATATATATGTATATATGTATATATATATATATGTATGTATGTATGTATGTATGTATATAGATAGATAGATAGATAAAGTATCCAATGTATTATATTTGTTTCATATGTGCTAGTGTTCTTGGCACAAATGTTCAATCCTAAAACTATTGCAAAGATTTCTTAAGTAATATTATTGTAATCCAATAAACAGCTGGGGACATTTGCCGGAAAAATCCTATTGAGTTTCAGTGACTTACAGTTTGCCATTTGCTTTACCTTTAAAATAACATCGTATCAGCTCGAAAAATTTTAAGCTCAAATAAGAGATAATAAAATAAAGGCACCCAACTAAGATTTAAGATTTGTTGATGTTTGTCTTTGTAGCACTTGCTACATTCACGTTGATCAGCACAAGGGATGGAGAAATGGAGCCTAGTAAAACGGGTATAAGCACTATTTTCTTTTAAATGTCAAAGGTATCCTTTCTCTGTTCAGTTGTTTGCCCCACATTTTTACTGTTATTTTCAGAGCGAACCATTTGAAAATAAACACATTGCTTGAAAAAGAAGAGAGGCGAGAAACATTGAAACTCGACGCATCCATTTTGTCCGGCGTAGAGAGAAAGAAGAATTGAAATAATGCTCGGTTGATAAAAAAAAAAAAATAGAGTGTTCAATGGAACTGCATGTACATTCTTTGATTCTGTTGGCCTTTGTCAGCAGATTGGAAGCACGTGATCAAATAGGGTAGTCACAGTTGGAGGTTCGCTCCTAGTGGCGAGACACGATGAGAAACAGAGGGAAACTTTTCGTTACAAGCTTACACGGCTGCTCGTGATACTGTAAAATAAAGCAAATATAGTTTCAATAATAATAATAATAATAATAATAATTAAGAAACAGCTTAATGTGCCTGAAACCCTACCGACAAAAAAACGAAGGGAATATCATCTACACCAAACGAGTAAGACAGAAAGCAAAAAAATAAAAAAAATAAAAAAAAATGGCAAAAATGAAAAAAAAACTGGGAGGAGAAATCGTTACATGGCAAATGCCTAAAAAGAACGAAAGAAGCAGATGATGACCAACAGAAAACACATCAGTGGCTGAGATGAAATGGGTTGAAAGCTGAGATAGAAAACCTAATTATTACAGCTCAGGACCTCGCACTCCGAACCTGTCACTGTCACATGTTCAAAGAAGGAACTAAACCGAAATGCGAAAAATATGATGAAACTCTCGACCATATTATCTCAGAATGTCAAGAATTAGAAAAAAATGAATATCGCCACACACATAACTAGGTAGCGAGATGTGTGCACTGGAAATTATGCAAGAAGCACAAAATCGAATCCACCGAGAGATGGTATGAGCCCCAACCAGACACAGTTAACCAAAATAAAGATGCAACTACCCTCTGGAACATATCAATTTAAACTGACAGTGAAATCAAAACCAACAGACCTGATTTTATCATAAAAGATAAGAAATTCTGGAAATGTATAATTATTGAAATAGCAGTAACATCGGAGAGAAAGACTGCCATGGAAATTAGCGAGAAAATGTTCAAATAGAAGGACGTGGAGATCGAGCTTAACAGGATGTGGGGAATGAAGACTGCGTGTACTAACAGTAACCGGAGCTCAGGGCCTAGCTTAAGAAAAATACAAAATATTGTCTTGATACATACAGCCCATTATTCAATGTCTTATTGTTGTATTCAAGATACTCCCAGCCTAGTAGCACGTGTTAGTGTCCCAGTTATGAGCAAACAGTGACCCCCACCTCGAAACAAAACATTATGAAAGTATAAAAATATTAGGTTGGTGCAAAAATAATGACGTAATAATGTCGTTTTTTGACGTATTTTTTAACGTCAAAAAACGACATTATTACGTCATTATTTTTGCACCAACCTAATACATCGTTATTGTAAGATACCAGCGATATATTTTTATATAAAATCATTACTAACAACACGTTTTATATTAAAACATTGCCAGCAGTACATATTTGTACTAAAATTACCAATGATTCATTTTATCGTAAAATGACCAACTGGAGTTGACAGCATACAAATGCGTTCAAAATATATTTAGTTGAAGCCATAAAAGTGTGTTCAAAATATTTAGATTTCAGCATTAAATATTCCATAGATGTTGATATGTCGCTAAATAATATCAGCCAACCAAGTAACCTGATGCTTTGAGGAAGAGCATATAGTTGTAAATACATTTAAACCTCAAAATAACATCAGGTTCACAAAAGCCTGAAAAATTACCATGAATTACTTTTAAGTTCTTTTATTCTTGATAAAGACTGAAGTGGAACATTATCAACAACTAGGCTCAACCATTGACTCTTTCTACACAAACTTAAATGCAACTTTAAGATGCGACAACTAATATGTCAAAAAGAAAAAAAATCAAAATTATCCTAAAATTTAATACTCACAATATGTTTGCTATCTTTTAAAACATCCTGATTATTATTTATATAAAAAAATATATGTGCGCATTTCCTTCAGTTATTTAAATGCATATATTTTGAAAATAATGAATTACTTTCTTTGAAAATTCTCAAAACTGTTATAGTTTTTAAACAAGCGCTTTCTTTCCAATGTACTAACTCCCACTACAAACTGGTGAAAAGAGTCAAACTCGTCCATTTCAAATCCGTGGTATTATTCGCTAAAAGAATGATTCTTTATTTAATAAATCTTCTGATATATGAAAAAGTAAAAAGATATATTTCAATTTTTCATGTCAAATTAACACAAGGATTCGGACCTGAGCCGGTACAGACAAATCAAATGGATAGCATTGTTTCTGTTGGAATAAAGCGTAATTACGCATCAAGCAAAATAAGTAGCGTTCACCGAGCAAGATCAACGCATCCAATTTGCACAGGATAAATGCAGTATAACGCGAAGTAATTCAACAATCTGTAAGACGTGGAGACATTGCCTGCAATGGAACAGCGTAAAATGGCCGAAGGCCTGACGACATAATTAGATGTAACGGCGACCTCAGTTCAAGTATTAACACTAGCAAGAGGGCAAATGTTGAATTGAAGGGATTAGTTAACAGGACAGATCGTGCGCCAACGAGAAACGGAAGTCTAATCCAATGGACATGTCTAGTTCGTGAGTATAATTAAAAGTAAACATAATATTTGGAGTAGAATTTCAATGTTGACCGGGAACTGCATCACTTGCCAATCTGGTAAGTCAAGGCATACTTCCGTCGGTCGCTCAGTGAAAGAGATGGAGATGACGCAATTAGGTCGGAGAATTAGGTCGGAGATACTTTGTGACCCTCTCTCTCTCTCTCTCTCTCTCTCTCTCTCTCTCTCTCTCTCTCTCTCTCTCATCCCCTCCACAGACACACACGCATATATATATATATATATATATATATATATATATATATATATATATATATATATAAAACTTGAACTCACAGAAAACGAAAACAGATTTAAATAAAGAAAAGGGCATGATAATTTGAAGGAAAGTCTTTCGGTCAAAGCTTTATCAAAAGATGGATGTTGTCGAATAGAACAAAATATATATTAGATACAATTACAGAAATAGCGAATGGGGAGTGGAAACTGGAACACGATTAAAATAGATTTTCAATGTAAACAAAAGGACAATTAAAAACCGATAATATAAGCTTCCAAAAAGAGTATAAAATAGAATAAATGTTACCCATATTCCCCTGAACAAACACAAGGAAGGAATGAAATGAGTCTTCTGCTTGCATATGTTATGCTGATGAAATTTTATGTACACATCCTTGAGAACTCTAAGGTGATGGACAGAGAGATCTCTATGTAATATATATATATATATATATATATATATATATATATATATATATATATATAAATATGTATATATATATATATATATATATATATATAAATATGTATATATATATATATATATATATATATATATATATATATGGATATATATATATATATATATATATATATATATATATATATATATATTGTGTGGGGGGGGGTGAATAAAGACAAAAGTGAAACATACCTGAGCTTAAGCATTTCGTACTCTGAGAGAATTTATCAAGGCAAATGAAAGGATGCAATTCATGACGCAATTCTCTCCGACAGAAATTTAGACAAAATTTTATGTTTATTACTTAATTATGATACAAAACGAATAGCTTCCTAACTCTTATGCCAATACTTTATTGACAATTTGAAACATGTACTTCGTCTGTATTCCTGCAAATTTCACATCTACCCTCAGCGTTGTGAAAAACATTTTTTTTAGCCTTTCAGGCGTTATCTCCTACATTGCTAACTGAATGTGTCTCTTTAAGCTTAGGTAAATTCTTAATCTTTTGTCGATAAACCGTTGTTTTTACGAAACCCTATGCAAGAAAATTAAAAAGAAAATTAGAAATTTATATTTTTAAGACATTAAATATACTTTTAGAAAATTATCCGATTTCACTGAAATAGTTACGTCTAGGACAACATATATATATATATATATATATATATATATATATATATATATATGTATGCATGTATGTATGTATACTTGACAATACCCAAAGAAAAATCTGCAATAATATTAATCCTGACATGGCATATAGGCTTCAATCATTTGACATTGCCGTAATGTAGTTTCCGTGCTATTTCAGTAAATATTTTCATGGTAATTTTCTGACTAGCTTTCCTCTGAGACCTCAACGTTGCAAATTTACGCCCAGTACTAGATTGGCAGCTAGGTTTCATTATTTTACAGGTGAAATAGTTTGATGTAACTTTAGGTCTCATAATTTTATAATTGTAATTTCTAGATATAACCTTAAGTTCTATACTAACAATTTATTCTCAGGTACCTCTCACTTGTGGAACTCTCTTCCGGACTCATGCCTTCCAGTTAAATTTTAGCATCAAATTTTTAAACACATTGACAGACGTCTTCTTCTGTATGCTTAATTCCTGTTCTTTTATTTTATCTCTCTTAATAATGTTTCCTTTTTCTCAGATTATATCTCATTTAGTAGCCACTTGCATCTTAGTAGCTTTATTGCCATGCATGCGGTGACATTATGTTTTAAAAATCTCATTATTTTTTTAGTTTCTGTTTGTTAACTAGTAATTAGTAAAATTAATATTGAATTTGATTTTGCAGATACTAATCTTCAAAATTATTTTTTTTAAAATTCCTGACTCTATTTACATTTACGAAAATTATCAGGTTTCATTTTTTTTCTCATTTTCTAAAACTAAATACACTCTTTCACTTTATTCTAGCTTGGGGCTTCGGAGCTAAAATGAACATTTGATTTACACATGCCAAGCAGATTAATGGTAGATGATAATGACTGGGGAACACAAGATAAGGAATTTATTTACAAACTTACACGCTTCAAGTCTTTCAGTAGCACGTTTCAGGAAAATAAATCACAAATTTTTAAACTCCTTCGTTTCAACGATTCGCCATGAAGCAGATTAAATGATCTGACATAAAAAATAATATTCAAAAATGTTAAAACAAATATAAAAGAGTTTCCAGAATTAATGTACGGTTGCATAGATTCAAAAGCAGATGAGGAGAGATAGTTTGAAATACTTAGATTACTTGGCTTGTTGAAAGAAATTTCTTTGAAGTGCTACGTTCTTGTTTAAAAAGCGATAATTGGCGAGGAATTTGACACTGAAAAGAACTTGAACGCTGGGCGCGTGAACAGAAACGAATCATTTCACCTGACTTCAGACACTCTTCACTTGTTACAATTTTTTTTCTCGTTTTATATCAAAAAGGTTTTTGCATGGGCTCGCTATTTTGTTTTCCTTCTTTTCTTCGCTAATTGTAGGAAAGGTTTTTATTGGTCAAAAGAAAATTTCTCATAGACTCACGAATTTGCCTGTATTTCTGAGATGAGGTACTATGTACACTATTTACATTATTCGGACTATTGTCCTCATCTTTGTCGCCATGTTTATCAAAACGTTTCGGCCGTTGTACGCTCAAGTCTTCTTTATATGGTTGGAATGTTGAACTGAACCCTTTATTTCGCTCACTGGGGTAGACTGTTCTAGTTCCACGTGCCATGACTAATGTATGTCAGTTATCAGTTATCTCCTCAAATACACATGGCAGAGTGGATAAAGGTGTTAGTTAGAGCAGGTGACAGGACACAAAGAGTGTGAGTTCAATACCTGGATAAGTCGGTGGAGAATTTGGAGAGAAGATAAGTGATAACTGACATACATTAGACATGGTAAGTGGAACTAGAACAGTCTACCTCAGTGAGAGAAATAAAGGGTTCAGTTCGACATTCCAACCACCTGAAGAAGGCTAGAGCGTACAAAGGTCGAAACGTTGTGACAAACATAGCGACAAAAATGAGAACAATAGTCTGAATAATGTAAATAGTGTACTCACGAATTTATTTGCGTCTTTTTCCTCAACCCACCCGAGTTTAAAGTGAGTGGGTAAAGGGAGTTATTATTATTTCACACTCACTACAACTTCTCATCAGAAAGAGGGCAATTGAAATGTCTTGGTTGCATAATGAGGAAATAAGCCTCTTTGCGCTGTAATGACAGCGCATGTGGACACGGAAAATGCAAAAAGAAAGCTACGAAAGCGTTGAAATTAAAGAAAAAAAAAAGCTTTATCTATTCCACTACTTATTTCTCCGTGCATAATTGCATCATTATGCATTCAGAATCATTGTCTGCAACGTTAGAAATACTATTTGCCTATAAACCAATTGATATGTCGCAGGCGTGAAAGAATAAATGTCAAAACGGAATAAGCAGCAGGTTAATCGAATTCACTTGAAATATTTATCGCCCATTATTATTACCACGAAGTGAACACTTTTAAACTGATTATTTTGAAGATTACCTGAAGTGCATTCAGTATTTATATCACATGTAATTTCGCGAGTTTTGGAAGCAGAATAATACATTTTAAAAAGAAGACAAGGAGATTATGTAGCCACTATGTTAAATGTTGGTCTTCAAAAGACTGGCTTTTGGTTTTGGCGATCACTGTGTCGCGTAACCAAATTTTCATATTTCAGAGGTGTTAATTACGAATAATTAAAAAAAAATGTGTCACTCTGTTTATCATGGCACGTTGGAAATTTTAAATATTTAAACTATTTTCCTTTTTGCAGTTCGCATCTTTATTGTCATATTGATGACATTTCGGCCGTTGTACGCTGCGGCCTTCTTCAGCTGATATACAAGGAAATTTCGAATCGAACACTTTATTTAGTCCACATGGACAGATTGTTCTAGTTTTAAATATATTCCGAAATCACTCCTCCAAGAAAAATGAATTTCATATTCTATCAATTTTTCCAGTAAGGAAGATAATTAGCGTTAAAAATTCCTAAAAGTTTCCGGTGTCGCCTTGTGTTTATTTTTATTTCCTTTTCGTTTTCTACTTCTATAACAGAAAATATGTAAGGAAGTTTATAAAAAAATATATACCTTTCGTCGATGAACCATCACCGTTATTATAAAAATATTAAATTATTAAATTTTAAATTTAAAAAAAATAATTTTCGAGATAAGACTGTTAAGCGGCTAAAGGCATTATTTTTCTTCAGTTGAATCGCAACATCGCTATTTTCTTCTTCTGTTTGTTTCTTTCTTCAAGGTTTACACATCCCAAATTGTTTCAGTATAAATTTAGTAAGAGGCTAAAAACTAAAATATCCGAAATGTCTTATATATTTACCATATATGTGCGTGTTGTTGTTTAAAATTTAGTGTATTTACAGAGGAAGCTTCCTTAGTATCGAGGTTAGATATAATGGTATATAAACTTTGTGGTCATAGAAATCAACACTGCATGGTGATTGGCACTTTGATTAAAATATTCATCATTTTTACATTCACAAAGGCTGTGACTTTTAAATTAAGCACGCTTTTCCCATAAATCTCTCTCTTTCTCACACTCTCTCACTCACTCTCTCTCTCTCTCTCTATCTCTCTCTCTATCTATCTATCTGTCTATCTATTTGAGGGGGTATTAAAAAGTTCTCAGCCCAACCCACTTTCTCTAAATGACCAATCATTCGATGTTTTGTGAGGTAAAGACTTCTTAGTGAGACAGGAAATTTTTTAGCACCCCCTTGTAGATACACATGTCGATACACCAATAAAAAAAATACTTTTTTTTCGGTATAATCTCCCTGCTTGACAAATTCAGTTTTGGAACTAAGCAAATATTTTGGCAATTGTACTAAAGAACATTGCTGATTTGTACCTGGACTTTTTGAATTTAAACGCAGTACTACGTTTCATAATTTTACTGTTGACATAGGTAGATATAATCGTACGTTCTATCCTAATAGTTTGTTGACTTACACTCCTCACCAGTGGAATTTTCTTCCAGCTTCTTCCTTTCCTGCGAACTACATTATGCTATGCACTATTGAACTTTGTAATATGAGCATTTCAAATCAATCTTCAGAGAAACAAGATCCGTGTTCATTAGTTCACAGAGTTCACGTATTTTTACGCTGTTCTTCAGTCAATACAAGGCCTAAGAGGGACTCAAGGAAGAGTTTTACTGAATTAAATCGTTCTATGGAAATAAGGAAAGAAGTGCTGTTTATAAGTGTAGGAGAAATAACGAATAAATTTAGACATGAATAAGTTACTATTGTAGTGATCGGAGAAGCTTCCTCTCAGGATTCTCTTCCACAATGAAGCGGTTCTGGGGAAGAAGTCGTCCACATCGAACTTCCTTCGTGTAAATGGAATTCGAAGAGAATGTGTATGATTCGAACCTGCGTATTTGGCATAGGTGGATATAAATGTCTGAACTGGTGGAACAAATTAATATATCTCGTGAGAATATTTACCGTGGAAATAGCGATAAAGGAGCGAGAGGATTGCGAGGTTTCGTCTGTGACAGAAGGGATTATAGGGTGGAAAATAATTCATGATGTGCAAAGCAGTGTAAAAGCATTTGAACTCTGTCAAGGTGGGAAAGGGATGATGGGACAGCCCTAGGCCGGATATAGCAGTAATAATGTATGTTTGTTCAGATTTGATTCTTTAAAATATTGATCATGTCAGATGGAGTCAGGTAGTTTCTGGGGCCTTATAAGTTACCGACTATGTGTACAGCATCTTTTACGATGGGTATTTATCTATATAATGCATGCGAATTTCAATGTGTGACTGTGTAATATTTTTTTCAATTTTACCCCTAGAGGCCGTAGCCTAACATATCGTTCCCTTTCGGAATCAGGCCGACTCCGTGAGCAAATTTAAAACATTTTGCGGCGGATTCGAACCGGAAATACTGAATCTTTGTGATCGAAAGTTACTGTGATTTTTGTCGGATTCGGCATCTTGGCTACTGCTGATAAAAAAAAATTAAAGGAGGACAACTCTCTAACGTTCAATAGCTCATGTTCAAATGAAAACAAATAGGATTCTCAAATTACAGTGTTTCAAAATAACATTGTCCGCGTTTTCAACTTTACTTCTAGAGGCAGTAGCCCAACATATAATACCATTTTTGAATCAGACCGATTCCCTGAGCAAATACAAAATATTCTGGGCCGGATCCGGACCCGCAATCCTGAAATTTTTGATTCCCAAATTTTTATTATAGTAATTGTATTTGGCGATTTCTTACGTGATTTCTGCGACGAATGTTTTTTACGATAACAATTATTATAACTAAAGTTTTGAGAGGTTAGCTTAAATATTAATACAATATTTAAATGCAGCGATCAGTTTCGAGTCCTTCTGTAGATGATTATAGCCTATCGCATCTACTCCCCCATACCTATTTTGATGAAGGCTTAATCAAGGGCCCTCAGCAGGAGTTAGCTTAAATAGACAGGGCGGCTTTTAAGCGAGTTTATATATATATATATATATATATATATATATATATTTATATATATATATATATATTTATATATATATATATATATATATATATATATATATATATATATATATATATGTGTGTGTGTGTGTGTGTGTGTGTGTGTGTGTGTACATGCAAATATATAGAAAAATAAGAAAGAACACGTTAGATAAATGATCGGGAGTTCTTTAGTATTTTTGTTTTTATTTTTAAAAAAACACATAAAAAACAGTGCTCCATACAAAAGTACAGCTTAAATTATAATTATTTTTTTAAAAAGCGAAGTAATCATATTTTTAAAAACATAATTATAATATATATATATATATATATATATATATATATATATAACACTCTGAAATATATATATATATATATATATATATATATATATATATATATATATATATATATATATATATATATATATTTCAGAGGGTTAAGATGCATGTGAGTATTTATATGTGTTTTTGTATCTTCAAATCATTTCAATTATTTATTTTTACCGCTTTTGCAGCGTTCTAGATTTCAAAGTTCACACGATTTTTACCCAGTATAAAGAAGTAACTTTCCATTTTTGCTCATAATATATATATATATATATATATATATATATATATATATATATATATATATATATATATATATGTATATATATATATATATATATATATATATATTATGGCGCAATTAAGGTCTTTATTACCATACTCATAGTTGAATTTATTTATTTTGGGCTTAAATTCTCTTATATAAAGGGCTTCATGAATTTTTAGTTTTTGCTTATTATTGGTTTCTATGTAATATAGATGTATTTTCAACTAATATCCGTCTAATCTGTGAGTGTGAGTACGAGTGTTCCTTTAAATTATGAGATATTGAACTATGGTCAGCCAAATTAAATGTAAGCTTTTTGTTTGCATTGTAGTAGTAAAGCCAACGTGTGTATTGACATTTTTATCAGAGATACAATCTCTTAAACGACATTTAAATTGATACAATGTTAGCCTTTTGCAAGATGCTAGTTGCCGAGACGAATTCTCCGACAACTAGCCACCTCCAAAAGCCCAACATTGTATATCAATTTAAATGTCCTGTTTGAATGAAAATATGCTGCCTAAATAAATTCATCACACACACACACACACACACACACACACACACATATATATATATATGTGTGTGTGTGTGTATATATATATATGTGTGTGTGTGTGTGTGTATATATATATATATACCTGTGTGTGTGTGTGTGTGTATATATATATATATATATATATATATATATATATATATGATATGTCCCTGAAAAGGGTTTTATTTGATGGAAGTAACTAAGTGGTTTTGGCTACTGTACACGTTAGCAGTAATCGACCGGTGCTCGTCGTAGTCGCAGGTAATAGGTGTAGACCAATAGGATAGCCAATGGTGTAGTCCAACGGTCGTCGTCATAGACTTAAACTCTGTCAGACCTACACGTCCATGACGGACAACAGCCAATCATATTGCAGTGAGGGGGAACTCAGGTGTATGCTTATTCCATTATATATATATATATATATATATATATATATATATATATATATATATATATATATATATAAAGACAGAGAGAGAGAGAGAGACTTCCTCTATATATTATTACGTTATATGCGCAGTATTATTGAAAAGTGCTCAATATCAGTGATAGAGCTAACATATTCAGTTGTATGAATGAATTTGTGAACCTGGGTTTCACGCTTCTGCGATCATCAGACAAACTGGTTTATTTTTGTCTGGTGAACGCAGAAGCATGGATCTCAGGGTCACAACAATATATCGATAAAGCTGAATATATATGTGCATGTGCATGTGTGCGCGCCCGCGTGTGTGTGTGTGTGCGTGTACAACTTGAGGAATCCGTACACACGGACGCAAATACAATAAAATAGAAGGGCATCGATACACAATTCCTTGAGTTAAACAAAAATGTAAAAGATTTTGTCGTATTAAAGTGACAGTTCTGAAAAAAAGAATACGAAAGAACTTCCATTGCTCCCCTCGCGGTAGTTGCCAATGTCCCAATTCTCACAGAATGATTGATATTTTCTGCAAGCAAACCCATCAATCAAATGTTCTCCATTATATCATCTTTTCCTCAATTTATTGATTCGTTTCGTTTTCTTATGGCTTATCTGTCAGTTTATTTAAAGCCAGGAAATATTTTGAGGTTGCAAGAATTGTTGTTTTTTTTTTGTTTGTTTTTGTTGATAGTGCTGATTTATTGATAAAATTCCTACTAATAAACCCCGATTATTTTACTACAGAGTAGTCCTTTTAAATATATTAACTATAATATCTATAATATTATAAAGAAGTAGTCATACAAAGAATAAATCAGTAGAGTTAATGTAATTATTGGCAAATTCACTTCGCTAAAATATTTAATAAAGCATAAAATTACTAACGACTCGCTGAATGACTCGATTTTTTTTTTTAAATTGGATTAGATGTTCAGTCCATTTGCAAGTACTTTCGATAAATCCTTTTATCATCTTCAGGCATGGATGTTATTTTTCAATTCCAGATAATTTCAGGTAACTTTCGAGATGAAAATAAATGTAATAGAGGTCGAAAGATTTTTTTTTTTAATTTTTATTATTAACAGTTACAGAATTTTGGCGCGTGCAGTGTCGCAACATTAGAGTTTTATTTTGAATATTTTATGCATGAACGTTTTGGACTGTACCTCTATTCCTTTTTACAATTTTTAAAAAACAAAGATCGCGTCATTCAGCAAGTGGTTAGTAAGTTAATACTTTATTAAAAATGTTAGTGAAGTGATTTCGCCAATAATTACATCAACTTTACTGATTTACTTTTTGTATGACTACTTCTCCATAATATTAATTATACTGGACCATTTATTTATATATATATATATATATATATATATATATATATATATATATATATATATATATATATATATATATATGAAGAAATATAGTTTTAAGGTGTGCTATATTTATGTGGTAAAGTGCACAATATCAGAGATAGAGCGTATGTAAATATAAAAGTGAACATTGAAGTCAACATTCAGAGACGACAGGATGTTTCATTCTAGACGCAATATTCAGGCCGCCTGACGATTGCGTCTAGCATGAAACATCCTGTCGCCTTTATATATATATATATATATATATATATATATATATATATAAAGATTAATATCGACAGTATTCATGAAGAGCAATCAGATCTCATTCCGATTTACTTTAGAGGATGAGGTGGATTCACTCGTGGATCGGAGAAATTGTTATTGCTGTTGAAAAGGGAAACGAATGAAAAGCATTAATTTGTATTGGTGATTCAAAAGAATTGACGGTATGCGTCGGCCTTGTGTAGTGAAATAGAACATGGCTCGGCAAATGTTTATTCAAGCGATAGATGACTCTTCAGAAACAGATCCTCAAACTGACCGCACGGCGCTTGGAATGATTGATTTGAATAATTCTCGAATCTAAATTATAGGCCTTCAGATAATTGATGGTGCTCGGTAGAATTTCCGAATGAAATTTATTAAATCTGTAGTTATTTATTCACTTTACTTTAGGATGATATTGCAGAGTCTACAGGCCAAAACAACATTCCAAGCAAGTAAATCAATATTATCAACACGTCCACTTATCAACTATTACTGACACAGTTGTGAAATCGAATCGCTTTTTACTGCAAGTAAAGCTGAATATGCCTGGATGGACCAGCGCGGAAAAATAAATTGCACAAGAGGCTTCACATTTTTAACTGCGGCTATTCACACCAATCCATTATTCTCAATCCTAGCTTTATTTTTCTGCAAGTTCTCTCCACTGGCATGCAACGAGAAGATAATGACTGTAATAACAATTGTAATAATCACTGTTGGCTAGCTCTTTAACCTGATTAGGCTTTAGCAGCTGTATACATACGAACTACCTTGTCAAGCGTTGATAAAAAGTAGACCACTTACACTAGAGTTATTGTTTCAAATTCCTTTCTTGGCTTTGTTTATTTAGCTTAATATCCGAGTTTGTTTTTACCATGTCTCTTCAAGATTTAACCGGTTCTGACTCTCAGCATATTCACTTTCTTTATTATCTGTGTATTGCCATGCATTTTTGGGGACGAAAATGTTCTTTAGCGAAAATGTTTCCAATTGCTTTCTCCGCAGTTTGGAATTTAACGTTTTCCTTCTTTGTGACACAGCGCTGAATAATATAGTCCTCAATGTTATTTAACCCATAATTGTAAGTTTGCACTGTTATTTAATCCTAAACTGAATATGTCAATATAAATTGTTATTATATTGCATTAAGATGTAAATGATTTCGATATTATAATGACATATAGTGACGCCATCTTTCGCTTGTCTGCTAAATATTTGATTTTTCTTGTCATTATTATTATTTCTTCCCGGATTCTACTCTTTTCTTTAAACATTGTATTTCATTTTTGTCATTTGTAGCGGTCTTCAATTCTTCGAATATTATGTTAATTTGTTATAGTTAGCCGACAAAATTTTTCTATGTAGTGAATCCTGAAATAATTTCTTTGTATACAATACCTTTTGATGCATATTGTGTCTTTCATTTTTATAGGGTAACTTTCATCCTAAATTCCATGACTATAAGGCTTTATACATTCTTTAATTTCTTAGTTGATTGAATATTTTCAGTTTCAATAGTGTTGCATACTTCGTTATATTTATCGCTCACTTTTTATTGTGTCTTCACACTATGAGTAATAATCCATGGAGAGGTAGTGTTACGGTCCAGTCTTCAGAGGCACATATTTATACTTGCAGAAGTTTCCTGCTGGGCAGTTAATGAAAGTCAGTAATACAATTATTTTCAAAAAAATAAATAATAATTAGTATATTTTATTTTACATGCATAATGATATTATATGTTAAGTAATACCAAAAACAAATCATTTTCATGGAATTACCAAATTAACCGCCACTCCAATTAGGAACCGCACTGTTTCCATTCTATCATAGTTTTTCTTAGTACTTATAATGGCATTTTCACACAAGTAGAAAGTAATTGTTTGCATGCCGGAAATGATTTCAGTATACAAGGTCTGTACCCAGTATTATTTATGTTTTCTGTTTTGCCGTTGCCTGGTCGGTGTTGATTCTCTTTTAGATTTCCTATTCTTCCGGCCTTCAGTGATGTACTCAAGCAAGGTTCGCTAAACTTGTTATCTTCCTGTTCAGATAATTATTGCTTCGATTCAGTTTTTCACTGAAGTCTGCTTGTACATCGATCCACTTTGGATAAAAGTGCATATGTTTTGTAGAACTGAATATATAGAGGGATATATATTTTCAGTTCTCCCACTGGAAATTGCAACCCAAAAATTAAGTATATTTCGTTTATATATATATATATATATATATATATATATATATATATATATATATATATATATATATATATGTATATATATATATATGTATATATATATATATATATATATATATATATATATATATATAACATCCATTTGTCACAAGCAGTTTAGAAATAAATTTTACACCTATTTCAAAAAGTGACTAACAATGTTTTCTTTTTTCGAATATTTGATAAGTTATAACTTATAAATATAAGAATATTTTTCTTAAACAGAGTAAATTCCATTCTTGGAAAATAATGATATTTTCTGAGGGGAAAATGTGAACACCATCTTGTTTTAGAAATAGTCTTACTGATTTGTTTTCATAATCATGTAAAAATCTCAGTAAATGTAATGTAAATATTTGTTTCAGCCAGTTTCTTTAAATTCTTCCTAAAGCAATTTTTTTTAGTCTGAGATAAATGTATTGATGGTAATATTTTTCCAAAATATATTGCTGGTATCAGCAATGCATTTTTGAAAAAAAAAAACTATTATAAAAATCTAATTTCATACATTCATATTGTTTTGACCCCATTATGAGTGTTAGCTATTTGATCAGAACTGGAGCCCTAACAGGTGCTACCACATTGGGTCAAGCTGGACGTGAGAAAATCATCAATTAAGAGGTGGTTAAACACTTCTCAAAACATCCCAAACAGAAGCCTTGATACTGGATGTAGTTTACTTCATACCCAGAACGAGTATCCATTGTGTGTGTATATGGATTTGGCTGGTGGTTTGAAAATACTTATCATATTTGATGATACATAAGAAAAAAAAAATTTAATAATGAAAACAGAACTTGCTTTAAATTTATCGATTATATATATATATATATATATATATATATATATATATATATATATATATATATATATATATATATATATATATATATATATTATAATTACTTTTTTTTAAATATGATTACCTCGCGAAGGAATTATAATCTAAGCTCTACTTCTCTATGGACCACTGTTTTTTAAAAATAAAAACAAAAATACTAAAGAACACTGAATTATTTACCTAACGCGTTCTTTCCTATTTTTCTACATACATGCGCACACTCTCACACTCACACAAACACACACACACACACACACATATATATATACACACACACACACACATATATATATATATATATATACACACACATATATATATACACACACACATATATATATATATATATATGTGTGTGTGTGTGTGTATACAGCAAATAAAAATATATATCGTATGAAACCGTAAATATTAAAACATATATAAAAAGATAAACACATTTTAAAAATGCTATTATACATTTAGTGTAAAATTAATTATTGCGAATGATAAAATTGAACATTTAATACGTAAATACAATATGTACATGAATTTCTTTGATGAATATTTATGTTGATTCGTGAATTTGGTTTCATGTTAATTGTGAGTTCAATCCCTGTGCTGGGCAGTGTTTAATTGATCTCAGTAGAAAAGGGAGCAATATCTGAGAAGTACTACATATGAATTAAATGGGATGGGTCTGTATATTTACAACAATACAAGATCAATATATCTCCATACATTAAATAAAGAATTATGTTCAAAATCCCTGAATGCTACTCGAATTGGTTATCACCTGATCAAACTTGAGGATATAAAGGCCGAAATATTGCGAGAAAACAATAAAACTGGGAACAATAGTTAGCGTGCAAATAATGTAAATTTTAATATTTGTGTAGGAATCATATAAAAATATTGAAGCGTAGCTTAAATGTGGCAGGAAACAGAAAGCGTATGGCATCCAGTAAGGATCGAACTCACTACTCAATTGTAAATGATGTAGTGCGAAAAGCTTGTTATCTATTACACCACGTCGAAATTGCCAAACTGTAAATTATTATAATCTTAAAAAATTCTTAAGATGCTGATAGCTCGTAAAAACAAATAGATAAATCAATCTCAATTCTGAAAATAGAGATCATCTCAATTTATACACATTTCCAAAGAAAAATGTTAAAAATGTTAAACTCTTTTTAATAATTAGATTGTTTAATCATAAGAGTAATTTGATAATGTATAAAGAAATTGCCTACCCAGTAACAGTGATGTTTAGAGAAAAGCCGTTCCTTTGACGCACGGTTATTTTTGCAGGATTGTTTGTTAAACTTTAATTGCGTATATATATATATATATATATATATATATATATATATATATATATATATATATATATATGTATGTATTTAATGAAAAACAGACCCCTTTAAGGTACCATTACAATAATTTATTTCACCAAAATCCTTATTACTGTCTTCTGTCTCCTCTCTCTTTTCCATTTTTCCTTTCCTTTTTCCCTACTCCCCTCCCATTTCTATATATCATTTCCGTTAAGTTAACCATCTAAATAGGTCACGGTCTAGTCACTCCTCCTACCCCAATGTATAGCACGCTTAAGAGAGATATGAAATTAACCCCTCCCTATACTCTACCTTGTCTCTTTAACTACCCCCTCATCCCCCCCTGTTAAATTACAAAAATTACACTACCCATCAATTTTCAATATCATTTTTCCTTTCATTTCGTTGTTGGAAGTGTTACCTGATGATCCGGAGTACTTAAAAAGGATTTTGGTGAAATAAATTATTGTAATTGTACCTTAAAGGGGTCTGTTTTTCATTAAATATTAGCTCTGGATTCACATTGAGCTCTCAGGATTTTATCCTCCTTGGAAATACCCATACGGTTTACCAAGTTATTCGTAACTTAAATTTATACATATATATATATATATATATATATATATATATATATATATATATGATAAAAAATCAATAATTAGGAAAAAAATGAGTTTCAAGGTATGCTACATTTAGAGGTTAAAGTGCTTAATATTAGTATCCGGGATAGACCGTATGTAAATAGAAACTTTTGATGTTACAGTAGCTTGATATATTACATTGTTTTGCACGCTATTGCCATTTACAGGGCATTCATTCTTTCTTCTATAGTTACAGGTGGGTTTTGATTCGCGCGGAGGTTTTTTTTCTTATTTTTCTGTTTTGCTCTTTATTATTTGTGGGATGTTCTCCGTGCATATATAGCTCTCTTTTACTGTGTTTTTGACGAATATCTTGTGAAGTATGCTTGATAGGTGAACATGTTTGTGTAAGATTTTAATGAATATTTTTTTCTACGCCCACACAAAATCGTTCGGATAATACAATAGACTTTTTATTCACTAAGCAGTATGTATAATTGTCGAACCAAAACAATACATATCGGTTGAAAATTGACTGTGTAATGACGTAGTGGGTACTTTTAATTTTATATTTTTATATACTCTATCCATGATATTGAGCACTTTTACCCATAAATATATTATACTTTAAAACTATATTTGTTACCTGTTTAGATTCTAATAAAAGTTGCGCTGTTTCGCTACATTTATCAACTATCATGGACAATGAAACATTTAAGCTCGACTTCTCCCTGTAGAACTTAACCATCCCACCAACATATACCTAATAACTAAAATTAAGAAAATTTAAGGCTTCATAAAAAAAGAATGAGATCAAAAGCACATTTTTTAATCAAAAAGTTAACACGAATACCACGCTCAAGGAAACAAAAAAAAATCCCTCACAACACAAAAACATTCTTCAATAACAGAACCCACTCTAGGCAAAACTATCTCCTTAGCTCAAAAACAAATAAAAATAAGCACAGACAAAGTAACTGCCGAAAATGGCTATTATTCGACCACAAAGTCACATGGCTAAAGGAACATGAATCATTTGATGTTACAATGGTAAGTCTTGATGGTGCCAAGCGAGCTTATAAGTATACATTTACTAGACGAACTATGTAAAATAATCGATAAAAATAATATACACATCTACAGGGATGACATTCTTATATTCCTAAGAAGGTGTAAAACTCTATCTCGAAGAGAATATAGTTATCATCATCATCCCAAAGTAATACAAATTACTAAATAAACGATCAGAACTTATCTCAAAATACAGACAACTCGGCAAATACTTATTACGTCACATAAAAATAGAAAACCTTGTAAAATACTACCCTGAAGAATGCAAATATATTCAATATACATCACGCAGATAATACAAGTCCAATATTTTAAACTAATAGTCAATAAAGGAAAAAGTAATTGAGTAAAATAAAATAAAAAATAAATGAATGAAAATCTGTATAAATATATAATTAAACAAAGTAATAAAAAAAATAAACAAACTATAAATATTCATATAAACATAAGTAAATTTAATAATAATCAACAAAAAATAATAAAGTAATTAATAATAATAATAAGTAAATAGTTAACAAACAACTCTATCAAATAGTTACAAATAAATGGCATTCGGTTATAGCATTATTTCTATTCGATAACCTTTAGAATAATTTGAATTTTACGCCTTATCGTTCAGTAAATAACCGTTAGTATAGTACAATTTACCTTCTACCCATAATGCACCACTCAGTAGCATATATAAATAATTGGACAAAAATACAACAAACAAGGCCTGAATATTGCGATGAAACAGAATTTCGCAGCTGGGTATTGGGATCAGTGCTTACTTACATATCTATCTATCTATCTATCTATCTATATATATATATATATATATATATATATATATATATATATATATATATATATATACACACATACACACACACACACACACATATATATATATATATATACACACATACACACACACACACACACACATATATATATATATATATATATATATATATATACTCAATTTTTTATTTTTTCAGATCCATGGATATAATTTCATTTGGTATTTAATTTAAATCGTTAATGGGATTTGTAAGTAAAGAAAAATATTAATATTTCTTAATTTTAGCAATTAATGTTGTTTAAACGTAAATTTATTTTCATTTAAAATTGGGTACATTTTTGAGAACTCTCTCTCTCTCTCTGCTTATATATGTGTGTGCGTGTGTTGGGGCTGGTTGGCTATGTGTGTGTTTGGGTTTGTGTGATTAAATATATATTTACTTGTTATTACGTTTGGTGCAAAAATAATGTCGTTTTTTGACGTATTTTTAACGTCAAAAACGACATTATTACGTCATTATTTTTGCACCAACCTAATATTTTTCCCAGCTCCGATTCTCTAAGTCCAAATAATCACGTATATGTCAAACATAAATGCACATTGACTTGCACTTGTCATATATTAAAGATATCTGACTTTATTTTTTATTTACAGACAGACATTAACAACCAGTCATATTAATTGCCTGGAACTAATATCAGTCAACTAGTCAAAGTTCTGACATCGTGAATAAAAATATATATATCTGAGAATATCTGTGTTAATTCAACCAAGTTTGTTAAAAGATGTTTGACGTATTCAGTACTGGGGACCCTAAGATAACTTTTGGATTCTGCTCCCAAAAACGTGAATAAAAAACTATAATATTCTTTGGCATCTGGTCACACGTGAAAAACATTTCTTTCGACGTTCGTTTGCCGAACTAAGTACAAAAGATTGACTTCTGAATGGACTTAATCACTGTTCTTTCGTGAGATGTGAAAGGCGGCGCTCAATTCTCCAAAAATGCCTTTCAACAAAAGAACAGTAAAATAGAATCAAATCAAACTTCGCTGATGTGTGGCACAATAAACTGAAAATGACCAAGAAACATTCAATATACGTGATATTTTTACTTTTCTTTTTATAACGGGCAAATCGGGTTCAGACTAAGGAAACTTTTACATATCTCTGGCTTCTTTCCTGGTCTTTTATTTTCGTTTCACTTCAAAAGTCCTGCAGAACCCGTACCGAGTAAATTGAGTTGGAATTCTCTTGGCCGGGACATTGGTAAATTAAATAAAACTAGCAGGAATACTTATGCTAAGAATCAGTTGCTTTCAAGCCTAGACTAATTTAAAAAGAACTTTCTTAGAGCAATCGTTTTCTCGTGGAAATAGGATTAATTTCTTAATATGCCTTCTAGAAACTAGGCAAAATATTAAGCAATCCGAAGAAATAACGCACACAGAAACGGTAACTTACTGCGGAAAAATCTTCTGCCTCGTCAGTCAGGAATCGAGAGACGTGATACCCCCAAGTGTGGATAAATGACTGGTAATTGAAATAGTACGCGTTTTTAAATATAATGATTAAAATGATATCATTTATAATGGTAATATTTTTTTTCTACTATTAGTTTAGAATAATCAATTTCTGCTGCTATTATTTATATTTCAAATATTTTTAACAACAACAATAATAAATGTTCTGATATTAGATACTTTTATACTTTTATCCTTTTCTCATTCATTTAATGATTTCTATTATTGTCATTTAAAGTTGTAATAATAATAATAAGTGATATATTTGATGGCGATCTGTTTACCCCTATATCTACTGTAATATATATATATGTGTGTTTATGGGCGTGTCATAAGTGGGTAGTATCTTTGCAGCGAAACGGGTACAATGTGGATGCGCAACATTTTTTAAGCATTTCACCCCAAGCAAGGCGGGAATGCCACTAGCACGCTAAGGGTTACAGCGGGTGAGAGCAAGAGTAAAGAGTAAAGAGAAGTGTAAGGCATATCGGCTCTAAATTAGAAATCGAAAAACCGAGTTCGAATTCCATTCGGGTTTGTTACAATCACTTACGCGCAAAAACCGTTGGGAAATGCATGAATACATCTCTCCTGCCTCCAGTCATCACTTCAATAGCAGGATAGAATGGGTTTTATAATCTTGGTTGTCAACCAGTCCGCTGCAGTAGGAAATGGCATCTTACTGCAGGAAAATCTTCTGTCTAGTCAATAATGAATCGAAAGAGACATGATCGCCTAAGCGTCTATAAGTGACTGGCAACTGAAATAGTACATTTTTTTTTTAAATAAAATTCTTAAAATGATATCATTTATAATTGTAATATTAAAACTTTCTACTATTGGTTCAGAATCGTCGTTTTCTTTCACTATTATTTAGATTTCAAATATTTTTAACAATAATAATAAAAATAGTCTGATTTGATGAGAGTTTTATACTTTTATTTTTTCTTATTTATTTATTGATTTCTATCATTGTCATTTAAAGTAATAATAATAATAATAATAATAATAATAATAATAGTAAGTGATGACGAACAGTTTACCCCGACACACAGTGTAATATATACCCAGCGTATCATAAGTGGTAACTTTGCAGCGAACCGTTCTACCCTGCTTTGCTCAGGTACAATGTGGATGCGGACTGTACTGGTTCCCAGTCTACATCGAACTCTCACACATGTCTCCAATTAGTCATATGGGCATTGCGACAGCCACGCCACAACTTAATTGAGTGTGTGCGTTCTGTGTATGTCAGTGTATATGTTTTTAATTTCCGAATACGGTTAGCACATTTTGGCTTTGTTCGTAGTTAATATTGTTAAAAGTTGGCTTTTTTCTTTTTATTATTAAAGCTTCCATTATTTGTAGTCTTTTTTTGCAGGTGGATGCAGTTCATATATTTGTTTTCTACTTGTATGTTCCTAATGGAATCGGGTAATTTTTGTGTGCGTGTTTAAATGGGTTCTAATGGAGCTGTGGTCAGATAGGTGTAATTTAAGACGTCTGGATAAGCATGTGGTTGTGTAACCGAAGTAATTATTTATGAATTCGGTTTGATCAGGAACACAGTTCCTTAAGAGGCATTTGAACATAGATAATGTTCGTTCTTTGTAATTTTGACTTAGTTGGTGTGTTGTTATTTTTGAGGATAAGGTTGTCTGTCTTAAATTTTTTATAATAGATAATAAATTTGATTTTTTATTCGGATCAATTGGAGTAGTATATTTCTTTATAATATGCCTTAGAGAAGATTGATATGCATTTGTTTTTTTGTAATAAATGTGTATGTAAGTTTTGGCTGTGTGTTCGCTATCGTTATTACTTGCTTTGGGGAGAAATATTCTAATTTGGTGGTCTATAAGGTGGTTGGGGAAGCCGTTGTTGATTAATGTTTGTTTAATGTTATTAAGTTCTTTGAGGAAGAGTAGTCGAGAAGATGTGTTCTGGTGTGGTCCATTTAGAATGATTTTTTTATTACTGCTATTTTGTACCTAAGTGGACATTTGCTTTTGAAGTTAAGATGGCACGGCTTTTTGCTGATGTTTTTTTTTTTTTTTGGATAATGATGTAATGAAAGTGTTATTGCTCTATTCAACGAGGACATCTAAGAATGGAAGTTTTTTTTTTTCTGGCTAAGTTCATAGGTAAAGTTATGGACGAAGTTTTTCTCAAAAGTGTTCTTAAGTGTCTCTATTTCTTTAATGTTATTAGCTAAAATAAAAATATCGTCTACATAGCGGTGTTAGTATGGTGTTAGTATGGTGTTAGTATGGCAAATCCACTCGGTCTATGCTTTCCCAACTATTACATGTCCTACGTAGAAAATACTATATTTACACAGGTCCGCAGAAACGAAAATCTATGTACGCTACGTAGACGATATTTTTATTTTAGCTAATAAAATATAATTCACCACATGAAACAGTATCATGGAGTGCATACGATATATTTCATTTGGGCAAAGACACGCACATACACACATACACATATATTTTTGTGTGTCTATGTAAAATTTCAGCTATAGATAAAATATATCTGTAAAAAACAATATGAATAAAAGAAAAGGAAACAGATGTGGGCCCAAAGTCGGGACCACGGAAAGGAAAACACGGAACACGGATAAGAGGTAAGAAAGATATATTAAACAAAAAGGAGCTTACTATGTGCTAGTGTCCAATATTGGTAGTCGTACGCGGCTGATACTACGGTATTAGAATACTCTCTCTCTCTCTCTCTCTTTCATCCTCCTCCTCTCCTAGAGTGTTATATCGCATACTTCATATAGTCCTGGTAGAGTCCATACTGTAGGTATGTTACGGTCTCACAACAGAAACCTATCTTAGCCGATGCGTTCCGTCCTCCGATGGACTTTATCAAGGAAAGAATAAAGATTTTATTTTGCCTCAAATATTTAGATACAAAGGTAGAAATGTTGGTAAATTTTCATTTTTTTGTAATCTAAGAGATACGTCAAGTAAATAGGAAAATCTTGATAAAGCATGGAGGATGGCAAATGGTATAATTTAATGTCCAATAAACGAAAGTAAATAAATTATTTTGTTGAATTTTTTAGTCAATTAATATTTAAATTAAATTAAATATTTGTATGGGATAAATGTATGTACAAGTAATTTTAGTTAAGAGAAGTTTATGAATTTTAGCGTAATCTTTTAAACTTTTAACACTTTTATAGTCATGTATGTTGGCTTGGCAATTTCGTTGGCTATTTCGTTTTTTCAATTGATTCCTTGAAGAATTTTTGAATGCACTCATTGAAGGTCTGACGAAGCGAAATTGATCTCGCGAAATATAAAATACTAGCAGCATGGTCCGGCGTTGCCCGTGCTTGATTCAAAAATCGTACGACTCATACAGCAATCGCTATCACTTGACTTAAAATATTTTTGCCCTTCCTTGCCTTTAAAGGAGTGACCTTTGTCGTGCTGATGTTGCTATATGCCTTACTTCTTGCCTGCGAATTTTTTCAAAGCTCTATACTAAACATTAAATCTCTTACGAAAAAGAACTAAACAAAATGATCACAAAACGATCAGCTTAAAAAAAAAAGGACTGGTAACTGGAAAAACCGAATGAAAAAAGAATGTTAACAACAAATATTTTTTTCACACCCAACCCAGTTCTGCGGAATCAGAATCAACGTTGAGTTTAAGCAAGCGAATAAGCCAATTGGAGTAAAGTGCCATGTAGATTTAAATTTTTCCCACTTGTAACGAATGCAACTATCGATTTTTTTTGCATGCTAGTTAACATTCGTGTCAGTCAGCTGTTGGCTCTCACGCTGGCCAATAGAATCTTCCCGACTATTCGTGGCAGCCAGCTATAGGCTCTCACTCAATGAAAACTGCCGTCGAAGCATGAAAATACCGATTATTTCCACTATCGATATGAGGTGAGAAATACAAAGTCGGTCTTGGCCTTCCCACTAACTTGGAACATGTGCATATATATTTTAGTGCAAATCCTTCAAAAATTTATAGATAGAGATTACCATGATTTCTGAAGTCTACGATTTGTTAATTATTATTGCTCGGTTTACTACATTGAGCTCTCGGGATTTATATCCTCCCCATACGGATTACTAATTAACTTTATCTGAACTTTATTTTAATATATATATATATATATATATATATATATATATATATATATATATATATATATATATATAAAGAAATATAGTCTTAAGGTGTGCTATATTTATGGAATAAAGTGCTCAATATCAGAGATAGAGCATGTGTAAATATAAAAGTGAACATAGAAGTCAACACTTAGAGGCGACAGTCTGTTTCATGCTATATGCAATCGTCAGGCCACATATGCTGTTATTTTTCTCGGCTATTTGTATATATACGGGTTAGTGGTGCATTGTGGGTATTCTGTTATGGCGGTTATTTCACCGGAAGTCGTTTGTTTATCTATTTGGGTCAAATTATATTGCTTGTTTTTATTTTTTTTTTCTTATTTTATTTATTTATTTATTTATTAACGTAGTAAAAATTTGTTTATATCACTTATTTAACAGTTTTGTTTTGGTTTGGGAATTTAATTAAAGCTATTTGTTCAGTTGTAGTTCATTCTAAGTATTATTTTGGCGGGAACAGTTTTTAATTGATTATCTTTATTTGGGATTGGTTTGTTTATTTATTTACTTGGATGAATTTGACTCAATTTATTTTACTTGTATATTTTCTCTTTTCGGTTTTAGATTTTTAGTAGCATAGTATTTATTTATGTGGCCTGACGATTGCATATAGCATGAAACAGACTGTCGCCTCTAAGTGTTGACTTCTATGTTCACTTTTATATTTATATATATATATATATATATATATATATATATATATATATATATATATATATATGCGTGTGTGTATAATGATACTTTTTGTTGAATATTTTTTATATTTTTTTACTATATTTTCTTGTATACAAGAATGGTGATTTTCTAATTGTAGCTTAGATGTGGCACTAGCCCGAATATATCGGGAACCCAGTGGGGACTAATGTCAGTACTTACTCGTAATTGCTCCAGCGAGGAAGATTCGTTAATCATTACATCACTCAGAGGTGCACGTTTTTGGTCGTAATTTCGGAAAAATTATTAAAATTTTGGGAGTTCTAGAAAGGTTTAGGCTAAACTATTAACCATTTTCAACGAAAAATAATTAAAGAGGGATTGCTTGTCTATTGCAAAACTATGAATATCGATATTCAGAAATCTTGCTTAAATTATATAATATATCTGTTTCTGTGTGTCCCAGATAAATACATTTTTTTTTTCATTTTATATTATAATAATTATTTGGGTTTAAATTTTGTAAGTAAATAATGGCCATATACAAACATATTTTTTCGGCAAGGGGGCTGCCTCTCGATTCCTGAATTTTTACTTGTATGATGATTAGTTTTCGATTGTAAAAGTCATATTACTTAACCCTGAATAGATAGATGATAAAAAGTATAACCTACATTCACATTATATGGGACCATCTTTAAACTAGGTAAATGAGTATCTGATCAAATATATTGAAAGTTTAACTTAATCTCAACCCTCTTGGTTATTCCACTACAAACGTGCTCGGCTTTAATATTTGAATATTTAAAACTACGGTGTTGTTCTTAAATACAAAATGGATATACACTACAGTTGTTTTTAGGTTAAACTGTGAGATTAATTTTTCTAGATGAATATGAATTTTCTACTACTTCTATGTGTTGTCTCACTTAAGGATTTTTGTGATCATGGCTCTCCACAATTTCCTGGTATTTGTCGCTCTTAATAAATGTTATCTTTCCTAAATCTAGCTTTCCCATCCATTTACTCAAGTTCTCTAATTAGGTTACGTTTTGTCTTTCTCTGTCCGTCTTGCTTTGTCTTGTGAATATCGAATTTTCAAAGTCGTCTTTCCTCATTATAGGACCTAGAAATTTCAACTGTCTCTTCTTGATGTTAAGTAAAATTCCTTCGTGGTCTCTCACAGGTTCGGTCCATAGTATTCTCAAAATCGTTCTATAGGACCATATTTTTTGTTTCTTCACGTCACCTCTTCATCTGTGAAAAGATTGTCCAGCATCCACTGTAATATAGCAGGACTGATATTACATAATAATACAATAATGTTTTCTTTGTTTCTAAATTAACAAAAAAAACAAAAAAAAAAAAACACAATATCCATTTAAATGAGAAAACGTTCGAGAATTAAGGATTAGCTTTGCAATAACTCACTTTTAATATATCAAATTACTTTAATGATTTTGTCGTCATTATCCTTCCCTGGGGTAGATTTGTCTACATGCATTATCTACAGGTTCATTCTATCTCTTTTGTAAAACAAAACTTCATTGATGTAATCAATATACCATTGATTTATGCAAATTACAAGTATATTCAATCATGATAATCACTCATATGTTGAAGTCTGTGTCATATTAGTCCATGATTCACTTAAGTCATATAGACAAGAGGAAAGAGAAACAAACGGAGATAGATAGATAGATAGATAGATAGATAGATAAACATAATGAGATAGATAGATAGATAGATAGATAGAATGAGATAGGTATCAATAGATAGATAGATAGATAGATAAATAGATAAATAGATAGATAGATAGATAGATAGATAGATAGATAGATAGAATGTGATAGGTATCAATAGATAGATAGATAGATAGATAGATAGAATGAGATAGGTATCAATAGAGAGATAGATAGATAGATAGATAGAATGAGATAGGTATCAATAGATAGATAGATAGATAGATAGATAGAATGAGATAGGTATCAATAGACAGATAGATAGAATGAGATATGTATCAATAGATAGATAGATAGATAGATAAACATAATGAGATAGATGGATAGATAGATAGATAGATAGATAGATAGATAGATAGATAGATAGAATGAGATATGTATCAATAGATAGATAGATAGATAGATAGATAGAATGAGATAGGTATCAATAGATAGATAGATAGAATGAGATAGGTATCAATAGATAGATAGATAGATAGATAGATAGATAGATAGATAGAATGAGACAGGTATCGATAGATAGATAGATAGATAGATAGATAGATAGATAGATAGATAGATAGATAGAATGAGATAGATAGATAGATAGATAGATAGATAGATAGATAGATAGATAGATAGAAATTTATAAGGAATCAGTGAATTTTATTTAGAACACTACATTCAGAAATATGAAGGATTTTTGTTTAGAAATAAGATACATTGATTCGTAATCCGACATTATTACTTATGATAATACAATTTATTACATAATATGAATAACGTTTAGTGTGATAGATAGATAAAATCAGATAGATAGATAGAATCGGATAGATAGATAGATAGATAGATAGATAATACTTTCCAAAGAATCAATCGATTTTATTTCTAATACATTTAGAAATGAAATCCATTGATTCCTACTACGACATTACGCTATTTATATTAGTATAGTATATAAACAGCGTTTAGATAGAGTGAGAAAGAGAGAGCCAGTCAGACAGGTAGTGATTTTATGACGATACATACATACATACATACATATTGCGAATTTTACAAGTGTAATATATAATGACGACGAATATCAAAATGCTTGTGTTTTCATAATTACTGTCTTCCTGGTAAATCAGAAATCATCATTTTTTAATCGAATTTCATCTACAGATAATATCTCAACCAACAAGCACAGCTTGATAGAGTGATAGTCACTCGAAAATGAAAAATAGAAAGACTGGACGAACTGACAAAGTCTCTATGTATAAAAGGCAGGATGTCTGTGCGTATGCGTAACGAATGCACGGACGCAATTTTCGACGGATTTGCACCAAAATAATTTACATGCACATGCTTCAAGTTCCAAATTAGCGGGAAGGCCAAGACTGACTTTGCATTTCCTAACTCCCATCGATAGTGGAAATAATCGATTTTTTTCAGGGTTCTACGGCAGTTTTCATGTAGTTTGCGGCCATTTTCTACTGACCTGAGTGAGAGCCTGTAGCTGGCTGCCACGAAGGGCAAGAAGATTCTATTGGCCAGCTTGAGAGCCAACAGCTGACACGAATGTTAACTAGCATGCTAGCATGCAAAAAAATCGATAGCTGCATTCGTCGCAAGTGGGAAAAATTTAAATCTGCATGGCACTTTACTCCAATTGGCTCATTCGCTTGCTTAAACTCAACGTTGATTCTGATTCCGCAGAACTGGGTTGAGTGTGAAAAAGTATTTGTTGTTAACATTTTTTTTCATTCGGTTTTTCCAGTTACGAGTCCTTTTTTTAAAGCTGATCGTTTTGTGTTCATTTTGTTTAGTTCTTTTGTTCGTAACAGATTTAATGTTTAGTATAAAGCTTAGAAAAAATTCGTAGTGTGAGATAGGCAAAAAGTAAGGGATGTAGTAACATCCACACGGCAAAGGGCACTCCTTTAAAGGCAGGGAAGGGCAAATGTATTTTAAGTCAAGTGACAGACGTTGCTGTATGAGTCGTACGATTTTTGAATCAAGCACGGGCAACGCCGGGCCATGCTGCTAGTATTTAAATAATATTCATATTTACCCACGACAACATTTAAATCACACCGCTTACCAGATTTAAGCTAAAATTAGAACCCGAGTGAAAGATATGTTTTCAAATTCTGATTTCCAATATAAGTACTCTCTTTTCACTTGAAAGAATTGCGCAGTGCAATATTCCTTCTTCTATACTAAGCCTCACTTAGGAAATGCTATTATAGAACCTTCAAACTTACATGCATACACATAGGTCCACCAGACATCATAATCATGGTTATAATGTGTTAATACTCAATCCTTAGCGCCTAATTCAAAACTTATTCGGAGTTGAGTCAGGATAGGATTGGTTTGTTATTCTTGTACTGAATCACTAAGGATTCTGCAGCACAAGGAAACGCACGGTTGAATCAACATTGGCCGTTCCTTGAACGGGAACAGAAAAGCGCGGGAATATGTGAAATATGAACGAGAGACAAGTAGAGATTTTCTTGTTTAGAGATAATATAGATATATTATTCAATTCTTGCGTTGTTTTTGAAGTCTTATTCAGAGGCTCTTGTTTACAAGAAAATCAGTTAAAACCCGAAAAAATGTTCAAAATATTCGAAAAAAAATTCAGCCACTGCCGACTCAAAATAAAGCACGGTGTAAGATAAAATAATAAAATAAAACAAAAAGAAAACTTAACATGATTGCAAATCTCAACTAAACAGCCAAACTTCAATTAACCCTAGGTTAGTCACATAGTGTGGTTGTTACCCCCAAACTTTTAAAGTATCCGTAATTCCAAATTGGCAACTTCTTTTGCTCTTCCCCAATACTCTCCTGAATAATTGAAGGTGTGTAGCACGCGGTGTGGCGCAGTTGAAGGTCAGTTATCGTAGTAGGCACACGACAGGGGACTACCGCAGGGATTAAAAAAATCTTGGAGAATAATAAGGAAAATAACTGTTAACAATATGCAAACCTTATCTAATCAAAGCCAATAGCGAGAAATCCACTGGGAAAATAATTTAGCAATAACTCCACTACCAACAAATGTACAGCAACATTCCAGAAAGCTAAAAATAGCGCGGAGAAAGTAATCCTCAACTTCACTTCAGGGAATATAAAGAAAGACAATATCTTGTTGAAGTAATCAGACGTTAAAATGAATTGATATAAGTAAAGACACAACAGATTCAGATGATGTTCATTACTAATTCATAAAATATCTGAAATAATCTCTTTTTTATACTTCGCCAAATCTAAAGCAATATACTAGAGAATCGTAGCTAGTGTCTACAATTATACCTCTTCCTCTACCTGACAAAGGCCACAACAACCCTAAAAATTATTAATCTATCGCCATGAATATCCGTGTATGTAAGACTATGGAAAGACCAATAAATACCCGATTAATGTGGTACCTAGAAAGAAATCATATCATTTATAAATTACAAAGAGGTTTCAGGAAGTAAGTTCACCCTGGTGTCGGTCTTCTTTGATCTTGAAAGGCCTTTGACATCCGTTGGAGGTATGATATCTTAAAAGCTTTACACAACTTCGGAATTAAATGAACTGTGACTACATTCATTAAGATCTCCCTCTCTCACAGAACGTTTAAAGTAAAGTGTCGTAACCTAATATCGGAACTACACGGCCAAGAGGCAGTTGTGCCTCAAGGTTGGCTACTTTCTGTAATCCTGTTCATCAGTAAAATTAACAACAGTTAACATAACGTAACGTAACATTACATAGAATTAACATAAACAGTTAACACAGGGTTTGAATAATCCTTATGTTAAGATTATCTCTTAATCAACCTGCTCGTCTCCCAACATGCAGTCACTGGAAAAGAAAATGCAAAATTCCCCTAATAGAATAGAAAAATGGATAAACAATAATCGATATAAATTCTTAAAGACCAAAAGAGGATGCCTACAAATCTGCAAAGATACCTCCATGAGATCGCTAAAAAAAAAGAGCATAGCATGAATAAAAAGGGCATTAAACTTGATGAAAATAATATTTTATTGTCTAAATGTTTATGTTATTACCAAGAGGTCAGATGAAAGTATTTTGATGTATTGTTTTTACATTTTTTAATCGTTAATGAAACACTAAAGAAATACTGAAACATTAATACCCATAAACATCTTTTGTTTCTTTGGTTTTTAATGCGATTATTGCTACAGATATCTCTTTACTGAATGTCATACAGCGTTTTATAATGACAAGGAAAAATAAGTGAGGCCTACAAAAAAAAAAAAAACATAAAAAATAGGCAGACAGAGAGAAGAAATAAATATGTTAATCATTGAAATTACCCAATACAATATGAAAATATAATTGAAAATCGATTCGGTTTAAAAACTTCCCACAGATTCGAATTCTAAAAATAATAGATAATTTTCACTTTTCGAAAGAATACGGGTTATTAAGTAATCGGAAGTTGAAATACACAACCACAAACATACACAAACATACACACACATACACACACACATATATATATATAGTGTGTGTGTGTGTGTTTGTGTTTGTGCGTGTGTGTGTGTGTGTGTACTTCTTAGCTCTGTCTAACCAAATGTTTTGTGTACATCTTAAATTGAGTAAATATTTATTCGTTTACCTGTGAATGCACGCTAACGCACGTATATACGATAGCTAATATGTAGTTATTTGATTCATCCACATTAATATATATATATATATATATATATAAATATTTATATATATATGTTACGCAATATATATATATATATATATATATATATATATATATATATATATATATATATATATAAAAGAAAGAGGTTGTAGTGGTTCCAACGAGAGAAAAGTATGTATATTAAAAAGAAGAGAGGTGCCGTAAACGTTTTTGGTTGTAATGTGGATTTATTTAGAAAAAATAATATGCTTTGTTTTACATAATGTTACACTACACGTGTTTCTGGTCTCGTGACGGTCTTCAGGTAAAAGCGGAGATTTCCACATATTATTAAAAATAATTAATTTTTTCTTTTGTTTTTCAATGTTAAATATTCTCGATATGAGACATTTTCTGTGTTTGTAATCCGAATTTCTTTCTTGAATTGGCAAGAAATTCGGATTACAAAAGGTACACAGTTAATTTCATATAGAAGGCACTAACGTACATTGACAGACAAGTGCCTATGACAAATAACATTAAATTAAGACACCAGCTGACAGCAGAAGAAAATAAAACTCAACAGTGAACATTAAAAATAACAATAATAATCAACAGAAGTCGTACATTTATATTTGAAATACGGGTTATATTTGACATGCAGTGATCTTAATAATGATGATAAAACGATTTCCCTAAGATAATGATGATACTTGTTGAATCTTGGTAATATTAAAACTAATAATAACAACAATAATAATCATGATAACAATAATAGTAATGTATCTTTGAAGATCTTCAACAAACTATCAAAATACAAAGACCTTGAAATCGAAATCTCAAAAATGTTGCACAAGAGAACATCAACAATTCGATTTGTAGTTGGAACCCTCGGATTGATTGGAAAAGATACCGAAAGACAAATTGAATGGATTGCTGGAAACCTAAGCCTTAAATAAATACAAAAAAATGTACTCACAAATACAGCCGACGCATTACGAAGGGCTTTATCTGTGTCAAATATGCGTGATCTTAAGTTTTTGTTTTTATTTTCCTCCTCAGAAAATGCTCAATGGAAAATGTCATGATGCCATTTCTGATCTTAAATCTTTGGTTGTAAACCAGAAATCAAAGAAATAATAATAATAATAATAATAATAATAATAATAATAATAATAATAATAATAATAGAAAGGTAGAATTACAGAAACACCCTCAATACATTTAGATTTTGTCACAAAGATTAGGGAATTGGAGCATGATGAAGCTTATAAGTACCGAGGAATTAGCGAAGGAGATGGCATACAACACCCCCAAATGAAAGAAAAAATAAGAAAAGAGTACTACAGGCATGTACGTCTGATACTAAATACTGAACTAAACTCAAAAAAAATAGAATATCAGCTATAAACACATTGGCTGTCCCAGTGGTGCATTACAGCTTTAATGTCCTTAACTGGACCATAGCTGAAATTAAGCGAATGGACGCCAAAACGAGAAAGCTTCTCACTTGCTATCGCATGCATCATCCCAAAGTTGATGTTGATCCGAAGGAAGCAGAGGATTAGTTCAATTAGAACTGTCCTACAAAACTACAACAATTGGCCTCCAAAGATACTTGGAAACTACAGAAGACTGGATGATGGTATGCGTCAAGGAACATGAAAGTAGTAAGCGTCTTTACTCCGTAATGAAAGAAGCCAACAAATTCAAAATGGAGCTTCAAATGGGCGTAGAGATGCAACTACAGCACAATACACCGGCTGAAACTGCAAAATACTTAAAAAAGACAGCAAAGACGAATGCAACCGACCAGATACAGAAGCGATGGCAAGATAAACCGCTTCATGGCCAATACTCTGCCCGTATCAAACAAGCTGATGTATACAAAACCCGTACCCATCAGTGGCTACGCAGTGCAGGGTTGAAAGCGGAAACTGAAGGTTTTATCCTTGCTGCGCAGGACCAATGCTTGCTAACTAGGAATTATCAAGCACATATACTAAAATGCAGATTCTGTGATAAATATCCAGAAACGATTGATTATCTTGTATCAGGTTGCACGATGTTGGCACCCACTGAATATAAAACCCGACATGACAGAGTGGGCCAATATCTGCACTGGAAAATCTGCAACTTCTACCCGAAGGAAACTGAAAGAAACTGGTATCAACACCACCCAGACCCGGTTACGGAGATAGGACCTGTTACAATTCTATGGGACTATACAATTCACACTGACAGAACAATCAAGGCCAACCGCCCAGATATTGTTATTAAAGACCACAAACAAAAACGGTGCCTCCTTATTGATATGGCAGTCTCTGCTGACTGCAATGTATCTTTGAAGATATTCAAAAAGCTGTCAAAATACAAGGACCTTGAAATAGAAATCAGGGATTCCTGGAACCCCTTGCCTCAAGGAGATACAAAAAATTGTTCTGATAAGTACAGACCACACTTTACGAAGGGCTTAATCTATGTAATTTTTATTTTATTTTTTTTATTATTTTTTTTTTGTCAGTGGAAAGTATCATGATGCCATTTCTAACCTTAGGTCCCTGGGTGGGACCCGGAAAGAAATGTGTAAACGCCAGAAAGCAAAGAAAATAAAAATAATAATAATAATAATAATAATAATAATATTGAAAGTTGAAACTGAAGGTTTTATCCTTGCTGCACAGGACCAATGCTTGCTAACAAGGAACTATCAAGCACATATACTAAAATATTGTGTTAGCCCAAAATGCAGATTCTGTGATAAATATCCAGAAACGGTTGATCATCTTGTATCATGTTGCACGATATTGTCAGCCACTGAATATAAAACCCAGCATGACAGAGTGGACCAATATCAGCACTGGAAAATATGCAACTTCTACGGGAAGGAAACTGAAAGAAACTGGTAAGAACACTACCCAGACCCGGTTATGGAGATAGGACCTGTTACAAATCTATGGGACTACACAATACACACTGACAGAACAATCAAAGTCAACTGGCCAGACATTGTTATTAGAGATCACAAACAAAAAAGTGCCTCCTCATTGATATGTCAGTCCCTGCAGACTGCACTGTATCTTTGAAGATATTCAAAAAGCTGTCAAAATACAAGGACCTTGAAATAGAAATCTCAAAAGTGTGGCACATGGGAACACCAACAATCCCTATTGTAGTTGGAGCCCTAGGATTGGTTGGAAAAGATTCCAGTAGACTATTTGAAGGGATTCCTGAAAGTCCCTGCCTCAAAGAGATACAAAAAAATGTTCTCACAAGTACAGTCCACACTTTACGAAGAGCTTTATCTGTGTATTTTTTTCTTTTCTTTTTGTCATTGGAAAGTGTCATAATGCTATTTCTAACCTTAGGTTCCTGGGCGGGACCTGGAAAGAAATGTGTAAACGCCAGAAATCAAAGGAAATAATAATAATAATAATAATAATAATAATAATAATAATAATAATAATAATAATAATGACGTGCTACAGTAAATATCCCATTCAGCACCACAGTTTTGTTTGTAAACTGTCTGGTCTTAACCAGCTGTACATGTACCATTTGGACTGACTCACTGTACATTTTCTTAGCATCTTAGCTACTTTGGGTTTATTTTTATTCGGGTTCTTTTATGTTATTTAAAATGTCAAAGCTGTCCGGTCAGCCATAAAACATAAATACTTGTTAATATGCAAAAATACAACATTACTCATGCAATCTAACTGTATTAATATACAGTTAGATTGCATTAGTAAATATTTTATATAATCCAAAGCTCACTAAAATATCATTAATCGTGGTAAATAAACTTAACAGGTATGCAAAGTTTTTTACACGAAAACTATCATTATGCCTGCGTTGCACGCCCATCATATTTTGTTGTGGTGTTTGATCACGTCACCATAATAAGTATATATATATATATATATATATATATATATATATATATATATATATATATATATATATATGTGTGTGTGTGTGTAAGTATGTATACGATGATGTTCACACTGTAGAAGGCACGAGATCCAATCGAAGGAAGGTCTTACAGAATAAGAGGCACAGTTTATGCGGATATGTGTTGAAAATAACAGTTAACTGTAGACTTAAACAGGTTAAGATTGTAGGAATCAGTAGGAAATGTATTTTTTAAATGGTCTCTGGAAGTCTCTGCGCTGTTTTACAAAAACTTTCCTACGTATAACGCACATTTGACTGTAATGCATATATAGACTGGGAGTCATAATGGATACATTAGACTTCATTTATTTTTGTACCCAAACTTTGCCTTGCTGGCGTGATGTACTTTCAGTCAGCAACAATAACGATGTTTGTTAGTGTGATAGATTTGATAATGATAATTCGACAAAATCGTCATAACGCCGATAAAAGTTTATGTTGGGTGCTATAACTGATGGTGATGATGACAGTAATCAACCCTGCTCTTTCTTGATCTTGTAGCGGACTGATTAAACAATTTCCCCTCTTTTGTTATTTTAATTCCTTATTTTTTTATACAATCGCTTCGGTATTCAAATTGTCCTCTTTGACTTTATCCGCTTTGTGTAGTTTTATATTTATAGTAAAACGCTCAAGCATCAATACAAACTGACTGGACAAGGTGGCGATAACCTTGGCGATTGTTTCGTATTATATGCATCTATTGTCACGCTTGGTTGGTCATTGCCTTAGCGATTTAAATCATGGTTCTTTCAGGCCTCATTGCCTATATCCGATGCTCAATTCTTTGTAGATAATCAGCGGTTTCTCTTCTGTCTGCTTATATTCAATGACGGTGGACTAAATAGAGCACTGAAAGAGGGAAAAGAGAAAATAAGCAAGAAAGGGGAGGGTTATCTCGACGACTGGAAAAAATCCGGAGAAGCTGAAAAATAAATAGATAGATAGATAGACAGATGTGTATGATAATAGGGAAATAAGAATGTATTGAAAAATCAGAAAGAAAAACTATTAGGTTGGTGCAAAAATAATGACGTAATAATGTCCATTTTTTACGTTAAAAATACGTCAAAAAACGACATTATTACGTCATTATTTTTGCCCCAACCTAATATAAAAATCAATTTTAATTTTTTGTGTACAGCAAATAATTGAGTGCCCATTTATTATATAAAATCTAATCTTTATTGCAGTGAATGTTACGCATTCCCTAGACAAATAAAAAAAAGTGGAAGAGACTGAGATGTGATTTCGTCTTAAAGGGAAACTATAAGGAAATGAATCCTTAAAATCAGATACAGATAGTTGAAATTTCTGGAACACTTAATATGGAAAGGAAGCTCAGTAATTTAACACTCACAAGAGATATGGACAACAAAAGCAGAATAAATAGCGAATAGGACCAATGATATATCTGTAGCTTAATGATGAAAAAATATATGATTTACACAAGATTTATTTTGCAATATAATCTTCCTCTTACACTATTAACATTTTTCGAACTTAGTTCTTATCTTTCTTGTCATATTCACAATCGTTTGGCCGTTGTACACTCCGGCTTTCTTCGGGTGATAGACGTTGGAATTTCGAAGCGAACTCTTTATCTTTTCCACCGGGGTAGATTGTTCCAGTTCCATGTGCCATGTTTTTTCTTGATATCTTAGTTTCATTTATTTCCCTTTAGAAACTAAACTATCCAATTTTTTTTATTAATTTCTGTTGTGGCCAGGTATTGAATTCACATTAATCTGAAGAATGTAAATAGTGTAAATAGTTTAAATAGTTACAATATCTCATCTCAGAAATATAGAAATATAAACTCTTGAACTGCACTTTTGTCTTTTTCTTCAACTCGTGCAGTACTATGCAGTAACGATCTACATTTGTTTGGCTCTTGGACCTTGTAGCGGATAAAGATTAGTATAATAAAAAGATTATTTTTTCTTAGATCAATGTTCCTGATGAACATTCAATTTGATTTATATCATCCGTCATTTCCTCGTCTCGATCAAATGTAACTGAGACGGCCGAAAGCACTTGAACAAAACAACAACATCATATAAACTTTGGACAGTTTTACACCATTTACATTGTTTGGACTGTTGTCCTCATCTTCATTGTCATGTATACGACATTTCGGCCCTTGTACGCTCAGCTCTTCTTCAGATGTTATACGTTGAAAGTTCAAACAGAGACCTGTATTTCGTCCACTGGGGTAGATTGATCTAGTTTCCCGTGTCATGTCTTTTCTGGATATTTCAGGTTCAATACACTCAGTTTTTCCAATTTTCTGTTCACCTCTGCCGTGGACATGTATTGAACTCAAAACTCTTTGGGTCAAGTCACTGGATTACTTCAACCAACGCTTTTATCCAGTGGGTGTTCACCACAGCAGCGGTGAACAAAAATTTGAAGGGTTAATCTACTAAAAGGAAATGACTGAAACTGAGTTATGCAGAAAAGACATGGCGGATGGAACTATTAGGTTGGTGCAAAAATAATGACATAATAATGTCGTTTTTTGATGTTAAAAAATACGTCAAAAACGACATTATTACGTCATTATTTTTGCACCAACCTAATAGAACAATATTCTCCAGTGGACTAAATATAGGTTTCGGTTCGAAATTCTAACGTGTATCACATGAAGAAGGCCGGATCATACAACGGCCGAAACGTTGTGAATATGACAATAAAGATGAGATCAACAGTCCGAACAATGTAACTAGTGTAAATAGTTACAATACTTCATCTCAGAAATATAGACAAATAATCTTCTTCGTTATTAATATACTTACAAATATATTCGCTATCTAATCGATTGAAAACTATGCATTGAAAAATAAAATTCTTCATTGAAATCCAACTAATAACTGTGTCAAGAAATGGATGGTATATTCATCCCCGTAGATATTTGCCATGGATGCGTTAATCTGTGTTGAGAATGCCACAGATGGATCATGTGAGCAAAGATTAAATTTTAATAAATATGGGAATGAAAAAGACTCTTGTATTTAGAAGAGTCAAGAGAAAGGGACATACTCGGACCATAATGAGGAAAGTGGGCTTCGAGAATCTGAAACACACAAGACATATTGAAGGCAATAGGAGCAGAGAAAGACAGCGAGTATCCTACCTAACGTAAATGGTTGGCAGTACCGGGACTTAGAGTAGTGGTAAGAGAACAAATATTGCTTAGAGATGCAAACGAAAGTGGAATTATGAAGAACCATGATCGCTTACTTCTTGAAAGGTTACAGTATAAAACAAGAGTAGGTTAATCTAATAGAAAATTATAAGGTATGTTTTGAGAACAGAAGATACAGAATATTGCCCATTCCGGTGATTCGAACAACTTGAGCTTATCGCAAGAGTCTAAAAATTAAAAGTGAATTAACAAAACATTACGAAAAAAGTAAAATAAATGCCTGCGGTTACTGAGAAAACTCAACTAGGTATGGTACAGGATCAACATACTTCTACTGCTGATCTATTTCACAAGTCTTACAGTAACATATAAGAGTCTTCCTCTGTATGCTGTGTCCATTAAGAACGTTGTCGATCACGGTTCCCTACACATCCCTGTTCTTTGTTGCTCTTAATAAATGGTGTCTTTTTGTTACCTCTCTCCTAAAACCTGATCCGCCATCCATTTACTCAAATCCACTAGGTAGGATATGTGTTGTTTTCCTCTATCTCTCTTACCTTCAATCTGTCCTGTGAACTTCTCTTATTCTGAGTTCTCTTTTCCCATTACGTGTACTAGAAGGGTTAAAGGTCTCTTTCTGATGTTAAGTATAAGCCTATTTTTTGTTTCCATTTTCTTTCAATCTCCGTCGTTGCTCAATCTTTTGGTCAATGGTATTCTCAGCATCCGTCCCTAGAACTACGGTTTTCTTCCTTCAAGTCTCTTCTTCATCCATTAGATTCACTGCCATTTAGGCGGGCTGATATTACGTAACAGTCCAGTATTCTTTTATTTGTTTCTAATGAAAATGTCCCTTCTGCATAATATCTTTTGGAACTCATATTTGCAAGCTCAAAAAGACCTGGGAGTTCAATATCACACTTTCCTACCTTTGTTTTAAAACCTCGCAAATATTTAAAATGATGTACTTGTTTGATTTAGTATGTCCAATTTGTAATTTGAATTTTGATCTGTTTCTTTTACCAAGAAACATATTTTCTTGCAATTGTTATTAATCCTTTCTTTTTGCTTTTCTTTACTGTCATTTGTATGAGTTCTTGAAGTTTCCTTTCTCTGTCTGCTATCCACACTGTATGTGTATATACTGAAACCTGGTAGCATTTCTAATTCTCTCAGAATCGCCTCTCTCTATAAACTGAATAAATCCCGCAAGAAAATACGTCATTGTCGTACACCCCTTTCTATTTTTGTATATTTACTGAATTCATTTTTTATCCGTATGCAGGCGGTTTGCTGCCAGTATATGATCTGGATTATTCTAATATCTTTCCCATGTAAATTAAGGTTACCCATCAGCTACAACAGTTTTTTATGATGTACTTTATCAAACGATTTGGAATAATATATTGACGTCTCAATTGTCGCTGTATAGCCGATGCTCTACGGCCAATTATATATAAGTAAAAGATAAGTAAATATAAGTTACATGTTTATTTCAAGAAAGCACACATAGACAGACGTAATGGAAATTACGTCCCATATATCTTTTTCTTTCTTGACGGAATTTCAAATTCTTGAGGGTTATTTAATGCCATGATTTGCTGCATTGGGAATTTTCTGGCTTTATTTTGAAAGATGCGTTAATTTAAAAGTTTTGTAATTATAGGTCCGGTTTGCAGAAGAGTCAAAATTTCTCATGATAATTCTCCTTTTCTAGACAAATCTCTTTTTCTTGAGAATTGTTTTTTTTTTTTTTTTTTTTTTGAGTTGATAAGTCCTCATGCATTTCAAGTCCCTAAGATTCGACATTCCACTCGAGCAGCTTTCTCCCTCCAACCGCTACTTTTTGCAATCAAATTCAAAGAGGATGCTTCCTCGATCAGTAAAATCTTAGGGTTAACAGTTATCTTCCCCACATATCCGCATAAACCGTGTCTCTTACTCTGTAACCCCGTACACATATTGGTTTGTGGGCCCTGTACATAGTGAACATTATCGTTAAAAAAATTCGAAAGCATAATGAACTATACAAAGGCGGGGATGTTCATCTCCCTGATATGTTTGATAGACGCGCATACCTTTTCCTTCTATATCAAAGAAACCTTCACTTGAATTATCTCATTCAATCGTGCATTTTATCTTTCTTTCGACTGATAGAAAGAGTTCTGTTTTGGAAAATGTTAATTGCTTTTCATCTAAATATAATCTCCAGAAGGAAGCTGGAGTTTTGGCACTGGTTCATGGAACCTGAAAGCTAAAATGAGAAATATATAACAGGGGAAAATTTTAGATAATTTCCTCTATTCTGTAAGGATAAAAATGATTAACCATTTTTTTGGCTCTAACACACAGATGCGGATACATATGAAATAGGGTGAATGGCTGTTTTGCTTTCGACTTTATGTATACATTATAAGATGGGGGAACTTAAAAATTAATCATGATATATATTTACATTTGGGAAAGAAAACAAACACGTATTGAGCGATTTAGGAGATTTCTTGCAAGTAATAACAATAACGTTTAGATACTTTCTTTATTCTGGAAATATAATCAGTTTTATCGCACACGTTATAATCAGATGGCAAGAAGGCTTCTAAACAGGTGGAAGCATCTCGGCTGATCAAAGCGAATATTTTTGGAATGGGCCCAACCATATTCTCTTATATAGCGACGTCGATAAAAAAAATATGAATATATGTATACGAGATGATTAATATCAAGAAAACAGAGATTAGGTATTCATATGCATCTAGTCGAAGCAGAATAGAACGAATATTGTTAAAGGTCAACAAAGAAAAATTAATACTTATGCATGCAGAAACCAATGAATTAATAGTCGTCTTTTTTAAAGAAGATTGTCTAAGTTCAGTTGAAAACTATATGTTTGTGCCTTACGTGTTCGCGTCCCTCTCGCACGCGCGCACCTCAGGTAGCGAGATAAATGCCTACCAACAATTAAAATTCTGAAGGGAAAGTTCTATTCACCAGTAAGTTTATTAAAATCTAAAAGGTTGAAACTAGATTAAATATAAACTTGACTTAGTAACAAATAAATAAAAACGTTAAAAAGCAATAGAAAAATGAATATAAGAAAGGCAGCCGAAGACTGAACATAGCTGTAAGATTGTGGCTTGTTTGTTTAGCGGCATATCAACACCTTATGGGCCAGTTAATGCCGAATTTATTTCTCTTGGGAGTATTATTCCTTTTACAAAAATGTATTGCTGATAATATTTGTTGTGGACCCGGAAGAGGCCCGAAAGAAAACTCGAACTCAGCAATTCACTAAACACGTATTATTAAAAACATGAACGAATACAGAAGTGTTGCACGCCCGTCAAACGGCTAAGTACAGTAGTCAATTCGTCTGCGGTATTTAACAGTCCCTACACGGGGAATGTATGTGGCACAAGGCCGAGTTTAATGTGGGTTTATCCGAGCTCGTAGGCTCGGTAAAAAATATACCCTTTGAACCCGCCAAGACGGGTTCAGGGCCTGTCTACCTCCCCGAACGAAGCTTTGTCGAAGGGCAAAGCTTCGTCCGGATTCCTCTCTGTCAAAGCAGAGAGTTCAACAGAAGTCAGACACAGAAGACGTACACGCACTGAACTCGCCTTCTGTCTACAGTCCTCTTGCGAGGCATAATATAGTCATAAGACGAGTCTATTTTGTCCATGAAGGTAGGTCTCCATAACAATATTTTTGTTTATTTAAAAAATATATCGCTCTTAATTTTTATTACTAGGAAAATATATTGATGATATTTTTACTGTAAAATATATTTTTATACTTTCGTAGAGTTTTGACCCAAGTTTGGAGAGTTAACTATTTCCCCATAGATGGGACCCTAACAGCTGATTGGCCAGGGCGGACCTGGGAACAACTACCATTAAGAGGTGGTTCCACTCTTTTCAAAACCTCCCAAACAGAGGACTTGCTGCCGGAGTATATTTTATCTTAGTACCCACGATGATTAAGATCGTGACTCTAAATGAATAAGAAAGGTAGCAAATAGTAATAGAGTGTTACCTTACATGAATATGTATAAATTTTGCAGTGAAAACTTCTCAGGAGGGAAGAAAGTTACATGAAGTTACAGTTTGAGCAATGTGTAAACAATCAACACGTGCTGAAAGATGTCCTATGTGGACAGACACAACAGAAAACTAAATGTATACAAAGGTGGCTATCTTAAACAAATGTTCAAATAATAATATGAAAATGTTAGAAAATGTATATACCGGCGATGCTATATTAGTGGATGGATTTCTGAGTGTAAGAAAATGTGAATCACGTGATTTAACCACGTGTTTTATTGTGTTGGTTCCGGTGATCACTACGAGCTGAACAGGAAGTGTTTGAAAACGGTAACAAATGTAAAATGTACCTAAACTAGAAAGGCAACAAAGAAAGAGATAGTAAAACAATAAAGGTTCTTTACTATGGCAACAGAACAATCTGCATTAAAAATGTATTACTAAGTAGGCGTTTGGTCCTCAACAGCCTGCAAAACCCACTCAATTATTTGAGAAAGTATTTCCTTTGTGTTCTTTGTTGGAAAAGAGTTTAATGCTTACAGACAAAAGTACACATCGAAAAATCTAAAGTATTATTCAGAGACTCATATTTTCGGCTTCATAATAATATTCTTACATAGTGAAGCATGCATATGCAAGAAGGTTTAGCAGTATTTTGGAGCGACTTGATAATTGTCACTTAAATATATCCTTACTGTTGTCGAATAAAAGTGCAAAAATAATGTCGTTTTTTGACGTATTTTTAACGTCAAAAACGACATTACTTTTGCACTAACCTAATAACAGGCCAAATCATTGGTTTTAAATTTGAAGGATCATGATGTTACAGCACTCGAAACACTTACCTACAACGCACAGTTTGTCACAGTTAACTAGTTTAGAGGATCAATTTAATTACGTCGAATTCAAGTGTCCTTGAATATTTCGTGGCCAGTGGCAAAAGTTAGATCTAATGTTATGAACAATAGGCCAATAGACAGTACTCCCAGTTAAGTATCTTGCTCTCCCCAAGACTCAGGAAGGTAAGGCCATGTAAGTCCAAATGGAACACCAGGAACATCCCCTTCTTTTACCTGGCTCTCTCCCATACACCAGCGTGGTATTTCTTGTTGAAGTTCAGAAAGACATTTCGTCGCACGAAACCAAAGCCCTTCCCATCCGCTTGGTGGAACTCTCACCGGGACAATGCGCCTAGTCACATGTCCATACTGATCACCAGCTACTTGACTGCTACGAACATCAAAATTATCTCTACCTTCCAGACCTGCGACTTCTGATAGATATAAAAGCAGAAGGAGAATCTCAGGGCTGTTATGGGGATGTAGAAGTGATTCAGATAAGGATCATGAACACCATCACATCTTTTAGGCAAACTTGATTATGATTTCTGTAAATAAATTTAATTTTACAGTCAAGTATTGTAACGAGGGTATACGATAAGTGAGGTTATAATTGTACTTATTACTATCTATCTGTGAACAAAAACTCTTATACTTAGAATAAAAAGATAAATTAAAATTCTTGGACGCATCGGAAGTAGGGTGTAGAAATGTTACACCATCACAGGACATATTGAGGGCAAGAGAGATAGAGAAAAGCAGAGAGTGACATTTCTGAAGCATGTGTAAATGTATGGCGGAAAGGGGAGGGAGGTTTATTAAATGGAGAAAAACTCTTAAGTGCCAAAAGATATAAGATGTTTGGGAAGGGGATTTTTTTTACGACGTTCATAGGTAAAGTTAAAATAACCTTTCATTCTTAGGCGTTCTTGTAGAATCTAATAATAACAGATCCAAACATCGTTATACAAAAATCTCGCAGGTAGAAACTCTTGACATCTTAATTGTACGAGTCAATGTCCACTTAGAAATAAAATAGGCGTTATATCAAATTTCCTTAAGCGAGGATACAAGAATTCATTCTCTCGACTGCTTTTTTAAGAAACTGTACAACGTGAAAAAGACATCAGTTAATAACCGTTTTCCGAACTACCTCTTAGATCACAAGATTTTCTAAGGTAACCAACAACAATGAACATATAGATGAAAACAATAACATTAATATTTTCTATAAAAATCAAATACTTGTTAATTATAAGCAGAAGGTATTTTCCCTGACAAACATTATAAAACAGGCGACAAGAACAAGAAAATTAAATTATTTCCTTTAAAAAAAAATTAAAACAGCTAACCTTATAGTCAACGACAACTGGCTTGCAAATTCCAAATTACAGAGAACAAGTGTCATCTATGAATTCACATGAATTTAAAGAAACATAATACGAAATTCTTTTTGTCGACAATATTCTGACTAGATGTGAATTCTCTTTTTGTTTGTTATTTCATTAATATGATTTTTTAATATGTAAGTTTTCTTCATTTTCCGCGTCACCACACATCGATTTCAGTTGTCTCATTTGAATTACATATATGTATAATCAGTAAAAATATCAAAATATTTTTTACGGCTAACATAACACTTCGACTCGTAAATTACTGGAGGAAAACGTGTTTAAGGCAAGATGATTTTGAAAACGATCAGTATTAAGGAAACAGAGTATGGATAACGTAAAGATAAATAAAATTTCAAGCACACACACACACACACACACACATATATATATATATATATATATGTATATATATTTCAAGTATAGGTGCAGTTCAATTTATAATTACATGAATCATTCATACAAAAAAGAAATATAAAAGTTAATTATTTAAATGGCGAGAATACATCTTCTCAAACAATTTTAATAAAGTACACTGACTCCGAACCTGTATATGAATGATATGATCCCTGTTTATAAATTCCAGTTGCATAAAACAAATCTATTTCCATACCTGAGTATCTCTGTAGGAACAGTCGAAAGCTTGTAAAAACTAAAAAAAGTTTTTACAAGCTTTCGACTGTTCCTACAGAGATACTCAGGTATGGAAATAGATTTGTTCTTGTTTTTTATTTCTCGGTAACAAAACAATAACACATTTCTAAAAGCATTTTTTCGGATTACATATATATTTTCGTTGTCCTCTTATTACCGAGAAGTAAAAAACAAGTAATACTACCAACATTCATATACTGGCTTCCATCTTCAAAGTCCATTCAAGAACCACCAAGAGAATGGTAAATATGTTTAAAAAAGAAGGAACATTACAGAGGAAAATTATATCAGAAGGTCACAACAGCAAGAGGGATCATCGTTTCAACTTAGAGCTAAATATGTTCTTATTGAGTCCATTATAGAGTCCAACAGTGTTATAAAAAGCTCGGAGAATTCCAATAAGATATCTTTAATCATTTCTAAGATACAACGGTTCAAATCTTAGTCTAACAATTAGACACTTTTGCTGTTACACAATGTTGACAATTTTACTGCTACACCTGGTATATATATATATATATATATATATATATATATATGAAAGCAATAATTTAATAAGAATCAGTTTTCAGTTTTATTCCTATTTATTGATATTTAATAAGCTTGATTAGGTATGTACAAGATCCGAAGTGTAGGGCTCACAAAGTTTGGGTCTGTGGGAGAGGAAGAAACGAAAAATTCGATTGCAACATGGTATTAGGTTGGTGCAAAAATTATGTCGTTTTCTCACATATGTTACTATGTGATAAAACGACATTATTTTTGCACCAACCTAATACATATTGCCAGCTTTGTAGACGGATCAGTTCGGAAACAAGTATCCATAAATATAGGGAATTACTCAGCGTAGATTAGATGTGGTACAAGGAGGGAAGTATGCTGCACACGGTCAGTTGTCCCGATGCAATCATAATTGCTCTAACAAGACAAGTACAAGGGGCAATTCGATGTGGTGTAATGTAAAGTGCCCATTCTATTTTCTAAGCTTAATTGTGGCACAAAGTCGAAAGTGTGGATCACCCTGTGAGGATCGAACTCAATCGTAATTAACATAACAAGACAATGTTGTTAACCGTTATACCATGGACTCAAGTATGATGGTCACTATAGACAGTAGCGCTTGTAAAAAACTATTGCATCTGAAATTACTACTTGAACGATTAATATTAACGACATTGAGAAAGGCAGAAGTGAATATTCAGTGCTAAAACGGGCCTCACTTTCGATTGACAATATAAGACTCCTCACTGGCAAAGGTACTAAAAATGACTCTGCCCTATGCAGAAAGGCTGCCTTGATTTGTCACACTTGTCTCCACAACACAATTAATCACTAAGAAGTCCAGCCTGGTTTCACTTGCAATCCATGCAACTAAGTTATGCTATATTTATGGATATAAGCGCTCACTATCCGGAATAGACCGTATGTAAATATAAGAGTAGACACGGAGATTAGCACCAAGTAGCAACAGTCTGTTTCCTGTTTGAAAACAGTATTCACACCGTATATATATATATATATATATATATATATATATATATATATATATATATATATAGGCGAAAATAAGTTTAAGACCGATGGTTAGAGTTTTATTCATTTCAGAATATGTTTCTAGTAAAACAATATAAATTAGTCTTATTGTGTACGCTTTATGCAGAAATTATCTCTAGTAACCTAGAGATGTGACCTGATGAATCAGGAAAATATATTTTCTGTGGAAATAAATTATAGTCACGGAAACTTAAGATTGTCTAAGTCTTCATTAATTAATATTTGTTCTGATTTTACATTGAGCTCTCTGGATCACATCCTCTTTGGAATTAACCACACGGATTACCAAACCCTCCATTACCTTACTATATATATATATATATATATATATATATATATATATATATATATATATATATATATTTCTGAGATGAGGTATTGTGTACAGTATTTACATTATGCGGACCATTGTCCTCATCTTTGTCGCCATATTTGTCACAACGTTTCGGCCGTTGTATGCTCCGGCCTTCTTCAGGTGGTTGGAATTTACGTGTTTTAATAGTATATTCACAATTGAAATCAAAATTTCCATGGTAACAGCCAGGGCGAATTGTTTAAAAATAGTTAGGGGTGTTGAGTGTTAATAATTTGTATCAGTATAGAGTTAAAACACGTAAATTTCAGAAATTTTGCTTAAAGGTGGAACAGACCTTTCTTTAACTCAATTCAATTCAAATAATTATATTGAAGTTTTCGGCTCTTGTTTTGAAACATGAGACCTCTTATATAGCGTGTTGGAATCATATTTTCACATGAATAATTATATTTATGCTCTACTTTTGTATCGGGCACTTTTTTTAAAAAATAATAACAAAAATACTAAAGAACTTTGGATTATTTACCTAACCAGTTCTTTCCTATTTTCTATATATTTTCACACACACACACACAAACATATATATATATATATATATATATATATATATATATATATATATATATATATAATTATTTATTTTTAAAGAAAAAAAAATTATAACATAAATATGTTATAAAATCACTACAAAAATAGCCATTTTGTTTCAACACCCTCGGTGTCTTATCAAGTGATGACGTTGAATGTAAAATCTGCTATACTTTGTATTGAGCACTCTTTTAAGAATAGTAATTGTTGGTTATTGGAATTCATTCCATATACACCAATCATATACTTGGGTATATATATATATATATATATATATATATATATATATATATATATATATATATATATATATAAACCTAGATACATAAAACAATCTATACAGTTAAATTAAAGATTAAAATTTTTAGAAAGAAAACATTTTCTGTTGGTTTTGCGTAGTTTATATTTTCTGTACAAATATGTGTTAGAATAATTAAACCCTGAATAAATAAACAAATCACTGGATGTTTCTCTTTTGTTATTAAAGCTATTCGAGCCTTCCTCTTTTTAGTGTGTGTGGGTTTGTGTGTGCGTATGTGTGTGTTCGTGTATATGTGCGGGTGTGTGTGTGTGTGTGTGTGCATGTTTATTTACATGCTACAATTACAGTATATGAAAAACAATTCATACTGCGTATCGGCTTTCTCGTATTTTCTTTTATATTATATTTTGGGGGGGGGATGGCTGAGGGGAAAAATAAAAAGGTCATATTACATAAACTTGGAATATTAATTAAATCATTTTTATTTGAGAATTTCTAATTTTATAGAAAATTAACTTTAAAGAAATGTAATTTTTCAGTTGTTTCAGAAAAATCGATTTGGGTTTTATTTTTACGCTATTTAGTTCTATTATTTTCCTTGCATCGTCTTTCTTTCTTTTTTCTTTCGGATTTCGCCTCATTCCTTTTTACCTCCCCCTCTCTTTCATCCTTTCTGTTTTATTGATTTTGATTAAATAAATAAAGACTCGTTCCTTTCATACTAATGATAATAACAAAGGAAATCAAATGTGATTCGTCTGTGGCGAATTTAGAGTTCAAACCAAGTGAATAGGTGACGAAATGAACTGGGCATGGTTTTTGTTTAGAAATGAGTAGATTAGAAGAAAATCTGTAGATGAAAAGTTTCTTTTTCTATATGCCATGCCCCTTAAGGGTGTGGGTGATTATATTTCTCTATATCTTTCTATCATTTGAAGTTCTTAGTAAGAATTTTCTTTTCAGCTTTTCCTCCAATCGCTGTTCTGACATCTGTTTTCACGTGATCGTGAAACAGATTGCCTGCCGCATGTATTTAAAGCCCGTTTTCTTTAATAAATCCTGTGAGTGTTAAATTCTCCAAGTCATCTTCTATGTGCCCTACAAATATCAACTGTTTCTTTATGATTCTAAGTAAAAACGCCCTTTTTAGTTTAATTTTTCCTTAAGTCTTCTTTGTTATTCACATGTTCAGTTCAAGGTATTCTCAGTATTTTTTTTTTCTTTTTGTAAATCCACATTTCTTTTTCGCTTGTTTTCTTCATTCACTGATATATAAGAATAACGTTTTGTATATTTATATTTTTCTGTTTCTTTAGATCTGCGTAGCTTTTGGAAAACACCTTTCGCTACTCCAAGACCTTTTCTGATTTCGATGTCACATTTTCCTTCTCTCCGTTGAAACACTTCTCAGATAAAAAAAAATCGTACTTGCTTGATTATGGCACCTTCAATGTGTATTTCGTATATTGGACAGTCCCTGTTCTAAAATAAAATGACGAAAAGAAGCAATATATTAAATATCGTTTGGTTCAAATAAGAGACGAAAAGATCATCCGGTCAAAAAAGGAAAAAAATCATAAAACTATTAAATTGTCCTCTTCTAACACATTTCTACATGAACTAGTGGCATGAAACATTTTACATATATGGAGAGAGAGCGTTCTCTAATATGAAAAGGAAGATAATGTGAAGGATATCCCTTCCGCTAATTTGGTCTCCTCCAATGAAAACTGAGTTTGATTCAGAGACCTGTCACTAATATAAATCACACTGTCTACGTTAATCTATATGGTGCTGTGATCTTTAATGACGAATAAGTCTACACGTCGTCCTGTCCAGGTTGTTGCATAGACTGGAAGCGAAATCAGACTGGACTTCTAAGTGTTTAATTGTGTTGATCTAGTGAGCCAAGCTTGCTAATCAGTACACAACGTCGAAGAGGGCGATGGTGATTTTCTAAGCGTAGCTTACATGTGGCGCAAGGCCGAAATTATGGTAATTACTGATGGTTTCTCACCGATACTGTTGGTATGACTAATCAAACCAGATTTCTACTTAGGGGAGAGTCATTTTTAGTACTTTTGTCTGGGAGAAAGCTTATGTACTCAATCGAAAGTGAAGCCCGTTTTATCACTGCATTCACACTTCTTCCTTTTTCAATGTCGTTAATATCAATCGTCCAAGTAGTCCTTTCAGATGCAAGATTTTCCCAAACGCCACTGTCTATATTGACCATCTTAAACGAGTCTGTGGTATAATGAATCGCAACATCTTCTTGTTAGGTTAACTATGACTGAGTAGTAAGTTCGATCCTCACTGGGTGCTTCACACTTTTGAACTTTTTTGTTGTCTCACTAGTACAATTACTTTCATTTTAAAATAATTTGCACACTGTAAAAGGCCCGGGACAACTCGCGGTAGAGCCTTACTTTAGGAAGGAATTTGTGCAGACAGGGGTGGAAGAAAACTTTTAACCCTAGCCTTGAACGACTGTAGGGATCAAGGAAACATCCTCTCAGGAGTCGGTTCCACAGAGCAGTCGTTCGCAGTAAGAAGGTGTTAGTGGTACTTATTTCTCACCGATGAAATGCGGAGGTATTGTGGTTGGCTGAGTACTATATATGTGACATGGTATGTTCTTGCCATGGACCTTATAATTGTTGAGACCAGGGATGTAGTTTGAAAGAGCACATTCCGTGGAAAAGGCGATAGAGCAGCGCGAGGCTTGACTCATACTGCCTGTTGGATAGAGGTTGAAGAGTGAAAAACAATTCGTCACCGACAAGTGTTCGGAGACGCTTTTTGATTCTCTCAAAGCTGGAGACTGAGGTCTTGGCAACTCTCCTCTAAATATGACAACGGTTCTCCATTTCTGCCTTGATTTGGCTCTTCTAAAGGTAGAGGGTAGTAGGAGGAGTTATGTACTTACAGGAGCGGTACAGAAAGCTGACCTTTGTACCTGCACACGTAGCAATGGATCGTATGTACGATTTCCACTTAAGGTCAGGTGCGAGTTTGAGGTCAAATTGTTTTTTCAAGGCACGGTTCCTGCCCAAGAGGACATCCGTTCATCCTAATTGGTCGTAGTTCGAGGTCTGATCGGCGATTATATAATGTAACCTGGAAAGTTTTCAAGGAAACTCTATGTAACCTGCCAGTTTTACCCCACTGGGTAGTTTGTGCAAGATCGGAAGTTGGAGATCAGTTGCCTATCACTGATTATCATTATCAAAAGTTTTAGAGAGTAGTCCTTATATACTCGCATCATCCGCATAGATACATACAAATGAGTATATGCAAATCAAAAAGAGGGTTGGTCCGTGGTATGACCCCTACGGGATGCCTCCCTTGACCACTAGGATTTCAGTGGGCTGGCCTTTAATAACTACCTTTATGGACCTACCTGTTAGGAAGGCTTTTATGATCGAGATGACCCTTCCAGTGATTCCTTAGCTGGTGAGCTAGTCTAGTAAATCTTTGTGTCATACCTTGTCAAAGGTCTTTGAGATATCTAAGTATTATGGTCCTCGAGATATGTTTGTCGTTAATAGCCACATTCATTATTTGAGTGGTGGTATTTAGGACGTCGGCAGTTTATCTGGTGGATCGAAACCCATGCTAATCGTCGCTGAAGAGTTTGTTCTTTACTAGGTACGTGGCGACTTTCTTATTGAATATGGCATCAAAAAGCTTACTGGTGATACTGAGGAGACTGATGGGTCTGTACGCAACCGTGTATTGAAAAACCAGTCATACGCTTGAGACCTTCCACAGGCTTTAGAGGGATTTCTCTTTCGAGCAGCGGTTGAATCGCTAGTATTAAAAATAATTCCAGGTTGATATTCTTAAAGAGAACAAATGGAATAATTTCTAGGTTAGTGGTTTTCTGAGGATGAAGGCCTCTGATATTTTTATCGACCTCGTGCTATCATGTTAATATTACTAAGATTGTGCTCACAGAAAAGAGGTTCGCCTTGTCTGTCGAGGAAGATATGGCCACGGGGTCATTTATAATTGTGGCTACAGCTGCATTGCCTCTGTTCATGATTTGGTTGGTCATCTTTCAGAATTCCCGTAACCAATTTGTATCTTTTCAACCTGTTTAACGTGTGTAGAAGTGAGTTAATTGTGAAATGTTCCGTTTAACAATGGCAGGATATTCATATCATGACAAGGCAGATACGATTTTTGCATAAGGCCGCGCGAATGGGAATGGACGCGAGGCTGTCGAATCATCCAACTTTTTTGCTGTTTATCGCCGCGTTCCTGAGACACGATCCGTGGTACCACGAACTGTGGATCGAGGAAGACCGGGATCCGTTTGTACGCCTGACCACGAAGAACACATTCTACACGCTGTCGAGGACGATCCATACATCATCACAAGTGTAGTTGCCCTAGCATGTTGTACATCTCAACGTACTGCATAGAAGGTACTTCAAGTGCACCTCCTGTATCCCAATGATTTGTGCAGGCTATTTCATCCTATGATCACTCACCACTGGGAGAACTTTTACCGATGCTTTATTGCACAAACTGCCTGCCGATCCATTGTTTGTCTCTTCAGTCTTGTTTACGGATAAGGCAACTTTTGGAAAAGATGGAATAACTAATTTACAGAATCAAAATTTGTGGGCGGATCGAAATCCTCAAGGTATAATACAGTTGCATTTATGATTAATGTGTAGGCTGGAATTATATGTGACTGTCTGGTAGGTAATTATCTCCTCTTAGTACGTCTTACGGGAGCTGTATACAGGTAATTTATTTTCAAAAAAAACAAACTTCCAGACATGTTAGACGATGGACTCCTGTTAATACAAAGCCGCATATCATTCATTCATGATAGGGCTCCAGCACATTTTAGTCACATTGTTCGCAGTGCACTGGCTGACATCTACAATGAAGGACGGATGGGGTATGAATGGAACGGTTTCATGATCTGCACGTTCCTCCAACCTCAATGCTGTTTGAATTTTATCTATGGATGCATTAAAAACAATTGGTTTATGCAGCAGACATTAATGATGTAGAGACGCTTTGAGACCCACCTCAAATTTCGTAATACTATTTTTGTTACTCTCTCTCTCTCTCCATATATATATATATATATATATATATATATATATATATATATGTTTCTCTCTACCCTGAGAGATGCAGGTGCGATTGCTGCCAAATGCTATAATATTTATTGTTGGTAATTTTCGTATAAAATATATTGTTGGTCATTTAACTATAAAATGTATTGTTGGTCATTTCGCTATGAAATGTATTGTTGGTCAATTTTCTATTAAATATCTTGTTGGTAATGTTCCTATAATATATATTGTTGGTCATTTTGCTATAAAAATATATTAGTGGTCATTTTGGTATTAAATATATTGTTGGTAATTTTGTTATAAAATGTATTGTTTGTCATTTGCTATAAGATATATTGTCGGTCATGTTGCCATAAAAATGTATTATTGGCCTGTTTACTATAAAAATGTATTGTTGGTCATTTTGCTATAAAATATATTGTAGGTCATTTTGCTATAAAAATGTATTGGTGGTCATTTTGGCATTAAATGTATTGTTGGCAATTTTTATAATTTAATTATATGTATCAAAATTTCAAGCCCGCAGGTGAATATATATACAGTTTAATATATGAACGAAGCGCCTACTCAAAGACGAGTTTTCATTAATCATAACGTTTAAAGGCACAATACTTTCTAAGTATATCTGGGAAATTAAAACAAAACGCACATCACACCAAAAATATCTTGGAAAGTAAGGAAAAGATCATCAGCCTACAAAATCCGAAACTTGCAAACTTTGCTTGGAGGAAAAAATAGCTATCATTACTTTCTCAGACCAAAATAAATTATTAAATAAACGAGTTCATCTCAAAACGCAGACAAAAAAATTTTTTTACGACGTTACTTAAAAATCGAAAACTGAAAAAATAAAATAAAAAATAAATTATCAAACAAAATGACAATAAAATAATTAAAATAAACTAACTCAAACAAATTACCAAATCACATCCATTAGAATAGACGAAATAGAATAAATAAATAAAAAATTTAAAAACAAAATCAATGAACCCAAATAAATAAAGTAAATAATAAACAAATTAGGAAACCATTATGATCAATATATTAGTTAGACTATAAGAATCAAACCAAAATTCGGACGAAAAACATAGTTATAACTGTTATATAACGATAAAAAATACTACGTTACTTAAAAATCGAAAAGCGAAAAGAATAAATAAAAAATTACAGTATAATAAATAAATAATAAAAAACAAGTAAAATAAATTAATCCAAATAAATAAATAAACAAACAAACCGATCTCGATAAATTAATCGTTAAAAAAATCAAATAAAGATAATCAATCCAAATAAGTACATGAAGTAATAAACAAAGTAAATCCTGCTCCCGCCAAAATAATAGTTAGAATAAACTACAACAATCAACCTCAAAATTGAATAAATAGCTTTAATTATTTTCCCAAACCAAAACATAACTATTAAATAAGCGATATAACAATTTTTTACTGCGTTAATAAAACTCCGATTAAAAAAAATCAATAAATAAATATATAAGAAATAAAAAATAAATAAAAAAATTAAATAAAACAAGCAAAATAATTTAACCCAAATAAATAAATAGATAAACCCAATTTAATAAATAAATAGATAAATAAACAAATAAACGACTTCCTGTAAAATAACCACCAAAATAGACTGCCCACAATGCATCAGTGACCCGTATATATAAATAGCCGAGAAAAAAAAAGCACTCGTTGCCTGAGGATTGAGTCTGGAATGAAACAGCCTGTCACCGCTGAGTGTTGACTTCAATGTTCACTTTTATATTTACACACACTCTGTCTCTGATATTGAGCACTTTATCTCATAAATATAGCAGAAGATTATATTTCTTCATATATATATATATATATATATATATATATATGTTAGTATACATATATATGTTAATATGTGAATATGTATGTGTGCGCGATTGTTTCACTATATATATATATATATATATATATATATATATATATATATATATATATGCGTATGTATGTGTTAATTTTAATCTTATTCGCTTAGTCTTGTATACAACATTTTTATGATAATTTTTATGATAATTTTTATGATAATGGGACAACCAATGGAACTATTGAATTTACCTGTACCGCTGACGCAACAACACCTTTTTTCTGTTTCGATACACAAGTAAGTGTATTCTATGATGACTTCTATCATTTTCCTTTGTCTTTGTCTTCTGTAATGTAAGTGTATATTTTACTGTTTAGAATTTTCTTTGTACATTTTTTTTTTTATTGAAAAAGGATCTCGCTTCGTCTCAGATTTGTATTTATAAACTGAAACTAAATAGCAGCTGCGAAGTTTTATTCTTGTAATCCCTTAATATTGCACAAAGTCATCTCGTAACTCACGCCATAAGCGAGCTGAAATGGTGAACTCGACTTCCGTTGTTAATTCGCTTGAAAATTCTTAGAATATGAAATTTTGGCTCGCTCACTTAAATCAGATTAAACGGACATCGAACGATTAAGTGGACCTGTTCAATATTATGGTGAGGTGACTTCTTGCGTGTTTTACAGACAGAATGGCATCATTGGGTGACAAGCTGGATATATTTAACATACACAAGGGATTAAAAGAATCCACCATGAACATTTAGATCTGCTATTCTCTCTAATTCTGCTTAAGTCACTCCATTAGATAAGACACTTAAGTCACCTTCTCAGGATATGCAAAAGGTTTATGGCCTAAACGCACTTAAATATCTTTAGATCACTTTTACACGTAAAACTGTTACGTTAAGCATAACTTACGACGTAAACATCCAAAATACAATTCTGTTTTTCAAGAATATCAAATATGCACACTTCACTTTACTTCATAAGCGTTACTTTTTCAGAATTGTATCCAGTACAAGAGGATACTGAAAAGATGTAGATCCAAAGAAAAATGTCTTAAAAATATATGTTATTTGGTCATTTAGTCAGATTTTGAAACGTTGCTTGGAAGAGAAATTATTATAATAATTGGTCCTCTGGAAAATACGACAGATTGAAATATTTTATCTTTTGTATATAAAATAAAAATGTATCTGTTAAAAAGCATTCACTTGCGATAAAGTTATGTACTATTCACATTTATATATGCAATTTCGTATTTTTTTAGCTTCGAAAACACGTAATGCATTTTATGTTTATTTTATGCATATTATATATGTTTCAAAGATTTCCAAAGTTTGCCATGACCGGGTGTAAACATAACACCCGGAATGGAACCACAAACTCAGTTGTTTATCAATATTTTCCTGAAACGGAGTTATTCTGTATTCCATAGAATCTTATTAAGGAGGGGAACAATAAAATAGCATGAATTAAGAAAACAGAAAGCAACAATTGCAACTACATTAGAATTGTTGAATATCAAAATTAAATAGAAAGCAAGAATTCCACATTCTCTTCTATCTTAACAGTAGGTTATAAATATTCATATTTAAATTTTACGACGTTCAGTTTTCATGCCGTACCTGACGATTTCACCTGCATGAAACTCGGGGTTATACCAAATAGTGAGGAACAAAATTTCTTATTACATATACAGTTTGCGATGTGAAAATTGACGCTATTTTATACTTTTAATTTCGCGCATGCGCGTTGTATGATTTTGATTTGGTCGATTGCACAGTAGAGTAGGGTTAGGTTGGGCAACGTCTGTGAGAAAAAGAGCACCATGACGTAATTCACTCTCCAGAGACGGCTTGCTGTACTGTTTGGAATGTGCACCGGAAGCTCCAATACGAACATTTCAAGGTGTTTGGGTCTCAATCTGAGGACAGTGCAGAGGATTCGGTGAGAGTTAGATGATATACTGTGTCAACATCATGAAGTAACCACTAGTGATGGCGACGTTATGCCACCATTCATCTTTACACAGCGGCTCAGATTCTACACGGAAGCCTATTCCAAGTGACTAGAGAAGGTCGTGCTGCCCTGGGCCAAGAGGGTGGTTGCTGGAAGACTTTATGTCTAGCAACAGGACTCTGCAACCATATCACACAAGCAGCAGGACCTGGTCATCGTTGTCAAACAATTTCTGCGACAACATCACTGCTTGTCATAGAGTTTCTACGACCACATCACCGCTTACATTTGGCCATCTATCGCCCCAGACTCCAACCCCTTTGTCATTATGTGTAGAGCGCAGTTGAACCAGTAAAACTCCTTGGAGCACCAAAGATCAACTGAAGGGAAGGATTATGGCGGCATTAATCAAGAGACCGTCCAGAAAATTTGCAGGAGATTCCGAAGTCGTTTGGAGGCTGTGGATTAAGCCAATGCCGATTTTATTGAATAAATTTACTCTTTAGTATTTCAAGATATTTTGTGTAATTTTGATAAATGTATATGTTAACATGATATGTCAGTATTATTTTCAAGGGGAGTTAACTAGCCAAAAGATTTTTTTTAAATCATATTCTCTTGAAAATATACTTAAAATGTTGCTTTTTTTAAAGACAGCTGAAATATAAGTAAGCATGCACGCAATCACAGAGAGGTGAAAAGAGAAAGGTAGAAAGACAGGTGTGGAACGAGAAAGGTGGGGAGAGTGGTGGAAAGTAAGAGGCGAGAAGATAGGTGGAATGCGAGAGAAGTGGAAAGAGAGAGATGAAAAGACAGAGGTGGAAAAGAGAGGTGGAAAGTAACTTAAATCATTATGCGCCCGACGACACCCGATTAAAAAACATTTAGTATTATACTATCCGTGACGTGTTGAGTCACTGAAGCTTCAGATTATAAAACATTTTACCATTAAAAAAATTGTCTCTGAAGAAAGTTGAAATAAAAATACTTACTGTGTAAACAAATCGTATTTTTAAATTATATTCACTTGAAAACATTTTTAAATATGACAAAAAACCTTTTTTAAATACTTAAAATATTGTTTGTTTAAAGAAAGCTGAAATTTAAATGAGCACGCACGCAATCACGGAAAGGTGGGAAGAGAGAGCATTGGAAAGAGAGAAGGTAGAAAGAGAGTGAGGTGGAAAGAAAGAGAGGTGGAAAGAGAGAGGTGGAAAGGAAGGGAGGTGGAAAGGGAGAGGGGGAAGAGAGAGGGCGGTGGAAAGAGAGAGAAAACGATGGAAAGAAAGAGAGGTGGAAAGAGAGATATAGGCGGAAAGAAAGAGAGGTGGAAAGGGAGACGTGGAAAGAGTGAGTCGTGGAAAGAGAGAACCGTGGAATAAAAGAGCTGTGGAAACAGAGAGCCTTTTTTCTTTTGATCTCACTGTCAATTCATGTATACACACCATTTCTTTCTCTCCGCCTCTTCCTAGATAATAAATTTACATCTTTCTTGTCCCCATTCTCTGTATAAGAATTCGTGTGCACGGTGGCAAACACAGAAGCAAGCAAGCCAACAAAGTTCACAGAGTTTTAGTAAGTATAATAAAAGATATTTAGTTGAAGCCTTAAAAATGTGTTCAAAATATTTAGATCTTGGCATTAAATAACTCATGGCGGTTGATATACTGCTAAACAAAATCATCCAACCAGCCAACTAGCCAATGGTATTTGAACATTGAACGCATCTTTAATGTGTTTTATTTGTTAAGTAATACAGTATTTACATTATGCGGACTATTGTCCTCATCTTTGTCGCCATATTTATCACAACGTTTCAGCCGTTGTACGCTCCGGCCTTCTTCAGGTGGTTGGAATTTCGAACTGAAACCTTTATTTCGATCACTGGGGTAGACTGTTCTAGTTCCACGTGCCATGTTTGATGGATGTCAGTTATCAGTTATCTCCTGCTAATTTTCCCTCTGAAAGTTCTCCACTGCCTTAACCGGGTATTGAACTCACACTCTTTGGGTCTGTCACTGGATCTAACCAACGCCTTTATCCACTGTGCCATGTGTTCTTGAGGGTTCAGTTCGAAATTCCAACCACCTGAAGAAGGCCGGAGCGTACAACGGCCGAAACGTTGTGATAAATATGGCGACAAAGATGAGGACAATAGTCCGCATAATGTAAATACTGTACATAATACCTCATCTCAGAAATATAGACAGACTTTGTTAAGAAATGTTATACTGATCGAAAGGAACGCTGTTCGAATCTCACTGTCGTCAATTCCCCTTTGGAGTTAACTTGATAGAATCAGTAAAATTTTGAAAAGATTTAAAGTGGTTGTAAATTTAGTTCCTTTATGGACTTGATACGAAAGCTCCAATGAGCTCTCCTCCGCGCTTTCTTGAATGCATGAATTTAAGGGTTGTAGTAGATTGGCAAATAGGACTCATTATTTTACTGCTAAAATAGCCACATATAATCGTAATTTCTATTTTTTTCTCGCACGTCACGCTTTTGATATTTCCTTCCTGTTTCTTGCTTTCCTACAACTTACGATCTTCAAAAAAGTAAGTTCAACGTCAATCGCCAAATGATCTCTTTCAGAATCCTGTTCTTTTAGCGTCCTTTCGCCTAATTGATTTTTTTCATTCTTTCACACTCTCAGTAACCGCTTGCGTGTTAGTGGCAGTATCACCTTTCTTGGGGTGCAAAATAATTTAAAATATCCGAATGAAGTTGACATTTTAAATTTGGGAAATATACAGAAAGGTTTCACAGATTCGCTTATATCTTTATAAAAGAGCACTGGAATTTAAGAATAGCAGATCCCATAAAATGGATTTCTGAAAGTGTAAAAACTTTAAAATATTATCATAAGCTTTTAATTCTTTATTAAAATATCAATGATTTCTTTAAATAATCGATTAAACGCATAGGCTTGAAAAGAGTTTTATCAGTTTTGACCTATCATTATTATTATTTATTTCTATCCAAAAGGAGGTAAAATGATGTACCAGAAACAATTTTAAAATTGATAACAATCATAATCAACTCGGATGATCGGTTACCATTATAGAAAAACAGTTATCAGATGCTTGAATTTGATACTGTATCCTTCCCTTTATTTCTGCGATACATGAATCAATTCCATTTAATATTCATATGTCTGTTGTCAACAGAATTGTGTTTTGTTTCATTATGAAGACTAAAATTTTAAAAAGAAGTAACTCGCTCTAATTTTGAAGGAGATAAATCCGGTTAACAAGCTTCTTTAATGCTTGTAATCAGGAAGAAGGATGTTTGCAAAAAGAATGTCAATTTTAATGATGGGAGAAATTGTTTATAATGTTCTTTCTGTTTTATGATTAATAAAGTTATATGCGCATGGGAAAAATTGTTCTACGTAAAGTTATCATGGGGACATATAATTTAATAATTATTACGTGTGTGCAATTGGTTGCCAGCTTGTACTTCTTTAGTACAATTATATTTTTGATCTATGGGAGTAGAAATATTATTACTTTAAAATAGATATAATAAACATGTTTATATTCACATAATATAATTTTAAATGCAAGGAGGAATAGGAAGGAAATATTCAAGAAGATAACTATTGCACCTCGCGCTTCAGAGTTCAATCGAAGACAAAAATTATAAATATTTTAACGACGACTACAATTATGAAGTTAAGGAAAAATACTACCAGAGAATCAAAACTATTACAGATTACATTAAGGACCAAGAAACATTCTTTCTGATTACAAATTTGCTTTGAGTTAATATACAGAGTCTGAAGCAACTTCAATTGATAATATTCTCTGCTGATAATGGTAAAAACGTCTCTAGTAAAATTATTAAAGTCATAATTAATTAACGCATAATAACGAGTACAAACATTAGGTTGTCGCACATATAATGTCGCACTTTATAGGAAATGTAGGAAACACTTCTGAAATGTTAAATTACTAACTTATTTAGTTTTCCAATGTACCTCTAAATTCTTGATCCCATCTTTAAAAAAAGTCTCATCCTTTGATGTGATAAACAGTACAAATGCTTCGATTACTTCTTGTTGGATAATTTTTAATTGCGTATAAAAGATCTAAATGCTTAAATATGTAATAATCCGTAAGAGAGATATCAGATGAATATAGAGCATGAGGCAAAATTTCAAATAATTTAAGCTATGCATCTTTTGGGTAGAAGAGTTAGGCGGTGCGTTGTCGTGCTGCAAAATTGGGCCACCGATATCTAGTCTAGGATGTTTCCTTTTTGATTTTTCGGGCATTTTTAGGCAAGGATGAATAATAAATAACCTCTTTGAATAATCACCATGCAGTAACTATTATCATTTAATGTGCAATGGATGTTTTGGGTGTTGTTTTCGTGATTCCCTTGAATCTAACCACTGGCTTACTATTTAAACTGTTGTCAAAGAGTATCCATTTCTCATCGCATGTAATGTCAAAATGATTCTTTTCCCTGTTTGTACTTATGCTATAAGATTGCTGGACATTGTTTCATTTTAATTATTTTCATTGGGCTTGACGACCAGATCAACAACCAACCAAAATATTTGTCATTTCATGCGTGACAACTTTATATTTATAACTTTGTCTTTCTATGAATTCAGCTAAATTCACGGAAGTTTTCGGATTCCTGAATGATAAAATCACTCTTACTATATCGCAAGAAATTTGTCAATGGCATTTGAACATCGAAAGCGTCTTTAATATTTTGACTTGTTAACAAATGTTGGATTGCTTGAAAGAAATAATTAACCGATGGCACCAAATATGATATATATCCCACACGAGGAAGAATTTCTTACACGTAATTCTATGATGGAGATTTCAGCTGATAAAGCAAGACATGAAAGAGAGGTGTTCGAATCACATGATAGCAAATTTGTCCTGGAATTAATTTTCTTGGTAGAATCAATAAAATTATGAAAACATTTAAAGTGGTTTTAAATTTTGTTACTTTACGTATTTCATACGGGAGTATTTATAAAAGAAATGGCAATAAAGCATTCAGGCCTGATAATTATTTATATGTTTTCTAAAAAAATATAAAATAATGAGATAACACAAATAGTCAGGAGATATTATGTTGGTGCAAAAATAATGTCGTTTTCTCACATATGTTACTATGTGAGAAAACGACATTATTTTGCACCAACCTAATATTATGAAATAAATTAAAAAAAATAAAACCATAACAGAATTACAAAACCGATTTCTTTTATATAAACTCATATTTCTATTCAGAAGTTTCATCGCCGTAAACATTTGTGGCTTAAGTCAATTCCCTGCAATACAATACAGAAGAACGTCTACCTGATTTTATAAAATTCGAAAAAGAGTTCGAGAAAGTAAGCCACAAATATCTGTTAGTGCTGCTCAGCAATATTCAGGAGCGAGATTAGAATAATCTAACATCTCTACTGACAGCAAACCGCCTGCATATGGATAAAAAAAAAATGGTTTCAGCAGATGTGCAAAAATAGAAAGGGGTGTAAGGCAAGGATGTGTTTTCGCACCGGACTTATACAACCTATACAGCGAGGCAATTCGGAGAGAACTGGAAATTGTACTTGGATTCGTCACTGGCGGACAAAATCTTAACAGCATAAGGGATGCAATGACACAGTTCTGATAGCAGACACGGAAAACAAACTACAAAGCATCTTACAGAATATAGCGAAGGATAGCTAGAATAAGGGACTAACCATAAACTACAAGAAGACAGAATGCATGGTCACCATCAAAAAATGAGCCCCAAATGCGGTTGACAAGTCGGGAATGCTAAAATCAGGCAGGTACAGAAATTTAACTACCTGGGAAGTGTTCTCACAAAGGACGGAAAGAGCGATACTGTTATAGTGGAACACACCTATTCTATAGTTAATAGATTCTCCCTCCTATAACAAATAGGAGTAGTAAGAATAACGAGTCAGTCGGTCAGTCAGTCGACTGGCAGTTCGGTTGAACTCTCTGCCTTCGAGCGGGGAGGAACCCGAAGGAGGCTACGCCGAAGGGCGGATTCTCTTTCGGGGAGGTAAACCGACTCTGAACCCGTTCATACGGGTTCAATGGGCATATTTTTGGCCAAGCCCACGGGCTCGGAGATCCCACGCTAAACCGGCCTTGTTCCACATGATACCCTCGTAGTGGGGTGACTAAATATAGTCGGTCAATCAGTTGATTGGCTGATCAGTTGAACTCTCTGGCTTCGCGCGGGGAGGAACCCGAAGGAGGCTACGCCGAAGGGCGGATTCTCTTTCGGGGAGGTAAACCGACACTGAACCCGTTTATACGGGTACAATGGGCATATTTTTGGCCGATACTACGGGCTCGGAGATCCCAAATTAAAAAGGCCTTGTGCCACATGACGCCCTTGTGTGTGTGGGGGGGTTGACTGAATATCGTCGGTGAGTCAGTCGATGTCGAACGACAGTTAGTCGAATACTAAAGTATCAGCGTCCACAACTAGATTACTCTGCGTTATACCTATTATATCAAGTTCCTAACGTTTTGTACGTCGAACGTATTTTAGGACCGACTGAGTACAAATACAAGACTGCGAAATAACTCCACAACAGATACTGAGATCCGAATAAGTATTGGGATTGCCAAAGACGCATTGCAAAAGCTAGGCAGAATATTACGAGACAGGTAAGTTTCGTTGGAAACAAAAGAGAAAATTATTGAACTACTACGTGATATTTGTCCTCCTGTATGGCAGCGAAAACTTGACAATCTTCTCAAAGATGAAGAAGAGACTCAAAGCAACCGCAATAGGATTCTACAGAAGGATGCTAAGGAAGCAATAGTTCAAACATCTAAGCCCCGACAAGTTTTGGAGAGAATGTAAACAAGGAGGAAACTTATACATAAGGAAGAGGTAACTGAAATTTCTGGTAAGTAAAGAGAAAAGAGGGCTTGGAAAATCTGATATTCACAGGACGGATAGAGAGAATGAGGGATAGGGGAAACAAATTGTAACAACTTAATGGGCTTGAGCAAGTGGATAGCAGAACAGGGTCTGAGAGAAATAACAAAAAAGACAAAACTTATTAAGATCTACAAAGGAAAAGAGAAATTGGAGGGGCTATAAGAAGAAATAAGTCAATCCCAAAGACATTCGACGGAATTCAATCCTGTTTGATTATAGTATATAAGATATTCCATAGTGACACACTTTCTGGAAAGGGAGAAATATACATACACTTTTTAAACGTTGGCGTAAGAAATATGAACTCTCTTGAGGTGCATTAGCTGAAATGAAATTAGAAATATTTTAAAGAAATTACCCGTATGAGTTTCAAGTTTAGCTTTGCAAGGAATATGCGTAATGAACATAACTCATTTCTTTGAAAATTCTCTCGTACTTAACTAACACAGATTCTGCAAAACAGGCGTTGCTTTTGACTGGGAAAATGTTACATTTTTATATATCACGGACATATCTATAATTTGACGCGCCAAATTCTTTACTTTGAGATCTATCTTCTACTATGTGCCGAGTCCCTTCAGGGCATATACGATCATGGTACTCCACAACTACCTATCCATTTTGGCTTTTAGCAGTTTCTACCTATTGCTAATGATCCCGTTCCGTCATCAATTCACACAAGCTCTGCAGGCAAGTTTCTCATAGACATCTTCTATTTCTCTTGCACGAAATATGCTCCATGATGGTTAAGTTTTTCACGCCCTCCTTCTTCGTTATGTGCTTAAGAAATTTCAGCTGTCTTTACCTGATTCATGAGAAGAGTTCTTTCTGTTGCCATTTTGTTGACTCTCTTGTTGCATATTGTTTCTGTTAGTTCTAGTTTTCTCGTCGTGCGGGGAGTGATTGGTCAGCATTCACTGCCCTAAAAGAGTATCAAAAATATTCGAAGTAAGATAAAAGTTCTAAAACATTCTTAATAAATGTCTTTTTTAAAATTAAAACTGTAGCATAAAAATATATTTTCTTTTACATTAATTTTTAATACCGAATTATATTATTCATCACACTTTTAAAATACATTTTCGAAGTTAAATTTATCATCAATAGATTTATTGTTTTAAACGAAAATGCCAAAGAGGAAAATATTAAATTAGCATTATTGAAGAAATTATTAAATATTTAAAATAAATTTTTTCATGTCAAAACAGAATCGTGTAAATTGAGAAATTTTTAAAACGGATTTTTGCTGTAGGCAGTAGGAAAGTACCTATTAAAAGTACACATCACGAGACATTATTAAATTTAACTTATTTGAGAGAGTCTTTGTAACATTTTAAAGAAGAAAGACTAGAAAATATTGGTTTAATAAATTACTTTTCAAAGCAAGTAAATTTATACATTTGTTGTTTGAAGTATACTACCAATAATGCTGTTCAAATATCTTCAAGAGTTCTTTATTTGACGATTTAAAAAGTTACATTATTTTATAAGGAATGTGACAAAACCATAATAAAGTTTTACCTGTTAAAAACAGAAACACATAGTACGCACAAATGAAAGCTTAATATTAGTGTATTATTGTTATGCATTATATTTCAAAGAAGAATATTGAATTGACTTTAAGGGAAAAATGTTGAATAAAATCCAAGATTCTTGAATCGGATTTTTAATGAATTTTACAAGATTTTTTTTTTTAATAAGCAGTAAATAATGCAGAAACCCCTAAAGAAATGCAATAAATAAATCTTATACGAGCTTCACTTAAATATGTTAATATAATTCCATGTGTAAAAGGAAACATTTTACTTAAATACGTTAAGCTGACTGCAGAAGAAAACCCGAAAACGGAACCAAAAACAAAACTAAAATGCATTTTTCCTCGTCGAACAAGACGTTGAAATAAAACTGCAGTTCTGACCCTTAGTTGCCCCATGAGTATCCCCGTAGTATTGAATGTCATGGTAGGTGTACTCTCTTCTTAGAAACATTTGCCGCTCTTTAAAGAATTTAGCTGAATGTATGACGTCGCTTGTGAAAATTTCAGTTATTCAGAAAGGAGTAGTTGAAATTTTAAAATAGTTTTGAAAAGTTTTCACTTTTCTGGTATTTACAAACTTGCCTGCTGACATGCCAATGCCCTCAAGCATGTGTAGATATATGTTCAGTTTTATATATATGCATATATGTGCGCTGACATGAAATAACGCCTTTGTGACTGGGAACCTATCTGGCCTACGCTTTTATAAATGTAGTCAACTTGCTTATTTATTTGGTTTCTATGTTTGTTTTCGATTATAAGGATATTTCTTATTTTTATAGATTTTTTATGAGCTTGCCTTTAGGTGAGCTTTTCTATAAATCTTATCAGTCAATGTATTAGCGTTTCTATACTATGTTTATGTGGATACAGTTGCTCATGCACGTGTGCATTTCTGTAGAGCAGTGTGCAGTATATTGTGCATCGTGCAAAGTGTTAGGTTTCATTTTCTTCTTTTTCATTTCAATGATCCTTCATTCACATCCGGCGTCTCCATCTTGAAGGTCTCTAAATTCCATGAAAGTCTCCCTTACAAGAAAATGTGATGCGATGAAAAAAAATCAATATATATATATATATATATATATATATATATATATATATATATATATATATATATATATATATGACGTAATTTATACTTGTTTATTTGTAACCGAACAGTAAAGGTTGAGATCAAAGTGTATTAAATATTTGGAAAGCTATGGCTTGGCGTCTTTTTCTCCTTCATTAGCTGTCTTCTTGTACGGTTGTGGGTAGCATCTGAATTGAAGATATCTCAATATAAAATGTTAAACCAACACGAGCATAGGGTACTGAATGGGAAATCTCATACTAGTTGATATTTAAACCATTAGCTTTTAATTCGATCGAAAGATTGTATACAACGCTTATACCCAGCTTTATTGAAGAGCTATTCAGGGAATCTTTGTTTTAAGATAATGATTTCGTTCGTTTATATTTTCTTAAAATATGCTGATTTTCTGAAGATAAATGTTTATTAAACTATTTTTTCACGTAAACTGAGATCTATATATTTACAAAATAGACTTACATACATACCTACATAAATAATTATAATATCTGGCCACTCGTATTGGAGGATACCCGTCTACTAATTTAGACGCTCGCTCAGGCAAATTTGTGTTTGTTCAAATCCAAAGGGCCCACCTGTGGCTTAGTTATCTAGCGTGATGAACAATCTGAACGGGGCCAGCACACTCACACCCTCGGTCACGATGAACTGTGACTTCGTGCTAGCAGCTATCGACGGGCCCACAAGTGTTCCGTCTACGTAATTTCCCTCACAAGGCTTGGTTCAACCCGTTGTATGATTTTTCAGGCACTTTCTAAAGGTGTCGCACGCAGGGTTCCGCCAGACCGATAACATCAGGAAGTATCCTTTCTGACAAATCAAAAATGAGATTCGAACCTGGGTCTCATGGTTAGAAAGCGAACGTTCTAACCACTGGAGCACGCGCCCTTAAATGCATGCATAAATAAACGCGCACACACACACATATAATCTATTCTAAAATTATAACTGTAATATGATATAAAATCACTACAAAAATAGTCATTTTGTTTCAACACTTCTGGTGTATTATCAAGCGATGGTGTTGAATGTAGAATGTAGAATAAATGGTTTTAAAAGGTTCAATTCAAACACCCATCGCTAGGGGAATCGCTGTTAAATAAGCTGCAATGAACAATCAAAATACAAGTATATGAGAATTCAAAAGATTTGACAACGAACACCAGAAGTTATTTATGCTATAATTTTTAAATAAATAATTATATTCGCTCTACTCTGTACTGAGCACACTTTTATGAATAAATATATT
>OZ010573.1:87484825-87494825 GCA_963932145.1 Acanthosepion lycidas | reverse complement strand
TTCCTTTATTTTGTCACATTTGTAACTTTAAGTTTTGCCATTCGCTTTTTCCTTGTTTTTCATTCACTTAAATTCTTTAAATATACTATTTGTTTCTCTTAACTTCAATATACCCTGTGAATATTAAATTCTCCAAGCCGTCTCTCCTCGTGTGTTCTTTTCTTATTGCATGCATGGATTTTCTTGTACTTCTCGTTGCTCACATGTTTGTCCATGTTATTCATATCATTTTTTCGGTTGAACTATATTTATATCTCTTCGTGGTGTTCTTCGCATTCTTCAACATAAACATGTCACTCTAGTTTCAAATCATTTCTTCAGCTGTGAAGAAATTTTCAAGCATTAGCTGCTATATCAGAGATATGAAATAGCCGCACAGAACACTTTTCTCTGTTTCAAAAAAATTTTCTCTCAGTAACAACTTTCTTTAGTTTCTGAAAGGTATATTTCGCGAATCCCTTGCACCTTTCACTTTAGTATTTACTTGAAATACAATTTGACGATTTATATTACACTACTCATACTGTTTGTCGTTGACATCACCATCACGTCGTGTGCATTTGAGAATGCTTCTTTTGCAGTCAACTGTGACTTTATATTTTTAAAAGATACTACGTAAATATAAAAGTGCTATTCAATTTTGGACCTGGACAAAATATTTAATTACAATATTAATATTTTTCGGCCTTCGTGTTTTTGTCCTTTTTTTTCTTTCCTATTTTCTATTTCCTGCTTTCCAGTTTGTTGGAAATCCTCCTGTGTAGTGCCTGTTTTTAAAAACTCTGGAGAACATTCAGACCCCTCTGAATATAGCACTATTTGTCTCAGACTGCTTTTGGGCGAAGTATTCGAGGCTTTAATCAATGCTGAAGTGTTTTAGTAACTTATCTCTCACGAACTACTCTCTGACAAACAATATAGCTTCCGTTTCGTCAGGCTTACCGCTGATGTACTAACGGCCATCACTGAACATGTATATCAAGCTCTTGATAATAACAGCGAAGCTCGAGCTGTGGCTCTAGTTATCACAGAAATGTTTGACGGGGTTTGGCACGTCGGTCTTCTACGTAAGCTCGGTATTACAGGACGATGGCTTGATTTATTCCAATCATTCCTATCAAATCGTGAAATGAAGGTTGCTTTGAACGGGCCCGTTTCGACATCCTTTCACACGAACGCGGGTGCCTCCACCAAGCTCTATCCTGTGTCTTACGTTGTTTCTGATCTTCATCAATGATCTTCCTGGTGTCAAGAATTCTCAAGCAGACATTTATGCACATGACATTACCATTTAATTCTGTCTCAACAGAAAATCATCCACAGCTGGCAAAGTTAACCAGGCCGCTGCTCTTTAAAATGACTTCTGTGCTTAACTGGAGCGGGAAATGGCTCGTAAATTTTAATGACTCTAAAAGGAAACTGCTCTCATTTTTCCACCATAGAAATTTTTTCTTGCCTGCCATCGCCATGGCTGACGGTAGACTCATGGAGAGTAACATATTGCGCCTTCTACGCTTCACATTTTCAAATGACTTGACGTGGGACGACTACATCAAATCAATAGCTGCATCTACCGTAAAGAATGTTGGATTATTGTGCCGTGCCAGAAGGTTTTTTTCTCGTGAGAGTCCATCTTAGACATTTACAAATCTACCATTCGACCGTGCATGGAATACTACTGCCAAATCTGGTCTGTGGCTCCTGCTATTCATCTCGAGGTTCTTGGCAAAATCCAAAGAAGGATCTGTAATGTAATAAAACCTGACTTTAGCATCTCGACTCCAGTCACTTGGCGTGGTTTCCCTTTTCTACAAATTTTTTCATGGTAACTGCTCTGGCGAGCGTTTTACACTGGTGCGCGTACTATGTGAGTTCTAGTGTGCTACTAGATTGGCATTTAGGTTCCACCCTTTTAGTGTTGAATTAGTTAAATATAATCCCCACTTCTAATCCAACAGTATCTTTTTTCGCATTTCCATCTGTGGAACTTCCTTCTGTTTTCTTTCTTCCTGATAACTACAATCTTTAAAAGATCAAATCCAACGTTAATCTCCCTCTTCTAACTTCTTGAACCACGATTAGCTTTTATCCTTTCCTTGGTCCACCTATATCCAGTCTTTTTCGCCCAGCTTCATTCTCTGTAATCCGCTGCATACAAGTGGCATTCCCGCCTTGCATAAAAGTTAAATGATTAAAAAATAAACAGATTCCATTTGCTTCAAGTATCTTCCTCATCTGTGAGGAGATTGTCCAGCATGCACTGCCATATAATAAGATTGATATAAGTAACACTGAAAGTACGATACTGAAACCCGAAGAACCCTGGAATAGCCAAAGCTCTATCCCAAATGCTAAGAAGAGTATTAAGAAACGTAAACCCACATTTACGCTCATAAATGAAAAACAATTAAAAGAGTTGTAATAAAAAGGAAATAATTCTGTTCACATAAATTTAGTGATGTAATATATTTACCAACAAGGACATATATAATTGTTTTTTGAGTTTTTGTAATTTTTTTTTGGTGGGGTCAGTATTTGAATTTTAATTTATGCAAGTATGTACATATATGCAGATAAGATATATTATTATTGGAAAAGTCAGGTATCATTGTGTTGATATAGAGATAGATAAATTGATTCCTCCATAATTGATTCTGATAAAAGACCTTCAACCTTGTGGATAACTTTGGTCGACCTTTAAGAACCTATTTTTTTTTTTATATAAGTTTAAAATCTAGATATAATCAATAAACATTCATAGATACAGAAAGTACACAAATATCGCCTCTGCAAAAAAGTAATGTACGCAGAATAAATAAGATCATGGTACTCGATGTCTGTAAATATAAACATACATATCATAGAAAGAAAATGCATGGCAACCATCCCCACAAATTGAGATATTTTATTTACATGTTTTAAAGATATTAAAACTGAGGATATGGCGACACGCATTTGTCGAATACGGTAGATTTTGATCCAGGCTCCTGATCAATCTGCTATATTTGGCCTCTCTACCCTGGAAAGCACGCAGTTATATGAATCAGGTACATACGTTTGAGTATCAAAGAACTGCAAATGAGTTTGCATGTTAATTGAACGTCATCATGTTTACCCATCAGTTGTCTTGTTTATTTTCTCCTTTGCCTCGTTTATGTTTGTGATATCGTAAACGGGCGAAAAAGACCACGAAACCGGTGAATATGCAGGTATTTCACGACATCCTGCGCATCATCGGTTACAAAATTATCTGTGATTCCTTATCTGATTTGAAATTAAAAAAAAAAAGAAAGCGAAAAAACAATTTTTTTTTTTCTGTTAACTCATTAACCTTCTTCAATTAGAAATTCGTTTTCAATTCCGTTTATTCTCAACTGAATCATTACCAACTCGAAAGACAAAGAATAAATTATACTCTAACAAGGCAATGAACGAAAGTACACTTTGTTTTACAAAATACGAATTCATTAAATAAAATTTCTGTCTCGTGCCTGTTTAGATTTGAGAAAAATATAAATCTATAATTGAAACGATCTTCTATTTGAAGAGATTATTATACATACGTTTTATCAATGTAGGCAGTTGATCATATTAAAGTGTAAAAGAGCTATTATATTTTGAGAATATGTTGCATCCTTAAAGAGGCTTCCGGCAGACAAATGTAGCACTCGTGTGAAAGGAATATCAACACGGGCGTAGATGAAAGAAAGAGAGATTTATTGTTAAAGAGAATACGCTACTGTTAGCAGTCTAGTACATCCCAAAGCCAGTCTCAGGTATATCTTGTGCACACTATATATATATATATATATATATATATATATGTATATATATATATATATATATATATATATATATATATATATATATATATATATATATATATATATATATATATATAGTCAGTTCACAATAGGTGGTAGGGAGAGTGTAACATACCATAACAGTATATATATTAGGAAAACATATATTCTTTTATTTTTATTTGACAAGTGATTTTGGGACGTTAGCAATTATACATCTTCACAATTTACTATCGTTTGTAGTAATGTTTATCTCTTTGCTATACTTCCGATGCCTGTTTTGACATCCATTTAATCAAGCTCGTCAAGTAAGCCACTCGCGGATACCTTTTACCTTCAGTATGTTTTGTGATAGTCAAACTCGCTGACCCCACTTTCCTCGTTATATTTTCCAGAAATGTCAAGAATTAGGTTGGTGCAAAAATAATGACGTAATAATGTCGTTTTTGACGTTAAAAAATACGTCAAAAAACGACATTATTACGTCATTATTTTTTCACCAACCTAATATATTTTCCTAATTCTATCAGAAAGTATACTTTTTGTAACAATTTTGTTTAAAAACGAGTTGCACTTATGTTCCCTCCATTGAATTGTAAGCATCATTCTATGGAAGCATATTTCTGTGGCTATGTGAGACAATTATCCAGTGTACACTGACACAGAACACCATTGATATTACGGAAAGAGTTGGAATAATTTAATGGTGATTACGAAGGTTTTTGGAGTTATTTATAGGAATGGCGACGTTATGTCTCCATTCTGACCCAACAGGGTCTACATTAAGTGAACTGACAAAGTAGTGCTGCCCTAGGTGAAGTGGGTGGCTGCTAGAAACCCTCTGTCTGACAACATGATTCTGCACCGTGCCACACAAGCAAGAGTAAACAGTGTTGACTGTCATTCAATTTCTCCAACCATATCACCATTACATCTGGCCACCTAACACCCCAGATTGCATCCACTTTCATTATTATGTGTATTATATGTGTGTTGCAGTTGAGCAAGGGACCGACAAAACTCTTTTAACACCAATGTGCCGAAGGCAACATTCACTAACGTAAGCAAGGAGATAGTCCAGAAGTCTTTCAGGAGATTCCCGTTTGGAGGCCGCGGTTCGCACAAATGGCGATCGTATTGAATAAAGTTACTCTTTAGTATTTCAAGATATTTTTGTGAAATTTTCGTAAATATAACGGTTAAAATGAGATAAACTAAGATTGAAATTTTCTCGGAAATTCAGGCCGGTAAATGTTATTTAATACTGTTTATTATAAACAGAGCATTTACTTAAATACTTGTATCTATAAAAAGAACGTTAAACATAAAAATGTCTTTAATAAATAAATTGTTGGACTTTGTCCATTTCTTAATGTATGACGTCATTTGTTTACATTTGATACGTCATTCAGTTATGAATGTACGAGATTCATGAAAGATTGAAGTTTATAAGCAGTAAATTCGACCTTGCCTATCGAACGCTCCTTTGTGGCCGAGTCGGTTAAGGCACGTCAGCGTAAATGACGATTCCGTATAGGATGCAGGTTCGAATCCTATCTATGAAAATTTCTCGGACATTCAGGCTGGTAAATGTTATTTAATACTGTTTATTATAAACAGAGCATTTACTTAAATACTTGTATCTATAAAAAGAACGTCAAACATAAAAATGTCTTTAATAAATAAATTGTCGGACTTTGTCAATTTCGTAATATATGACGTCATTTGTTTACATTTGATACGCCATGAGTAGTTATGAATATTCGAGATTCATGGAAGATTGAGTTTATAAGTAGTAAATTCGATCTTGTCTACCGAACGCTTATTTGTAGCCTAACGGTAAAGCACGTCAGCGTAAATGACGGTTCCGTATAGGATGCAGGTTCGAATCCTGTCAAAGAACGAATATTTTCTATGAAAATTTCTCGGACATTGAGGCCGGTAAATGTTATTTAATACTGTTTATTATAAACAGAGCATTTACTTAAATACTTGTATCTATAAAAAGAACGTTAAACATAAAAATGTCTTTAATAAATAAATTGTCGGACTTTGTCCATTTCGTAATATATATATATATAAATTGTGTTGTCATAAACTCGTCCGTGTTCAGTTTGTTATTACGGCCTTATCACGTTGACTTATTATTACTTCCAAACCTAATATTAGGTTGGTGCAAAAATAATAACATAATAATGACGTAATAATGTCGTTTTTTGACGTATTGTTTAACGTCAAAAAACGGCATTATTAAGTCATTATTTTTGCACCAACCTAATATTTTTAATAAACGGGAGTATTTGTGGAAATATAATTTTCTGAACACGTGCGTGAGAAGTGATCTTCGATTGTGATAATTTTGAAATGGTGCATGTAGGGAAATTTGTATTTGGGAATTTTGTATTATCAGTACAACTTTATTTCTTTATATATCATAAAACAATATGAGATTTTATATTTGCTTGCGTATATATATATATATATATATATATATATATATACAGAGAGAGACAGAGAGAGAGAAAAGAGAGAGTGAGTGAGAGGAGGGAGAAGGGGAGAGAGATCTGTGTATTTTTGAAACTTTGCTAGTGTTAAGTGTGTAAATATCTTATGATGGTTTCACCACTACAAACACTTTGCTATTGCTCGAATTTGAATACTGATAGCATTATGTATCTGTTTGTCAGCTGTTCGAGTGATATTGTCTGATGTACACACATCGGACCATACATGTAGAAACGCCAAAGTCAACTACAATAGGGCAATCAATTCCATACATTTCCCTTAATGTAACATTTTGTATCCTTGCACGCAGAAACTTTCTCTTCCCTTTCGATAATTTAGTCCATTCATAACAATGGTGAGTAATTTTCATTTAAACAGCTAATTAAACTCTGGTTAATTAGCTACGATTCTCTTTCTCTGAATCTGACAAACTGGCTAAGGGGAAGTGGTCATGATTTGCTCCTGTCCGAAGGAGAGTGATCCTTACCGAGTTGGTGTTGCATCAGGCAGGGTCGAGTTCATAAGACGTATTGACCTTGTGATATTAATATTATCTTTCGAATATGCAGTTCAGTAATAAAGAAATATTAATAATTTTGCTCAACACTCTTCTATATGAATACGATAAACTTATTACGCTATAATAATCCAAATTTATGCAAGAGACACTTATGATTATTAGATGTGATTACTAGATAATTGAACGTATTCAAAATATTTCGAAGTTTAATGAAATTCAATTGCTGACAATTCCCAATGCTCTTATATTTCAGCACATACGAGATTTTTTTTTATCCTTTCACCCAAAGCAATTCGATAATGCCACTAAGGCGAAGTGGATTATAGAAAGTGAAATCAAAGTCTTTAGTGGGGAGGATTGAGGAAAAGACCACATAGGAACATTGTTCAAAAAGACAGATGTCTATTGACATGACATCTAAATTATTGAAGATTGTAGGTGTCAGCGACGCAAGAAATAGAATCGGAAGGGAGTTTCACAGGTAAGAAGTGAGAGTAAATAAACTGTTTTAATAGAAGTGTCAGTTATATCTACCTAGTTAAACAGAAAAATCTGAGTGAGATATCATTGCCAGTCTAGAAGCATTCTTAAATTCATGTTGTCGAGGCACAAGGAATAAATGTGAAGTTTTATTTAGCATACACATTACCTGTGTTTACTATGTCTGATTGTAAACATATTCAATCACCTTAGTGAGTTTATGAATATAGTTTTTAAAAGCATGCATTTGCATATCATCTGACACTTATGAATTTTTGATAAAAACATTTTTCGATTCCCCTATTACCCACAATTAATGATGACAGATATTAAAATGTTAAAGAATATTGTCTTGAAAAACAAAAAATTATGAAAATGAATATGAAGCGAATTTAAGAAATATTAACAATCAAATAAACAAATCAAAAAGGCTAGGCGTTTCATAATTTAAACCCAACACCTTCTGGAATAACTTATCTCATAATAAGAAGGAAAACGCTGTCTAGAAATTAGTGCACAGTCATTAAGTTTACAAGATCCCACGAGGAAACATTGTCAACAATTTTTTTTTTTTTTTAACTATTTTACCCGATCTATTTCGTTGTGATTCGCTTTGAGAAAGAATCGCTCGGTTTGATATTTTAATTTGATAATAAGGGCCGCTGGGGAAATCATATTCTCCGACAAATTGATTTGAAGATTGTACTGATATGCCGAATGATAATGAAAATGAAGAATGGTCATTAGATAGAAACTTTTCTGATAGACGATGCACTGAAGAATTGGCATATAAAAATCAAATTCGAACGGCTGTCCTTGATAAATATTTTAAAAATAAAAGTAATATGCAAATATGAATTGAAAGGAAAAAAAGTTATTTTATTAAGTTGGTGCAAAAATAATGACGCAATAATGTCGTTTTTCGACGTGTTTTTAAGGTCAAAAAACGACATTATTACGTCATTATTTTTGCACCAACCTAATACTTCAGACACATTCACGGATGTCGGCAAAATTTCATTCTCCATCATTTTATATATATATATGTGTATATATATATATATATATATATATATATATATATATATATATTATATTTTAGGCATTTAAAATATATATAAATAAATATATATATATATATATATATATATATATATATATATATATATATATATATATATATTCATATTTTAGGCATTTAAAACAACGTTCCTGCCCGCATACACAATTCCGTAAAATACTTGTCGAAAACACAATTATACTTCGACATGAAAACAATAGACAAAAATTAAAAATCCTTGAAGCATTATACATCAAACAGTTGAAACCCAACCTAAACAAAATCAATTATGGCATCTCTACAAATATTCTTAAATGTCTATAATTGGTAACAGAAGCCATTGGTTTATACTTCTACAATTCACTCTCGTGTGGTCATGTGTGACGTCATGAGATGCGGTGCGATTTTCTCTTCTAGCGTCTTATATGCGCGCGTTTATCGTTGCTTAGAAATCATCTATATAAACATTAACAGACTATCATCACAGTCTTGTCCGTATATTGTTTAATATATTGTAATTGACATCTTTGATAATGGCTTAAGTAAGCCGAAAGCTTAGATTGTATTAAAAAAATATGGATCACTACTGTGAATTTCTTTCTTCTTTCAACGATAATGTTATTAAACTTATCAGAAGTTACGAAAAAAATTTACATAAAATAAATAGACAATACTTGTCTATATTATTTAATGAAACGTGTATGAATATATATATCGATATACACCCACACATACACACACGCACACACATACACACAAACACACACACACAGATATATCATATATATATATATATATATATATATATATATATATTACAGTAAGGTTCACTCTCTACAAGGCTCGGTGGCCACTCAAGTTAAAGAGTTAAGTTAAATTGTATTTATATGTATAGGAGGGGAAGATATTGGTTAACTGTAGACTTGAACAGGTTAATATAGTAGTAATCGGGGAAACATCATCTTCGGAGTCAGTTACACAGAGCAATGGTTCGTGGGTAGAGTGTGTTTGAAAGGAACACCGATGGAATATGGAGGTTTGCTAATATGTAAGTGACAAGGCCGTGAGGGTTAGATCTGTCAAAATCAAGGAATGTTGTTTGACGGAGCATTTTCCATGGAAGTAGCGATAAAGCAGTCTCAGGAGATCCCACTAGTGATATATATATATTTGGTTGGTGCAAAAATAATATCGGTTTTTGACGTCAAAAATGAGTAAAAAACGACATTATTTTTGCACCAACCTATTACACACACACACACACACACACACACACACACACACATATATATATATATATATATATATATATATATATATATATATATATATATATATATATATATATATATATATGTATATATTACGAAATGGACAAAGTCCGACAATTTATTTATTAAAGACATTTTTATGTTTAACGTTATAGATACAAGTATTTAAGTAAATGCTCTGTTTATAATAAACAGTATTAAGGCCGGTAAATGTTATTTAATACTGTTTATTATAAACAGAGCATTTACTTAAATACTTGTATCTATAACGTTAAACATAAAAATGTCTTTAATAAATATATATGTATATATATATATATATATATATATATATATATATACATAATATATATATACATAT
>OZ010573.1:87467325-87474825 GCA_963932145.1 Acanthosepion lycidas | reverse complement strand
ATATATATATAATTCTTTATATAATTATATATATATATATATATATATATATATATATATATATATATATATATATATATATATATATATATGAGACATGCTACTTGCATTTTTAGTAGATTTATTCACTGTGCGAACCGAATGTTAATCAGATGTTTTCCGCAAATTTTCCAATACCTTACCCTCAGTGAGATTACTCCTTACGTCTCCTAGAAATGTTCATTGAAACGATGTGTTAGGATTTATATCTATGTTCCCGTAGATTTCAAGTAGAATATCCTATCAAATAAGTGCTGTAAGATAGAACATTATAAAGCAAGCAGTATTTTGAGAAAATGCGGCCTCTTCTGTCATACGTTGAGAAGCTTGTAAAAATTTTCTACCTATTTCTCTCCCTGGCATAATCATCGTAAGTAGGTTCATGTTAATGGTAAATGTAATAATAAGCTCTTGAAAAGCATACGCCTACATACAAATATGGCCAACTTGTCGATCAACCCGTGTAAAGATTATTCAATGACAATGCACACACATAAATGGATAAACCGAGTTGCAAAATATTAAAAATCGAATATTTTGACATCTCATACAGATGTTAGTTCGATTTTATTTATCATGTATCTGCTTCGTTCAATGATATATTTTCTGTGAATTGTATTTCGTATGTGAAAGTAAATTCTTTTTATAAATATTAAAATTGATATTGTTGATTCATGTAGTTTTATCTCGGAATGGGATATGCATATTGGAAATAAACAGAAAAACGACGGCATTTTGTAAATTTAATTTACAAATCACAGATTCATTTAATCATGTATTTTTGCAGAGCTAAGCACACAGGAACGCATTATGAAACTAAACAGATATGGGCTTTCGATAAAATTCAGAACGAGGAAATTTGCTTTCCGTAAAAGGGTAAATATATCCTTGCTGAGCTGTTCGTTCACTGAGGCCGAGCGGTCTTATGCACGTCGGATCAAAGGGCGGTTTCTCTTACAAAGGGGTACGCAGAGGTACGAACACTTCAGGAGATCATATTTTCCTTACTACGATTTCTTGGTCGATGGATATAATATAAAATGTTTAAAACAGAAACGCTGTCTATATATAACATATGCGCATCGACTAAAAATAACTATTGAATTGATAGATTTTATTTTTTAATCCGACATAATTTTTTTTTTTTTTTTTTAACTTGTAACGTTATTTTAGTGAATAACTGTATTTGAATAGACGCTCTGATTATTTTTAACTGTATTTATGTTGTCAATTGGCCTGCGTACTCGGTGAAAAACGAAAATGTTCACTCCGGTGAAATTAATACAGCTTAAAAAAAAAACGGAGCGTCTACTAAAAATATGTGTAAATACCACTAAAAATAACATTTGTTTTTAAACACGCACGCACGCACGCACGCACACACACACATACACCAGGCACGCACGCACACGCACACACACACACGCACACACACGCACACACGCACAAACACATGCACACACACACACGCTCACACACACGCACGCACACACGCACACACACACACATACCACACGCCCACGCACACACGCACGCACACACGCACACACACACACATACCACACGCCCACGCACACACGCACAGACACACACACACACACACATACAATCACCCCTACCCCTCGTCATATATATATATATATATATGTAAAGTATCAGGTTGAGAACTGGCGCGGGTTAGCTACCCTTGGTGAGGGTGAAAGGAGTTTTTCTGAGTTTTGGTTAACAAATCCTTTAATGTTGGTTTTTTATGATAAAAAAAAACTTCAGATAGGAAGGAAAACTCTTGACAGCTTAATCTGGTCATCATATTGCATCTGTCTGCTGATATGGTTGTGATCCAGAGAGGTTAAACTTCGCGATAACAGATGAGGACAATTGAAACAAATCCCTGTGTTGGTTTTCTGACAACAACATCTATTTAGTTACATACACTCTAGGAAACAATATCAACTTCATCTTGGCACTTGGAATATACAAACTCTCCGGGACAACAACTCAGCACCAAAAAGAAAAACAGCTCTGGTCGCATTGGAACAAAAGAAGTAAAGCATTGTTATAGTTGCACTGAGAAGTAAGCATCAGTCGACTACATGAATGGAGAAAGCAAAATAAGATATCTAACAGGGTTCCTGCTGTACTTGGATACAATACCTTCTCCTGTACTGTTTGTGGTCTTTTGTGCAATTCTTGAGCCGGCCTCAAAAGTCTTGCCCGTGATAGGCATGCAAATAATTAGTTCGTGGTCGTCGAACTCGACGGGAGAATCCATCACACACACACACACACACACACACACACACACACACACACACATATTTGTGCATTTAGGTAGCGAATTTTCTTGTAAGCATGTCAGATTAAATAAATTACAAGCATTATGTCTGCTTATTTTTTAATCCTTTCATATTCACGAATATTGTTTCTTGTATTACAATCAAATGATGCATGAAATGCACTGTAACAGTGAAAATCACTTTTATTTTCCAATGACTTTCAATCTATTTCTGAGATCATCATCTGTTACCAGTTGCACATCTGATGATACATTAATTTACTAAGTAAAACTGAATATATTCGAAAATTTTACCAGCTCCGAATCATCTCTCAATTTGTATTTTTGCTTTTTTGCTGGTGAATTCGTAATTGTAGTAAGTTCGGACCTTACCGGTTGCCCTTCTCCTTTAGTTATATGTTAGACGCTGTTAATCTTAAAAAAATACCTATACTTCAAATCAGTTTCCCCAAAGTTACTGCCAAAGGTAGGAATTATTACAAAACTAATTAAAATATATTCAATATGACTTTGATTTTAAAGCTAGAAAATGTTTTCTTTCTTCTTGTAACACTGAAATAAATGAAAAATAATATTCAATTGCATTGAAATAATTCTCTATATTTTGCTAAAAAATAAAACATAAATATGTGCACTTTCTGATAAACAATGATGCACAACCTCAAATCTTATGGTACATTTTTGTTCCCTGATTGTCGATGATGTTTGACACGACGCCTCTCTATCGAAACCTTTTATCTGTAGCAAAGCTTATACTTAATTTAAGCGCTTACTGACGCAGGTGGGCTTCTCACTCGCTAAGTGATAGATTCAACGCATAAATACATGGTTAGGATAACGAGAATCGCATGCAGAGTGAATTTAATGTAAGGGAATTTAACAGAAAGAAGTGAAGCCTTTGTCACATTTTGCATTAGATGTAAAGAAAGAAAGAAAGAAAGAAAGAAAGAAACAAAGAAACAAAGAAACAAAGAAAGAAAGAAACAAAGAAAGAAACAAAGAAAGAAACAAAGAAAGAAAGATGAGTCGTAACACGTAAGGAGTTAGGATCTAAAGGTTAACTGGGATGAGAATTGGACAGATTTAGATTATGAAAGCAAAGGGAGATAATCATGTTTTAGCTCGAGGACGAACAGCGGTACAATAGCAAAATACATAAAAGAAATAACAAATTCATCAAATGCCGAATTTATAAGAATAAAGAAGTGATAAAAAAAAAGAAGACACACGCGGGGCTCAAAAGAAATGTAAAACATTTAAAATAGAAACGGAATAAATGGACGAAATAGTGAAGACAAAATTAGAGACTTTGCGACATGGCAGACAAAAGAAGCCGCTTCAGAGATTGATTTCTCTTATGTTTGCTTTTCTGCTGTATTTTTTTATTATTATTATTATTATTATTTTGTTTCATTTATTCTATTTTAATGCTTTCATTGTTGTTAGTGAGACGTTAATTTTCAATAACAGCCTTTCAGAATTTGGCCACGATACGCGATGAACCTTCAATGCGTAGGTTGTGGAAGACTCAGAATTATATCGCGTAGTCGCTTTCTAATGAGGCCTAATAAGACGGACTGATTCAAAAACGTTGATTTATCCCCGATAAGCCGAAACGAGACTCCAAAATGTTAATGATAGCCTGCAAGCAGAATATTTGGCTACAAAGACACATTGGCAAAATAATTTTAACGAGTCCGTTGATATGTGTTATTTTCTAAACAGATTTATATACATAAATCATGTACATGCGCGTAATTATATTTCTATAAGCTTTTTTTTTATAAAATATACGTATCATTGAATACCAATAGATATGCAGATATGCAGGCGGTATAATGGAAAGGGTCTGACAATGAGAAGTTGGAGAACCGAGTTCAAATTCTCGTCAAGTTCCTTACCATTTTTTATGCGTAAATATTTTTGGGAAAAGGCATGAATGCAGCTCTTCCCCTCTCCCTAGCAATGGTTTATAAACTAGGCTCTTTAACCTTGGTTGGCAATAATACTAGGGCAAGTACTACTGTGAAATTCAAAATCGAATAGACTGGTTGGGAGACCTTATGGAACTAATTCTCTGTACATGGGATATTCCGGAAAGTATGGTTATTTCTGCACAAGACAACATGACTAAAATAAAATCCTATATGATTGTAGGCTGGCTGTTCTCTTCGACGAACTGAGCTTATAAAGTCCATCACACATACAAGCATATATATATATATATATATATATATATATATATATATGTATGTATGTATGTTTGTGTATGTGTGTGTGTACTAAGGAATGTATGTCACTCCTCTAGTTACACGCTTTCGCAATCCTCTAAATAGTGTAGATATTCAGGTGGGTGTCTGACTTTGCCTTTTTTCCTTTTCTTTTGGCGATTTTTTTTTTCTACGGTATTAGTTCGTCTGGCATGTTGCCTCTCTGACATGTTGCGTTTTGATCTTACCAACATCGCTGGTTCTATTAATACATACATACATACATACATGTATATATATATATATATATATATATATATATATATATACGCATACAAATACACACAAATATATATATATATATATATATATATATATATATATACAACATTGTATACTGGAATAAGTATGCGAAATATATGAGTAAGAATTTGTAAGAATTTCAGTTTCTATTGTGTCACAAACAATCGAACAAACACCCTGTTCAAATGTTCACGGAAAGAATAGTTATTAAACAAGAATTGAGCACATTTATAATAAAACAGTAGGCTCCAGATTAAAATAAAATTTAGATTTATTAATCTCAAGCTTATTGGTTAATATGTATTTTCCCAATTTTAAATATTGCTTTTAAAGAAGGAAAATATTGTTGACCATATTCATAATTTAAGTCTCCAAAATTTAATTTTAAGATATTTTACCGTCTGCCAATTGAAAGAATACTGCGCCTCTTGTTCGATGTCGTTGGTTGGTTAATATAAATGAATAAATAATTCAAATATGTTGAAAAATTTAGTTACTTTCTGTTTACAAAAAGAAAATACCACACCGTATACGGTTAAGTCTCTCTAAAGATACCTTCTATTTTTTAATCTGCGAACATTCACAACTTCTTTGGAAGGCATTTTTATTGTTTCCTATAGATTTGTTGTTTTTTTTTTTCTGTGCTGGTTGTCATCCAAGGCTATAGAACCCAGTTTATACTTCTATTTAACCACTAGCGATTCAGGAGAGAGGAGATGAATTAAGGGCATTAGCACAAAATTATAAGGAGAATAGACAAATGACGACCTGAAATTTCTGGAGTACTTCATGAGGAATAAGGGCCTTGAGAATCTAAATGAACGTATCATAGTCAGTTGAAATTTAAACTTCGATCGACGATTCCACTTCCGTATCGATAATCGTTTAGCGAGTCCTTACATTTTTTATAATAGCACCACTCTGCTGGAAGACATCTGTAGCTCCATGGCCATAACGCTGCGATAAAAACAGATACAAATAAATGCAAACTCAATCGGACAAGAAGATTGATGCACGACACAAATAAATTAATCATTAGTTGTTTTTTTGTGATGATAAATAGCGTAGAAATATTTTGAGCGAAAATAATGTGAATTTGTTAAAGAAAAGAGAAAAAAAATTCTCTTTTTATGATCAGACAGAGATAAGAGCGAGTAATCCAAACGGATAAAAAACGTAAGTGGATGCTTCATACATTACAAAAACACATATCACAGCGCATAGCGCTATTTGTAATATGTACGCAGGAAAGCTTTTCAAGAAATGTCCAACCTCTGCTAGGCACAAAAATTTCAGTGAGTACACAAAAGTTTTAAGAACATCTAAGACAAGAATATGTCTTCTCACCTGACTTATAAGTCAAGGGTGTGTGGAGGTTGAAAGGAAAAACTTAACCGATTGTTCTTTTAAGAATTACTGGGAAAGAGACGGGAGGAACAAAGATAAGACTGAGTAATGACTAATTAGGCCACTGCCTCAGAAAACACAGCACGGTGGGTGGTACGCAACTCCTGGAACAAAAGATGCCAAGGGAACATCTTCACAAGACTCTTCATAAGGGACACGAAGATAGTCTCACCAAGTCAAGGCGGTTGATTTTCCCGTCGCTTCTATCAATATGAGGCTGTTGAAAAGACCCGGATCAAGTTGGAGAGAGAACCGTATCTGGCTATGCCAAGCTGTTCTGCTGATGAAGGGGAATAAGCATATCCGCACGCGTGATGGTGCCGCTTCTACATCTTTATTGAGACGCATTTGCCAAAATTTATTCACCCTGTACGACGAGACAATCCTAACAGAACTAAAAGTTTTAATATTAGTGGACATGATTTTAATATAAGTCATTTAGATGACAACTTCAGATGGCAGCTTCGTAACTAAACTAAAATATCAATAAAACAAGATATTAAATGAAAAAAATGAATGAAAGGTATTCCAATATGTATTTTATGTATTGAGATGACAGAATGAAGCTGGTGCAGAAATTTAAATTACTGTGTAGTATGGTAACAAATGACGGAAAACAAGATGCAGAAAACTGAAATATAGGCACGAACAGCAAGACTAAGTGAAATTTTAATATTCAGGAGAATGTCGTTAAAACAATGAAAAGATTGTTGAATTACTCTAATATCTAGTAGCTTGATGCTGGACAATCATTTCGTATGACGATAATTAAATCCGGCAGTAAGGCCTCTGATCGAGAGATTAGAGGTTTTCAGGAGCGTGGTTGTAGCTATGGGCAAATTAATGAATGTTAAACAAAAACAAAGCACCATGAAAGTTTAAAAATACATTTTTATAGTAAAATATTACCGATGATACATATTTGTCATAAAATGACCAACAAGACAGTTTAACTGTAAGGTGAAGGTATACAATTATATTCAAAATATTTAGATAACCCATAGAGATGTTGGCATGCCACTGAACAAAGTCAACCAACCCACGTGACAATCATTTCGCAGATAGGAAGAGATAGGAAGCCACATGTATGAAGTTATATAGATGAATGTTGAGAACGTCCAGTTACTATACTTTTCCGTGCACACTTGTCAGAGAGAGCGCCTAGCCAGTCTCTATTGCAGACACCTGCTAAGCCCACCTGTGATTTATGCTGCAACGATGCTGAACGAGTCTTAGTTACAGTTT
>OZ010573.1:87414825-87462325 GCA_963932145.1 Acanthosepion lycidas | reverse complement strand
TTCTTAATATATATGTACAACGAGCTAAAGTATTGATAAAATCAACAAGCAAATGAGCAAAGAAAATAAAAACAAAAAGCAATAGATAAAATTCAATAAAGGAAGCATAAACTTAAAGTAAAAATCTGCAAGGAGAGACACGTACCTAAACATTGAAAGACAGTGCTCTATCTCTAAATGAACAAGACAAAGGAATTACCGTACCAAGCTGCATGACACAAAAAGTTAAAAAGTTCACTCCACTACTGATGTTGAACGCTACCTAATCGACAGACGGCCTGAACTATATATATAAATATAAATAAATAAATAATTATATATATATAGATATATATGAATAATTAATGGATCTTACTTTTTAATCCGATATATATTTTATTACTTCAAACGGTATTTATTTTTGGTATATACCCGTCTTTGAGCAGACGCTTCGACAATAAGTTTTCTCGTGTGTGAATGCCGATAGACAAATAAAATATTGTCTAAATAAAACGGAACGCCTGATAAGTTACGGGTATTCACTAAAAAATATAACATTTGAAGTAGTCGGCAAACGCTCGCATCCAAGAATCAGGTTTGTCATCCTCTCTCCTTATTCTCTTTCTCCATTCTGGTGCCTGTGGTGGTAGCGAAGATGGTTGTGAAGGCAAGGTTCCCACAAATGTAATACGGAGGCATATTTTCCCTTGGCGCTATTTAATAATTACTATATCATTAAGGAAAAAATTGGAAAATACATCTAAAATCTCATGTGTGAAGCGATTATAATACACCGCCATTTTTAATGTATTGATGCAGAAGCATATTTTGAAGTAAAAGGAAACAGAGAAAAAGGTTGGTATATTTATTTATCCATTTCATTTATATCTGCAGCTCGATAGAAATTTATTTCAGAACTTGAAATCAATGCAAGAGATATTCAAATCGGGGCTAAGCTATATTTTTTCAATCTCTAGCTGCGACAGCATCCACGTACTTAGAAAATCTCTCGTCGCAATTTATGACCTGCTGACAGGGCAGAAAGTGTATGTAGGTTTTCATGAATGCAAATAAATAGAAATAGACAGGAGATAAAACTATTGAAAAAGAAAGCACGATTTAAAATTTATTTTAGTCTTTTCTCTATTTTAAAAATGACCAAGAACGATTAAGATGTAGTTGAACATATATATTGTCAATGTGTAACCTAATAGTGTTCGTTGGTAGCCATTTCCATTACACACCATCATAAATTCTTTCAAAATTTGCAAATAAGATTGGCTGTGTAGTATTCCTAGAATTCACTGATTTTTGGTACATCCTGAAACGAATCCCAGTGACTGAAGATATCTTTCCACATTTTCAGTGCCAATTTGGTTATATTAGTTTTACGGATTTGGTTAAAACCAGGTAGCGAATTATTTTTCCAAAGAATTTGCAGTGAAAATCGAAAACATGTAAAAACATTGACATAGATAAACTGTTTACTTTACCTGAAACATTTATTCAAATTCCATCAACATATTATTTCATTACATCTATAAGAATATGCCATATTCTGTCTGGAAAATGAAATACCTACGACGTTTAAAATTCAGAACCAATTTCATTTGTATTCAAGATTTATGCAGATTTACATCCTCACCAATCGCAGATTTACATCCTAACCAATCGGATATAGGCATTATTAAGATAACTGTTTTAAACGGTAAGGAAACTGTTTATTATTAGGCTTTAAATTTCGAATTAAACAATATTTATCATCGTATATATTAATCAGACTGAGATGCAAGTATCGAATTTTGTTAGTAAAATTTAAAACTGACTTCACATTACGAACACAAGTTAGTTTATTCGAAAAAGTAGCCGCCAAGGTAGAAAAATTACTAATTAGTGAAGATCAGGACGAGAAAGATAGCCACTGCACAGCAATTAATCCCAGTGTTACTGACAGAATAAGGTTAATATTCTGAGACTAGGAGTTAATGCTTAGAGTTTAATTTTTTTTTATTTCTTTTGCAGTATCTTGGTATGTGTGAGTTTTAATTTTTAATTCAGGTACTATTTTTACATTCTGCAGAAACCATTCTCGCTTGGATCATTAGAATGTAACTGGAAACTCGTCTAATCTATCCATCGATCGAGCTGCCAATCAATTACTCGATCTGGGCTAATTAAATCATGTTCTTTTTTGATAAAATGTGATTTTTCAATATTAGCAGTAGTTTCAATAGCATTTGCAATAAAATTTTCGTTAAATTTTACTTAGTATATCTTGTGGATATCAGAAAATAATGATGACTGTTATCTCATCAGCGATTTTTTTAAAAATAAGTCATCTCAAAATAGAAACAAAAACTGAAAAATCATTTCTCATCTAATAATGCATTTATTTTAAAATTATGCAATTTTTTTACTATGTATTATTTTATGTTCAGATATGCCTTTGTTAATTTCCTGCTTTGAGTGACTCTTCTCCCTCGGGTTGGTAGTCTTATTAACTCCCATTTTAATGATCTCAGGCCTTAATATATTTGTTACTAACAATGGCTAACAAATGTGTTATATTCCGTGCTAATAGAAATATAAAATTGACAAACACAGTAGATAGAATTAGTAAAGGTTTATGGTAAAAACCAATACAATAAGAATAAAGGTAACAGTTATGCACAAGGTCATCGCAAGTGTATCCAGTAGTGAGTGCTACTATTGGAAGGTCGGTAGTTCTCGCGTAAGTCTAAGTTGTACTCAACAGATACCAGCTGGACTCTGTAGTCCGTTGACTTACAGATACTTTTATTAGGTTGGTGCAAAAATAATGACATAACAATGTCGTTTTCTGACGTATTTTTAACGTCAAAAAACGACATTATTACGTCATTATTTTTGCACCAACCTAATATGTAGATACTAACTATAATGTAGTCACTCATGGGGGTGACAGGTTATTCCATTACATCAAATTGAGGAAACAAAACTTCACAGGTGCCCTCGTGTCGGATAATTTGTTTTATCTATATCAGACGTGTATGACGTTTAACAGAAATGATGTTGTCGTTTTAATACAATCGAGAAAAGAAACAATATATCTCCAGAAACTATTAAACAGCTACCCATTTTTGAAAATCGCTCAGCGTGAAATAGTTTTGTAAATGGGTAAATAAAACAAACAAATATGCATGAATGCTGAGAATTAACTCAAATGCGGTTTAGTGGAATGATAACAGCTCAGAATGAGTACTCGGAGAGTCGAATTTGAATTCCAGTTGGATTCATTACAATCACTTGAGGAAGGTATAAATCCTTCTTTACTCCCCCAGCTAAAGGTTGAAAAGTACAGTCTGGTTCCCATAGTTTTGGTTGGCAGCCAATATATCGTAGATATTCTGCCTAGTCAGTCACGCATAATGAAAGAGACATGATTGTCCAAGCATGTAACTCGTATGACACTTAACTGAGTAATATGAGTCACCAATCACATCTTAAGTATTTATGTTTTAAGCTGAGTTTCGGATATTATTGAAAGGTCCCTAATGAGGTTTCTGTTATCAACACTTGCTAACTGGACAGTGAAACGTACTTGCTAACCTTCCTGCTATTCAACCTTTAGCTGGGAGAGTAGAGAAGGATCCATACCTTCCTGCTTCATGTCATTCATGAATGATAGCAAGGTAAATAAATACATAAACTTAACTTTGTCTTACGCAGAGCCATATAAATAACTATCATTTCATTATTTTACAGTTGAAATGGTTAGGTGTAACCGTAAGTTCTACGCTCACAGTATCTTCTCTCGCATATGTTGCTTGTGGAACTCTCTCCCGGCTTCTTGCTTTCCAGAAAACTTTGATCTTTAAAACTTTTAAAGGAATATTAATCGATAATTCTGTCTTCTTATTTCCTGTTATCCTCACTCCTTAATAGTGTTTTCTTTTTCTCATATTCTTTCACATTCAATAAGCTCTTGACGTTATTGCCTTGTTTGAGGTGACATGATTTAAAGAAATTAATAATATGCATTTTTGATGTCAACGAGCACTCGTTGCCACTTTTGTAATGCCAACGAATACTCGTTGTCATTTTCGTAATGCTCATTGTAGTAGAGACTTTGTAATCGCAGATATAACTATAGTACGACGCTGAACTATGCTGATGTCAGACGCCTTCGAATAACACTGCACTAATAGTACTTGCTCGATAATATTCACTCGAACAGTAATCCATATAGTGATCCGAATAGAGAAATAGTATCGTGAATAGAATAGAGAATAGCGGTCCCAATAGTAATAGAGGATAGCATAGAAATAACGATCCGTATCGTAATAAAAGATAGACTAGAAAGGTGATCAATCTAGACGTCACGCCACTTCCTATATATGCGTTTCCTCTATGCTCACCTGGTCCACTTAATTCAATAATGGAATCGCCTGTGTTTTGTCACTGGCGATCTATATTTAAACTCAAGTGTCCGCTGCGAAACTTTATTTCTGTATAACAGTAGATATCGTTAAAACATATTGTCACGTCAGTATTCAAATGTGCTAAAAGGAATCATTGTTAAAAAACATTTTTCTTAATTTGCCAAATTTTTAAAATAAATAAATAAGTTTAGACTATTAAAAAAAAATAAGAAAAAAGATCATTGTAGATGTTTGATGGGTTTATCTTTCAGCTTATTACTTCCCTTGTTTGCAACACTTAGATATCTTTTCAACAAAGAAATTAAGACTCTGGACTAGCGGAAGAAGCACTCCAAATGATAAGCAAGGTGCTGATAAACGGAAAATTTTCGTTAGAAACAAAGCAAGGATGAGGCAAATAGATGCGGCAGAAATCTGGTTCAATAGAAGAATACTGGAAATTCCATGGACGGAAAGAGTAAACAACATGGAGTTCTTAAAGAAAATAAAAATAGAAAGAACACTTCTACTCATAATCAGGAAAACAGCTAAAATTTCTTGGACACATAATGAGGAAAGAGGGTTTGGAAAAATTTACCATCACGGGGCATATTAATTGCAAGAGAGCTTGTGAGAATTGATGACGGAACGGGAAGATCTGCCTTAGCAAAGTGAAAAAAGCTAAGACTCACACGGAATAGGAAGATGTGGAGAGTCATGATCACCTATACCAAGAAGGTAAAGGGCACAAAGAAGAATCAGAATCAGAAGAAGGAGCATTATTGATGTGTAGGTAGTGTGTCGGCACATAAAAATGGAACTGGCGAACCGAATTCAAATTCAAGCCAAGACTGTTTCGTTCACTTAGGACAGATGCCTTTCAGTATGACGGTAATCCATCTAGGAGAAGGAACTATCCCTGAAATTCAAACTGTATATATCCCTGGCAAAGCATATAGTATGCAGCAAAGGTAAGGACCGATCGCATTGACGAGACGATCCGACTAATGTCTACACTTTTTTATAGGTTACTTAGGTAGTTCGACTTGTTGTTTTTTTTTGTTTTTTTGTTTTTTTTTGTTTTTGTTTTTTTTGTTGGCAGCCAGTTGAGCAAAACTCTTCGGAATTTAAAACTATTCCACTCTTTCGGATTCTATTCGCAGTTGACAGATAAATTAAAGGAAAATTCGGAAGCCCATAATCGCCTACGAAACGAAGAGACATATTATATATAAATAAAAATAATAGATAAGATATAAGCATCCGGTATGAAGAAATAGAAAATTTAGTTTTTTTATTATTAGTTTTTAACTTTACTTTTGTAGTTGTTTTCAGTCATCCTTGTTCAACGAAATTCTAAGATGTTTATTTCCGTTCAATGCTACGTACGTCACAGTCGAATATAAAACGACTTTAGCCCCGCAATAAAAAGCAACAATGGTTGAAAATTAAAAATTAAATTGCTTCATCGAACAAATTCAGAAGATTTCAAAGTTATTTAAACTTTCCATCAGGGTTATTTTAGAAAAAAGATATAATCAAATAAAATAAATAAAATCTTGCTGAATTCAAAGCAATTAAAATGATTGATTCAAACGCGTTCCATACTGGGACATCTAAAGTGATCAATACAATACAGTAAAAAAAAATTTTATATTTGGATACTTTCAATGTATCTTCCAATCAATAAATATGGCGCGTTGCTTCTTTTGCTAAATACTTTGTCAATATTTTGAGGGTTACGTTAAATTTGATGCAAAATTTAACTAATGGATTTCTTTCAGCAATATTGATGCTCGGGTGGCAATAAGAGATGCAAGATGAATCCTGATTTTGCAGCTAAAGGCAAGGAATACATTTGAATTAGTGCACTGGTTTCTACGACCATTACGTTTTTAGAATTCCCTTCAGTATGTTTTATGTGATATTTGTATATTGGTGTTATACGCTTTTTATAATTTCATATTTTTGTAGTAAATTGTTAAGATGTTCTTCAGCATTTAATGGACAATTCAATAAAAGGGAAAAAAAAGTTGAAGCCAATGCAAACTTTCTTTATATGTGAGCACGGAAATATGCTTTCACACAGTGAATTCTGTTATCAGAAAATACTTTATGCCACATCAGTAGCTTCCTCTTCGGCAGACTCTAAAATTTTTTGGCAACATTATATTTCAATGCAACTAAAATGAGATTTTACAGCAAAGAAAAAAAAAAAATATTGAAAAACCCGAAACAATCCAGAATTAAGAACATGGAAATATTGAAATGCTCACTGGTTCTTTCAGTGCTAAATGGTAAATGAAAAAGATCATCATCATCATCATCATCATCATCATCATCATCATCATCATCATCATCATCATCATCATCACGTAAGTGCCACATCACTCCAAAATGTGAGTTTTCATCACCATCAACAACTCCCTGTCTGTTGTAGCCCTAATTTTGCGTTCCCTGTCGTCTCTGGATCCCCACACTACTACGTAAAATGGTATAAACGAAAAGGGCCTTTTTTTTTTTTTTTAGGAGAGATTGGTGCCAACTTGGATTGTGAGAAGCAGCTGGGGAAAATAATGTCACAGGAACGCATGTCGCACGTTGGCTCAGTGTTCCTCCAAGGGTGGTCTTAGCCGGTCTCTAACCTGACGTATCGACGTTTCAAAATAATCACGTACGTCTGTTGAATTCCCGCCGTTTAGATCTTGTATCGAGAACCCAGAAAAAGACAATTTATCAGTGTCAGAATACCACTTCCATGAGACACTCCGGCCAATCGCTGACCATTCTTGCCCTGACCTTCGCACTCTGTAACACCTAAGCAATGTTGTGCTATTCCATAATTCCTTGTCATTGTTCGATCATTCATTTACACAAGCTCACAAGGTTCGTTGTTCTCTGATTCCCTCTAACCTTCCTTGTATCAATATGCCCTATGTGTATTAAATTTTCCAAGTTGTCCTTCCTCATAAAGTGTCTCAGACATAATTTTTTTATTTTTCCTATTACTATTTTTTCGGAAATTCCCGGTTGCTTATGTGTTCTGCCATCGTAGTCTCAGTATCCCTCTGTAGAATAACATCTCTGTCGCTTTCTAAGGAAATTATCCTGCATTGACAGTGGATAGATATGACATAGTATTTTTTTTTTGTTTGTTTCGAAATCAATTTTCCTGTCATAATGTTTTGTTTACTTTCTGAAAGGATTCTTTCACTATTCCGATGCGCCTTCGCATGGCAATGTATCACATTCCTTCATCCTTTACTACACTACGAAGATAATTAATGGCCCAAGTTATTAATATAAACTACATCCGGTAGCCAGGGTTCTGATTCGACGATTTGACGTTTCAGAACCACCTCATAATTGCTGTTGTTACCAGGTCTAAATTGACGCCAGATGGTAGAACCTCTGAGGGTCCCAACTATGGAAAAACCGTCAAACCCAAACAAAAATTAAAACAGAAGGAAAGTATAAAAAATAGATTTTTATAGTAAAAATCCCAGCAATACATTTTTAAAATAAAATGACTGAAACTATTTTTTATTGTAAAATTGAAGACAAAACGTATATTGTCAAATTAAAAATAAACAATTTTCTATGATTAATATACAGGATGAGATGTATAAATTGACGCCATTTTATATATTTAATTTCGTAAATGCGGTTGTTTGTTGATTTTTTTTTTATTTTGTCGAGTGCAAAATAGAGTAGAGTGATTTGGACAAAAAAGAAACAAACACAATAAGGCAATTCACTCCGCTAGAAATTTGGAAACGGCATGCTTTAATGCGCGCCGGAAGCTCCAATACAAACACATCAGAATGTTTGGGCGTCAATCTGGGGACAGTGCAGTGGATTCGGAAAGAGTTAGATGATTCTGATAGTGATTACGAAGGTGTTTTGATTGTACACTAGTGATGGCGACGTTATGCGTCCATTCGTTTTCCCACAGGGCTCCAGACTCAACATGGAGGCTGCATGAAGTGTTTCGAGGAGGTAGTGCAGCCCTGTCAAGACGGTGGCTGCTGGAAGATCCTATATTTAGCAAAAGGACTCTGCACCATGACACAGAAGCAGGATAACCCAGTCATGTATGTCAGACAATTTCTGCGATCACGTCACCCCTTTCATATGGTCTCCTAATTTCTCAGACTGCAACCGCTTTGATTATTATATGTGGGGCGCAGTTGCGCAAAAGCCCAACATAACTCAATGTAATACCAGAGATAAACTGAAGGAATGGATTATGGAAGCATTCACCAAACTTAAAGACGAGACAGTCCAGAAGAGTCTCGAGATATTCTGAAGTCGTCTGGAGGCTGTTGTTGAAGCCATGACTTTGGTAAATATATCTGTTGAAATGCGATGTCAGTGTTATTTTCATTTCTGTGTAATTTAGAAGACAATTTATCCATCGCACCCTGACATTTATTGCTAGAAGAAAGAAGTCCTCATTCATCGTTTGAATTTGTAAGATTATTTTGTAAAAAAAATGTTGCTAAGTAATTATAATTTAATCAAAAGTTAATATCATTCTTTTGAGTTGATTATATTTGAATTTCCATATTTAGATTTCGGCATTAAATAACACATAGGGGTTGATGTTCCACTAAGCAAAAACAAACAAAACAGAGAAGATATTTAAATTTCGCTCCTTTTTGGAAGTATCTATTTCGAAGCTCACATCTTTGCGTACGACTCTTTGCTGAGTCATACATTTTGTATTCATACAGTCAATATTGCTTCTTTCCTCTCGGTTTCCTTTGATGACTTGTATAATAGGGTTTTTTTTTTATCCTTACTAAGTCCGCTGTTAGATACGCGTATCATTGTTATTAAGATTATGGCCGCCGATATCAACACTGTTAGTACATCTACTTATCTTACTATTGTCTCGGTATATACCTTAAATATATCCAATGAAAAAATGAATTCTTGTTCCATTTTGGGAGCATTTAATTTAACTAGTTTCCTATCCACCTGCAGACGATTGTTTTAAAAATAGATTATTTTTATTAATAATGTTTCTGTTGTTATTAAAACATACAAATTATAGTACAGTACTAAATTAGCGACAATGCCTCATTAATTTACAGACGAATTTGCCAGATATAAACGTAAATTCTTTCCTAACAGTTTCTTTCCTCGTACTTTTCGCTTACGTAACCTCTTCCGGCTCCATGATTTCCAGCCATCTTTGATCTTCAATGTCAATTGTTATCTACTGTTTTCGTGCTTACTTTTATATTGTTCCCGCTCCTTAATAATATTTATGTTTTCTAATTCTTTTACACTCTGTAACCCTTTGTGTCTTACTGTCTTGCATGGGACAAAATCATTAAAAACAGATAATTTCAGGCATGTTTGAAAAAAATATTTATTCCGCCTCAGTCAAATGTTTGCTTCCTTTTCTTTTAAATAAAAGTAATCGCCTGCGAATTAATTAGTCAAATAACATTTTTAAAGGCTTTTTCTTCGAAAACATATGCTAATGTATCCCCCGAAAAAGCATGATTCAACTAATTTCATCACACGCCAATTATTTGTTGCATCCAAGCTTGGTTTTGATGTCCCCATCCTCTTCTTCCATCTCACTTTCCTGTTCTCTCTGCCCTTTCTTTTACCGTTTCTTTCTCTCTCATACACACCCTCTCTATCCACCCTCTCTCTCTCTCTCTCTCTCTCTCTCTCTCTCTCTCCCGCATTATCTATCCCTTATCTCTCTTGTCTACTCTTTCTCTCCCTGCAACTCATTGTTATTTTTTTCTTTTTTATCTCGTTTTCTCTCCCGCTCTATCTCTTCTCTTTCTCTCTCTCCTAATAGCCCACCCCTCTTTAAAACCATTTCAATTTATATAATGGGACTAATGAATTTGACATTTTGTTTGTGACCTTTTCACAAGTAGTCGACTTTTACTTTATCGGCAAAGCGCAATTAGATTTTTTTTCTCTCTGACAGAGTAAATATCCCATAATCGCTTCCAGCAAATTATACTCCTCCACTACTGCAACAATTAATTTATTAGATTGCAATTCCAAGAGCAAATATTATTGTTTATATTGGAGGTGACTGTTTTCTTCTGGACACCACCACCCAGAGCACATAACAAACTCTTTCGTTTAAAATGATGCATACATATGCATTTATATTGCGGGGTTTTTATTAGCTTTTTTCATTGCAATAATCTTTTGTTAATTTACCTAAGTGTTAGGGAAAATCAATTCTTGAACAACCTAACATTTTGATATTATTTTGAAGGATTTTTACAAAAATCTTAAACGTTGATATTTACACTTATACAACTGATGCAATATTAAAAACGTTTGATTAAAAAAAAGATATAAAATATTCAACGTAAAGTATCGTTTATTTACTTCTGGGCTCAATTTAACATCATCAGAATCGAAAGCATGTAGTTTCAATTTTTTTTTAAATATTCGTTCTCTCCCCCTCCACTCGTACGTCTGATGTTTATAAAATTTCCTGTTATCCGCCTAACTTACATGTATATCCTAAATTTAATCCGGTTTCCTTTGTTGACTTGTATAATAGGTTTTTTTTTATCCTTACTGATGCCGCTGTTAGATATGCGTATCAATGTTATTAAGATTATGGCCGCCGATATCAACACTATCACTTATCTCTCTCGTCTTGATATGTCAATCGTACATTTTGTATTCATACAGTCAATATTGCCTCTTTCCTCTCGGTTTCCTTGTATATTTTAGTGTTTCCATTAATATTATTAGGACTCACGGTTCTGCACTTGGAAGCTTTGAAAGCTCATTCTGGGACAACTTTCGAGGGCCCTAAATCTTTTTTATACTGTAAGGTGACAGCAAGTACAAAGTCTACTTTAATTAGTTTCACAACAGAGCAGCTCTTCTTCGACCAACGTTCTTTGTATGCTGACATGTTTCAGTTACAAGTGAAAATTGACAGAAAACTGAAATATTTCGCGACAAGCGCTATGGAGAATATTAAGAGACTAAAAAATCACCGTAGAAACAAAGAAAAGACTATTGAACTGTTATGTGATATCAGTCCTCCTGTACGCCAGGGAATGCTTTACAATCTCCTCAAAGATGAAGAAAAGACATGACGCAACAGAAATGTGCTTCTACAGAAATATGTTGAGGGAACCATAGACCCAACGATGAGGGTTGGGAGAAAATGGAAACAAAAAGGAAACATACTTAACATCAGGAAGGTGGTTGAATTTTTTGGAGAACGTGGTGAGGGAGAAGGGCTTGGAAAATCTGATACTCACAGGGCAGATTGAAGGAAAGAAGGACAGAGGAAAGCAACACGTAACATACTGGATGAGCTTGTGTAAATGGATGGCAGAACAGGGCTAGGAAGAAGTAATAAAAAGACAAAATTTATTTAAAAAAAAAACTAAAAAAAACAACAGGTGATACGGCACATAAAAGATGAAGAATTTGATATTTTACGCGATGAGATTTACAAATAAAAAAAGTTCATCCTATTCTTACGATATACCGATAAATCGATAAACAAGAGGCATTTTCCCTTCTGTTTCTCATCTTGGAACAACGTTTCAGTTGATCTATTTTCTATGCTTTTTTTCTTGTGAACAAAAATGAAAGTAAAGAGAAGTATATCTAGTATGTGTCACGTGTTGCTGGGAATGAGTCAAACTCCTCATTACATAATATCATTATCCTTTTCTGTTCGCCCACATTTGCTAATTGAAAGAAATCCCTCGCCTTCTTTATAGAATTTGAACCTAAAAAAAAAAAAAAAAAAACGCTGTAGAATGACCCATCCTTCTAAACGAGATATGGTCAAATTTTATGGAATTTAGTTGCTGTTCTATTTAAATTAGAGCTAAAAAAATGGAGTTATACAATAGACACATCGAAATGAAACAATCATTATTTCAATAATTCTTTTCATATATCCACAGATTAAGCCCACCAGATCACGAATATTTAAAAGTAAAATTATTAAATGTTATAAAAGCTAAGAGGGGGTTCACTCTGCTTTGTAACTTCATTGTAAATTGATCCTCACGAAATAAGTTAAAATAAATCCGCTCATACGATGTAATTTCTTTAAATAAAAAAAAATGTTGTTTTTTTAAATTCATAATCTGGAGGCATTGTTGTACCTAGACTATTTGCCGCCCAGGATAGAGTGTGTGCCGACTTGAGTTTGCCACGCCTACCCCGACCCCATGCCAGCGATCGTGATTAACTGGTTTATTTTATTTTATTTTATTTTTTTTTTTTTGCATTCATAATGATGTTACTTTCATCGTTAGATAGATCTGAGTATACAGTGGCAAATTCTCGAGCAACTGTAAAAAGTTCCTTTGAGATAGACGGGTAATATTGCTCGATGTCAAACTCTATTAGGGAACAATTGTTTTTTTTCTTTATGTTGCAAAATCAATTGATGACATCCATGGTGTTAATGCATTGCTTCAATCCAAGGTACTCATTAATTTTTTCAATTACCCATTCCAGGATTATTTTATTTATTCTACAAATCTCAGACATAGTTGGATTTATAATCTTATATATATATATATATATATATATATATATATATATATATATATATATATATATATATATATATATATATGTGTGTGTGTGTGTGTGTGTGTGTGTGTGTGTGTGTGTGCAAATATACAGAAAAATATGGTAAATAATCCGAATTTCTTTAGTATTTTTGTTTTTATTTAAAAAAAACAGAGCTCGATACAAAAGTAAAGACTACATTATAATTATTTTTTTGTTTTATATATATATATATATATATATATATATATATATATATATGAAAAAAATTGTCACAAATATTCTGTAGAAAATGTAATTGTATAGACTAAAATGAGAATTGGAAAAGAGGGCGCCTAATATTTAATGCAGTGATATTTATTCATAATATATGAATTTTTACAGAGAAAAGAAAAATTTCTTGTTTTCCGTTTTTTATACTTTTTATTTTAACCGGTTTCGTTTATCTTTTCAAAAAGTTTTTAACTGTTTCTATCTCCACGTGTTGATACTTATGTTTTGAACAAAGGAAAACACTGAAAATAAAGGTGTGTAACTGGCTATATGTGTCGTTTATGGTAAGGGTAACTTGATAGAATCTATTTATGCTATCAGTTAAGTATTGGTTTCAACTTGTTGATGAAAAATGTTTCCGTATAATACCGCCTTTTTTTAGTGTTCTGTAGTAGCACTGGTAGAATGGGAAGACATTCAAATTTGTCAGATTTTGTCCTTCGCACTCCTCTTTATGCTGGCTAAGGGCTATTTTTCTGGTGGTGGGGTTCCCTAATTTTTGAAGATGGACTGTCATTCTTTGCCGGGATGACTGGCCTGTTTGTTTGGCTAATGTAAATGCTCGTGGCAACCTTTTCATGTAATTATGTATATCAAATTCTCTAAGTCGCACGAGATAACATTTGGAATTTAGATCCGTTTTTGAACTGAAATTCATGGCCCTCCAATGCAGGGTGTTCGGTTGCATTCTTTCTCCTGAGGGTCTTTAATTGTGTTCTGCAGTTTTGCACTTGTCAGTGTCTTTTTTTAGTGATTTAGGTTGTCATTTACCTTTTATGAGCGGATATTTTTGTAATAATCTTTTCATTTTTATGTCCTTTAGTATGATTGGTAAATTTAGTTGTTTTTTTTTTAAGCATTAGGCACCGAGCAAGGCGTGAAGCCACTAGAATGCAGGGGGTTGCTGAAGATTTGGAGCAAGAGATGATAGGAGTGATAGAAGAAAGGACGAGGAGAGGGATATTGGGTAGATCAAGGTAACTGGAGGTGTCGATTAACATTACATTTGAATAGTTGGAGATTATAGCTCTCAGGGAAACAGTAATTGGGAAGGGTGTTCAACAGGTGAGAGGTGCGAGGTGTGAAGCTATTGGAGTAGAAGAGACGGCTACATTTAAAAGTTTCTACAGTGTAAGAGTGGGAGCGGGGTGCCAGCCTCGTAGGGCGCTTGAATTCATGGAGTCTGGAAACCAGTGAAAGCAGCTCAGTGGAGCAATTACCATGAAAGTATTTGTAGAAAAGACAGAGAGAGGCGACGGCGCGTCTGTGAGAGAGTGACTGTAGACGAGACCCCAGATCAGGGCCAATTATATTACATATCCGTCTCTGGATCTTGTCAAGAACTCCGAGGTAAACAGAAGGTGCCCCAGACCATATAAGGCAGCAATACTCCATGCAAGGGCGAATGGTTGATTTGAAGTATCGATTCCGGGGAGAAAAAATTCCTGGCGCGGTACAGACAGCCAACTTTCCTCGCGGTGGAAGAAGCAATTGACTCAATGTATTTGTTCCATCTCAGGTCAGCAGTCAACGTGAGACCTAGCAGACGCAGGGAATTACTCGCAAGAAGTTGACTATCAGACATTCCAATGGGGATTTGTGTGTAGAGTCCTGTTTCCTTTGAGTTGGAAGTTTAGAAATATTAAATATGACCCTTTTTTCTATTTTTTCCGTTTTTTTTTTTTTTCGCGGAGTGTGTGGATGTTAATTTATTTTGCTCTTAATACTTTTGTCAATCAAACTTTGGGGTATCTTCTCTTGATGAGTATTTTTCATCTCTTCTAATCTATGGTATCTTATGGTTGCGTTTGAGATTATTGTACATATCCGCTTGGCTAGGTTTAATGAGATGTTGGTACGAGTGTGTTTCGGGTGAGAAGATGTAAAAAGGAGATATTGTCAAGTGTCAGTCTGTTTAAGGCGTATGCCGGTTCCTAGTTTAGTGGGTTTTTTTTAATATTAATGTACCTAAAAAGGGAAATTATTTGTTTCTGTACTCCATAGTGAATATACACACACACACACACACATATATATATATATATATATATATATATATATATAAACTGATAAGAGTCCGAAAAGAAGAAAAATAAAGCAACACATATCCTCAAACGAACTTCTTTCAAGGAAAACAACTGAAATTTATATAACCAGAACCAAGATGTGTCTTACACAGACAACGGCGGGTGGCATTAAAAGAACACACTCTGGTCCCGCTCACAGTTTTCACATTGTCAGCAGTGATGAAACAGCTTTGAATACATCATTCGATAATGTTTATTGTTCGGCCAAGATAACAATTGCTTAAATACATTATATTACATTATATAACGTAGTATGAGTTACTCCAAATCGAATATGGCTTTCAACTGTGAAATAACCCCCTTTTAATTCAATACAGACTATACAGGCTTATGCAGCAGACCCAAAAGTACCGCCGCAATAAAATTGTTGCCTGCGGCAGAAAGCCCACTCGCCCCACCTTAGCTACTGTCTGGATTGCCTAATTGATAGAAATATATAGAAGTAAAAAGAATTTAAATTTGTTATTGTCTTTTAACAAGTCGGGTTGTATGCGCATATATTTTGGGGCTTCAATGGGATAAATTTACAAGGAATTTATTTCGCAAATGGACCCCTTATGAACTTTTATAAAATATAATTTTTTTGATATTCTTGATCTAGCAGGATTACTTTATAGTAATATGAAAAATGTGATTACTTTTGGTTGCATTGCCTATTGGAAAACCAAATTTTTATTTTCTTTAATATACAGAGAAATTAAGGGTTTGTGGTCTATTATGCGAATCTTAATTTAAAAAAAAAAACAATGATAAAGTGTACATTAATAAATTATATTTTTTTATTTACTTAAATTCAAGTATAAAAAGGCGTAAAAACTCATTAGTTTAAAAATAATCTTAAATGTCATTAGATTTTCTTCATTCTTTCTCTTATGGCCAAATCACGTTGAAACACCGGATTACGTACGATCACCGAAGTTAAGCAATGTAGAGAATCGTTAGTAACGAGATGGTTAACCATTTTGGAAAAAAGAGGCTTCGATGGGCGCATGTGTTCCAATTCCATTCGGCTTCGTTTTATTTACTTATGCACATTCAAACTAGGGGAAGGTATGGATCTACCTCTTTTCCCCAGGTACAGGTTAATTAACAGGACTTACATCAGTAAATCATTATTATCTCAAAAAGATTATTACAATCTAAAATCATTTTGGGCTTTTAAATCACATGTAAAAGGTTGATAAGCCGTATAAAATCAAATCAATCTTTGTTCTTTGAATTCGAGCGATAAAGCGGCAAATGAAATTGTGAAAGATGAAAAAACCATCCCTGTTGTAAGATCTTTTCCCAAGGTTATAAATTCTTAACAGTAAATGAACACGTTTCATCATGTCAACTTTTTTTTTTAATTCTGAAAACGCATAAGAGGGGATGAAAGCCTTTTAATATTTTACGACTTTTTTTAATTTGAAGACGCATATTCAGCAGCAGCATTTCTTGTTAACACAGAACGTCTCTAAAGATTTCTAGTCCCCTATTCAATGAGTTTTTAGATCAATTAACTAAACTGGTGTTTTTAGTTGTCAATTACAACATTTAAATGCCTGCCGTTGTCAAAAACGGACGCATCACAACAAAAGAACATCGACACATTTGGTGTGATGAATTTTTACTTGAACAAAAAAAGAAAACGTTTCACACACACGCACATAAACAGACACGCGAGTGAACACACACGTATATACAGACACAGACAAACAAACACACAAAATCTCTCGTACGCACACGTATATATTCGGTGCTATTTGGCATGTTCAAATATTATTCTCGAATTATATCTACATCATATTATAATATATATATATATATATATATATATATATATATATATATATATATATATATATATAACAAAAAAATCCACATAAAATATTAAAAATATGTCTTTTTTTAGAATATAGCGATAAACAGCATGTACATCGGCTAAAATGTCTACACCGTAGAAATTTTAATTTGGAATATCTACATAGCAAAACATAATGCTACTTCAGCTTTTTATCTACAAGGACAGGATAATAAGCTAAAGTAGCACTTGTTTTAATATGTAGATATCATTCCAAAATGAAATTTGTAAGGTGTAAATATTTTTCGTTATAGATAACAAGACAAAGTAGATATTTTCCTTGTAGAAATCTAGCAAAAGTATTGTGCAAGAATAGTGCTCAATATCTGAACATTTATACATATAGACTCTGTAAACATAGGAATCAACACTGCATTTTCTCGCTTCTTACAACCAAGGCTGAAACTTTGTATTAGGTTGGTGCAAAAATAATGACGTAATAATGTCGTTTTTTGACTTTAAAAAATACGTCAAAAAACGACATTATTACGTCATTATTTTTGCACCAACCTAATATTAAAGATAAAAACAGAATGAAAAATGTTTTATATTTCGGGCCAAACATTGGACATGAACGAATCATTTTTTCATCTGTAATTAAAATATGATTCTACCAGAATATTTAAAAATAAGGGATGTATAATCTAAAAATTCTTCTTCTGTGTATCATGTTCCTTCAGAGCATTAGTGATCATGGCTCTCCCTATTTTCCTGCTTTTAATAAATTTTGACTTTTTGTTATATTTTCTAAAACTTAGAATTACTTCAGTTCGATACGTTATGCTTTTCACTGTACATCTTGTATTTAATTTGACCTGTGTCTGTCAAATTTTTCAAACCCTTTTTTCTCATTATGTCCCCTAGGCTTTTCATCCGTTTTTTTCTGATGTTAATTAGGAATGTTCATTTTGTTTCCGTTTTCTTTAAAATTTAGTCCTTGCCCACATGTTCAATCTAGTATATTATCAGCATCCTTCTGTAGAACCATATTTCTCTTCTTTTTTGTCTCTTTTTATCTGTGAGAAGATTGTCCAGCATTCACTGTCATATAGCAGGACTAATAATACATAATAGTTCAGTATTTTTTTCATTGTCTCTAACGAAATATTTCTGTTTTTTTTATACATTGCTTAGCTTTTGCAAGGCATCTATCGCTATGTCTATGCACCAGTGTCTTCAGAACTTTCCGTTGGTCTATTCCTTTTGCCAACAACAATGGATTTTATCTTGTTGAAATAAATGTTTAGTTATTTCTTTTAGATTTCCTTCTGTACGTGTTCTTGTAGCTTGCTTTCTGTACCTGCTATCAACACAATATCATCTGCATATCTTATGTTGTTAAGATTGTGGCCGCCATAATGAATCTAGGTATGACTTCTAATTCTCACTGTATAAGTTGAGTAAGTCCAATGAGAAGAGACATGCTTATTTTACAGCCCTTTTTATTTTTGTATGTTTACTCAATTCGTATACAGAAAAATTAAAGTTAAATCTTCGAAACAAATTTTATGGAAAAGAAAGTTTGGACTTCAGATTTAATTTAAAAAAAAAATGCAAAGAATCAATGTGGATAAATTAAAGAAAAATAGTTGAGAAAGTTATGTATATTTTATTGCATTTTAGTTTGAAAAAATCTGAATGTGGTAGGGGGGGTTTCTCGATATAGTAATTGAAAATGGTGTTTATGCCCTGATACGATATAGGCTCTGGTCATTAGACCAGCATGCTCATTGAAGGAAATATATCCATATATTTAAGCACATTAAGAATTGCATTCCAAATGGACACATAGAATGCAAATCACATAAGCATATACATACACACACACACGCGCACACACACATATATATGTATGTATGTATGTATGTATTTATGTATATGTATGCACGTGTGTGTGTGTATTATGTGTATATATGTATGAGGGAGACTACCTTTCCTGAGTAAAAGTGGAGATTTTATGGTATTAGATGTTCGAAATAGATTTTAATCTTAAAAGAGATTATAAAACTTTCTGACATTTCTTTCAATTTTGAAGTGAAAGAGGGAAAATCGATACAGAATATCTGTTTAGATTTTCTAACTTGAGCCTCTTTTTTTTTTCAGAGAATCCGGTAATAAAAATAAGGATTTTTGAAAGCAAAATGGGAAAACACAAACAAGGAAGACGACAAGATCACGAAATCAGAAATCCAGCCGAATGTTTTATTTTCGAAGATATTTTTAAATTTTACAAAATCCTTATTTTATTTTTTTCACTCGATTTCAAGCCATCAAAACTGAATAATTTCTTTAAATTATTGAACACGAATAGCTCACATTTGTTTAGAAATAGTGCCTCCATTATGTATAGCTTGTGAACGCATGAATGTACACTTATCGACGCATTGAAAATTCCTTCTTCGAACGTACATACATTTTCTGTACAATGATTTTGTATTCATCTGTTTATTATTGTACAGAAATATACACTCAAAACCTACCCACACATATGCAGACTCACAGACACACACAGACAAACACACACGCGCGTGCGCGCGCAAACATATATAGTATTTAAAACGTATATATATATATATAATTTAAAGCCTTATTATAGTGGACACTTGTATGACAAATACATGGGTCCATTATTACACACGCACTCACACACACTCAATATATACACACGCATACAAGAACACATATATTAATAATAACTATAGATTTTCCTTGCTTGAAGCGCAACTAAGAGTCCAGTGGGTACATGCACATTGCAATCGTCAGGTGCTGACTGAAAACTCATCAACCATATTGTCAATTATTAAGTCTCAGCTTTGTATATCTACAATTTCTTCGGCCTCGATATTTTGTACTTACTCCCCATAACTCTAAACGAGAAAATTACACACAAAAAAGCATACACACATCGACACACGCAAACACACACACATATACACACACATATACACAAACAAATCAAAACGAAAGAAAGATCTTACTGAAGAAAAAATATCAAAGAAAGAAGAAAATACTAAGCTGTAAATAACATATCTAAGGTATCCAGTCGCTACTTAACATTCACGCTCTTTGCGTTCTTCAAGCGCCCAGAAGTAAATGTGATATATATTATATAATCATAGATATATATGAAGAGACAATATTTAGTTCTTTACAAACGTTTTGTTACTTTAGAAAGGGGTTCCTCTAAAGAGCATGACGCTGATATAAATAAATACTTCTGGGAGGTGAGTTTATCTATTTACATTATCACTAGACGGAATATTTCCTTCTCATTTGACTCGATTATTATCATTTTGTTCCGGTATAAAATATGTCTCTATTTCAATTCACAAATGTAGGGTGAATGTGAAATGCAGGTTGATAATGCTAAATGTATATAATTTTTTGTGCAACTTTTGACAGCGCTTTTTCTTAATTTGACATAGAAAACAAGGTCTGATCCAAATGTATCGGAACTGGTGTTATAAAAAAAAAAACACACAATATATATCAATTAGTTATTTAATCTCCTTCGAAACAGTCCCCTTCTGAAGCCACACCTTAACGAGCCTCATTTCTATTGATGGAAGCATTCCTGCAACTTCTTTTCTGGTATTGAGAGAAGGTGCCTCGCAGCATTCTCTTGGATTTCCTCAAAGTCTTGAAATCCTGTTTCTGTCAAGTGGGATATGATTTTTGAAAAGAAAAACGTCTAAAAGATTGAGAGGTTAGGAATATGATGGTTAGTAGACCTGGGGAATGCTGTCTTCTTCAGAAACGGCTGCCACAAGTCAGGGTCACTGATAGAAATGTGATGTGATGAGACCACCACACTACACATTTTCTGTACAAGCAGTGCTATAAACAAAGGATGTGAGTGAGAACATTATAACTTAGTATGTATGTGTGACAGAGTTTAGTGTCATTCTATGCCTAGCGGCTCCCCTGAGCGTACTTTTGCTATGCTACTATAGAAGCCGTCCCTATATTTTTATGACACCTCCTAGCGAGTAATATGTTAGACGTATGTAAAACTGATCGACCGAGGAACTTATAAGTCTGAATAAATTTCTTCTTGGTTGAAACTCGTTATATTTTATTTTTCTTTCATTTTATCATTTGATTAACCAGTATTATTCTGATATATATATATATATATATATATATATATATATATATATATATATATATATATATATATATATATATATATATATTTGTAGATACATCGTACAGGATAAATGCTTTTTCAAAATTTGAAATGGTTATTACTTTATCATTTATGGTTTGATAACTCGCCCAAAAACGTATACTAGCTGCTTTGGTATTTACTGCAACAAAATCAGGAGAAGTTAAAAGAAAATATATTATCAAACAACATGAAAACGGACTGACTCCACTTAAGGTTTTTCAAACTGGAAAACATCTTTGAATCAATAGAATGTTTATCAAAATTAAAATCGACCGAGACAACGGGACTTCCTCAATCAAACATAGACAGAAACCAGGGAATCTCTGCACCTTCAGAATGCCAACACTCATTAAACAAATGCGTGAAAAATCAGGAGTAATCAAAGAAGGGCAATAAGAATAAGGAACATCGAGGAGAACCATGCGGTGGCTATGCTGAGATGATCTAGGTATGTCACCTTACAAGATAACCAAAAAAATAAAAAGACTGAAAAGACTGAAAAGACTGAAAGCAGCCATAATGAAAAAGAGGATTCAAAGAAACTGAAAGAGTTTCGTCAAGGCCCGCAAAATAATTTTCACATTCGAACAGAGATTTAACCATCAAAATAATGGCGTTCTTTCAACAAGTTATCAGTCACTTCCTTCCGCTTCAGGGAAGTGCCTCAGAACAGTTTAACAACTTTAACAGCGTGCTGAAAGTTGGTTTTTTTTTTAAACAGAAACTCGCGCATTCGAATTCCAGTCATGACCAACACACGATGACTCGGAATTAACGCTCCCAGTAGAATTTACAATAATTTATTTCACACAACTAATACCTCAAAAAGGACAAGCAGCACCAAAACAACCCCCGCGAAAAAAGTTAAAGTGGCCGAAAGCGATTAGAGCAATTGACCATGTAAACAGTTTTTGTACTCGTTCATTTCCATCAAACGGTAAAATGTAAGAACGCTAGAAAAATAAAATCAAAAATTTAATAAAATTTTCCTTTCCGTCATATTTAACGAAAGTTGTTTAAAACAAAGGTTGCTGCCGTAACATACATTAATCATATATATATATATATATATATATATATATATATATGTATACACACACACACACACACACACACACATATATATATATATATATATATATATATATATATATATATATATATATATATATATGTATATATGTGTGTGTGTGTGTGTGTGTTTGTATGTATGTATATATGAGTGAGAATAGCTTCGCACGCACAAATTTCAAGTTTCAAATAAACAGGTCTGGACGATTATTCTGCACTTTTATTAGAAAATTCAACATGGGCATAGTGCTTGAAAACCCCATACATATTTGGCATTCAGCGTTGTTTAATGGTTAGCAAGTTTGTGTCGCTAGATCAACAGAATAGTTAGATCACCGGTAGGTGCACCATATATATATATATATATATATATATATATATATATATATATATATATATATATGTATATATATATATATATATATGTATATATATATATATATATGTATAAATATATATATATATATATATATATATATATATATATATATATATATATATGTATAAATATATATATATGTGTGTGTGTGTGTGTGAGGGGGTGAGGATTGCACCCCCCTCCCAACAAACTTCGAGTTTCAAATGAACTTAACGGGATGATTATTGTACTAATTTTTATTAGAAAATGACGGAAGACACCATTTTATTAAATATTGATTTAAAACGATACCCTGAAATTCTCACAGACTGTATGAAGGTGTTTGAAAAAATCTCATAAATATTTAATGAAAGCAGTGTTTGGAGTATAACTACGCCGATATATTTTTTCAGAAAAGAAAAAAGATGAAAATAATAATCAGACCTGCTCATTTATTTGAAACACAGATGTAAACACATATCTAGGGAAAGACTTATGTAAAACATGTAAAACCCAGAAAATCTGTTTGTTAATATTTAATTATCGGGAAACCTGAAAGTATTTGCGTTTCTTTAAAAAAAAAGTCCACATCTGGCTGTCGATGAATTCTTGCCTGTGTGCGCCTCCTGATGTTCTCGTGCACGCAACAGTGTCGTTACGATTGTACGCCGCTTTACGACCAGCATTTATATTACGACTTTATAACGAACAGTTGGGCGCTCCGTGTCTAAAGTCATGTCTTCCTAAACTCACGGTCAGATAAGATAGCTGTTACACAGTCTACAATTTACTCTGGCCGTCCTTCATTAATAATTATCATTACACATAATTTACTCGACCCCCTTTTGACATTTCTGCTATGATTTCTCAGTGATAGACGACCTGCCTTTTCCTGCAGATGGCCGTTATATTATAAGAGAGGACGGTCTCTTTCAAGAACATTAAAAAGTGAGAAATTTCGAAGATTTAGAATTAATTATCAGTGTTGTCGTGCGGCAAAAAAGCTGACTGGTACTTAAGATATATTTTTTAAGTATCTCTTTTGTAATTCTGCTCATCCCTCCCTTCGTCTGTTAGTTCCATAGTTAGTCCGCACGACCGTTACGCCTTCCTTATAACTCATAAATAATGGTCTATTCCGCTATTTGACGCTATTTGGAGAAACTGAAAGAAAGAAAAAACGAAAGAAAGTATGATGGGAAGATAAAATTATTTCATAAAATGAAAAAAAGCTGTTAAATGCAAAACTTTTCATTTGTACACTCTTACTTATAAATAAAATTATTAATAAAAATCCTTGTAAAACAGGTTTTCGGTTAATATATATATACATTTTTTACATTGTAGTAACACTTTTCGAGCAATGCGGCCGTATCAATAATTACCAAGTCAAACATTGTAGTTAATTTACTGTTCAGTACCAAGAAATTATCATTCGTTATTTTTAGCTTTAGTAATTGGATATTTCGAGCGTAAAAATGCGGAAAATAAGAAAGAGTAACATTTATATAAACGAAAAATTGTCTGCTTATGTTACAAAGATAAAGAAGGGATCGTGGAAAATAGTATAGACAGAGCATGTGAGAAACGCGGATGTTTTAAGGAGAGTATCGACTACAAAATAGTTGTTGGTAACAATCGAAAAAAAGACAGCTGAAATTTATATATTGGGGCAGCAGATAAATAAAAAAAAAGGACAAGTGCAGCACAGAGCAGAGAAGACATATAAGAATGCGAACTTTACCTTTGAGAAGCTAAGGTGAATGCACATTTTAGAAACAATAGGAAATTATTAATACGACGATTAATCTTAAGAGATAGAATAATGTCTCCTTACCAAAAATTAAAAGAGTGACGTTGGAATAACAAAAGGTACCTTTCAAAAACTAAGAAATATATTAAGGAATAGGCTTCTATCCTTAGAAACAAATAAATGGTAGCAAACGATCAATAAAAGATACCTTCTGGAAACTGAGAAAAATATTAAGAAACAGGATAATTTCAAGAGTTGATCTATTATATGTCAGTGAATGTGGGACAATTATCTTATATGAAGAAGAGACTTCAAACAACACAGTTGTGGTTATTCTAACTATCTTATTACTATATAAAACTTTGTGAAATTTGTGTGTTTTACAGAAATTATATATAGAGAGTGGGAAAAAGAAAGATATAAACAAGTCATATATAGAGTGTTGGGAAACGAAAGATATAAATTTATTATCGTGTATAGCCGATTTTCTTACGTGAAAGTGTATAAAACACACGAAATCCGGCCCAAAACAGGATACGATAGCTGTCATCAAGGTCCACGCCACTCTCGTTTGTGAACTTTACGATCTCTTGCTAAAAACGAGATCTCTGACTAACTTCAAATAGACCGCTTCAGACTACGGCAGCATCATTCACAGTAAGAAACTAATTATATCTCTCGTATCCTCTTTACTATGAACCAAGCACACACGTGTTAACTTTTTTCACAAACACACATATAACCACATTTCATTGTTTCTCACATACGTATACAAAGAGAATTTATATTTTATTCCAGAATTTTATTAACCCAAACAAAAAGACATTACTTTCCAATAATGTATTCCAGTTACTTGTATTCTTGTCGTTATATTAAAAATTAATTTTCATTTTTGGAACTACGTTGCCTTTTCTACTGAATTAGATTTTTTCAATCACAGCCACACAACAATATTTTATGTTATTGTATCGAATCCCAACACTCCGAATGTTGACATTCCAACCTCTTATGGTCCAACTTTCTTCAAACAGACAATTTTTCTAATGTTGAAAGCAACTTCAATAACTGCAATAAATGTATTTTTAAAATATCTCTACTTTCACGAACTCTTGATGAAAATAAATGTAAACAGTCCAACGGGTCACAGGGGGGGGGGTCTAGTCATTATTTTAAAATCGGGGTAACGAGAAATTATTAAGGATCACAGAAATAACAATGAATGCGTTACTATCATAATGAAAAGACTAGAAACGAAGTGTTGGTGAATTTGACAGGTACAGGATACATTGAAAGCACGATAAACAAAGAAGGACACCGACTAACTTGATTTAATTTTAGTAAATATATAATGATTGATTCTTTTTCTACGGTTTATCAACATTTTACAGGTTATTTAAAGCTAGAAAATATTTTTAGATTGTAATATTTTTTTAGATAACGATTTAATGATACAAGTATTTCTAATTAACCCACAGCTGGGGGTAGAGATGAGGTGGATTTATATCTTTCCCAAGGGTATTTGGGCGTAATTTAATATAACGGACCGAACTGGAAGTGAAAATCTGCTCTTCGATTAACAATTCTGACCCATTATCCATTGCACCTCCTGTACATCCAAGCTTAGAACATCTAATGTTGGTGTTTCAACCTGATTTGACCGTAAGAGAGTAAATGTATAATAGAAAAAAAAACAAAGACGTAAAAGACGAATAGGTAAGTACCAAAAAAGAGGAAGCTGTGGAGAATAATGATCACTAATATTCTGAAGAGGCGTAGAACATGTAGAAAGCTAGGTTACCTTTACTCAAATGTAATTTTTGTAAGTGTCAATATCAGTCAATATTTAAAAATGTTTTATACAGAAATATGAGTTATGTTTTTAATTTTAATTAACTAAAATCTTTTCAAATATCATTTCCCTAACTATTACTTTTAATTGATTACTAGAAACAATTGCAGTTCTAAATGTAATGAAATACTAGAGTTTATAACGTAACCTCTTCAATAATATTAATCGATGACCTGTTTGAAACAGTATTTTTATTCCCGCCGACACACCACCGATGCTTCATTTTCAAACTTTTTATCACATCGAAATTCTATTTATTTGCATTTGATAAATTTTCTAACTCTTTTATTCGTTTTTAAAATGTCGACGAAAAATTTTCACCGTCTGCGTGTCGGGTGTGTAGATTCGCCCTGTAGCCTGTTATTCCTCAATCCTAAAGTATTGACACAAGATCGTTTTACTGATTTAAATGTGAAACGATAAAAATAAGGAGAAGTTGTCTTCACGTGTTAGTCTAACTGAAATCAAGTTATCTTTTCAAATTTGATACAACAATGAATATTAATCAGATGAACAATGAACGAGGATCTGGACATTTTTTTCTCAATTTTCGAGATGTGGAATTATCGTCAATATATGATTGGCTCATTTTTATTATTACTTTTTTCCGGTCGTTTAACCCTGCACTCTTCATCAGATACCCGTCTTCGTGCAGAGTGTTGGGATCCGTCTACCCAGGTTTTTGTTGCTATTTGAGTGTCGGGATTCCAAACACAGGCTTAGTAGGTGTGCATTAGTTGGTTGCTGCTGGTTGTGTCTCTTCCATTATATGCGTGATTTTGTGGGTGCATTTGTGGGGTACACATGTGTAGATCAAGCTGGCCTCGAAAATAGTTTTGATCCTAGTGAAGAATGATGCTTCTATTTTAAGGGGATTATGAATCTAATTTCACATAGAGATATGAACCTTTTGAATGCAAAGTTTTCATTGGTTATAAAATAATTCCACACTGGCTCACAAAATTTTTTTCTCGAATTTGAGCTAGTAGTGAAAGAAGATTGTCATTGTCTAAATGGTCCAATAAACCATGTTAGATCTGCAACTACGACAGCAAGTATTTTGGCAGTATTTGCCCTTGTAATGAATGTTTATCCAACAAACCTTCTGATATGATTTTATTGGTTGAAAAATATATATATAGGATTTAATTCCGATAAGGGTAACCCGCTCTAAATTTCAGAAGAATCCTTCATGCAATACACCGTATAAGCTTTCTCTCATTCCGTTTTCCATGTTTAGGGGAGATAAATCATATTATTAGGTTTTTGCAAAAATAATGTCGTTTTCTGACATAGTAACATATGTGAGAAAACGACATTATTTTTGCACCAACTTAATAGTTTGTAACGGTTGCCTGTTTCTTGCACTGGGCTAGATTACGTTAACTTTTCAACACTACTCAAAACGTCAGCTAAGTATCCCGTTATATTTTGCATCAACGCTTGAATCTATTTCATCATGATATTCTTACATGCCATAGATTGAATAAGAGGCATCGGTTCGAACTTCTAACGAGGTTACACAGTACGAAGCTAGACATATGAAGAAGACTCATATAATAACCAAGATTAGCATGCTCGTACGAATAGTAAAAAATGATGCTCTGAATTGTTGTGACGAAAACAACTGAAATTAATATTTAAAATATTCTAGTAAAAGGTAATATTTTACCAGCAAAATATTTTATGCTGCTGAGAAGGAAAAATCTTTTAAAAAAGAAAAATATTTTTTCTTCATAATGCCCTGATTAAAGTTGCACTTAAAATCGTAAATATCGTTTATTTTCCATTAATAAATCGTTGTCCATTAAAATAACATAAACTTTAAATCTGAATTGAAAGTTATTCAACTTGATAACTAATATTTATTTAAATCACTATAGTTATATACAATATACGTAAGATAATAGTATTATATGTCAATTAATTATCGATAAGATTTTAAAAACGTCGGTTTTCTTAATATACTGGGAATTCAATACGGAATATTTTTAATATGCAGCTAAAATTAAGCCTACGTATGAAGTTGAATGGAGGATTTTGATTGGTTGCTTAATAGTTTGCTTGTTAGATGTGTATGTACGATATATGCATACTAAATACAAGTGTCAGTTCAATTAAATTCTTATCTTCCATTTTCCGTCAGCGCGTTATTTTTCAAATAATATTCTCTGCGGCATGATTATTTCCTTCTATATAATTAAGGTTAGATACTAAGTCCCGGTGGAACATTTAATTGAGCAATCCAGTTTATTTGCGAGTGATAGATTCACGCCGCCATGACATTTTCAGGCGGCATTTGTATTTGGTACTTGGTACAAATATAGAGTGGCCATAAATTACCTGAGACACTGCTATTGTTTCTTGCATCCATTATAGTTCAGATCCATCAATATCCTTCTTTGCATATTAAAGAACTGTTAAAGTTTTAATTTGATATATATTGTTTTTTCTCTTTTTCATTTTCATTTGTCTTTTTAGGTAGATGGTGAAATTGCTTATTATGGATGCCTGACTTTTAATGAGACTTACAACACCGTAAAAGAAATTGCAATGTGTAAATCTGGTTCATAGAGACAAAATCAGACACTTAATTTTAGCAGGATTATAGTTTAATTTATGGAACAGAGACATTAAATGGTGTTACCATCCGTGCCTTTTGCAAGAACAGGAAGTGGCTTATATGAAACCAAAATTGAGCATTGTCTAGATGTGTTGCGTACAACCAATGGAATCCATGTAGAAGTCTTCTGATGTATTTAAATAAAAATTAATTTGTTTACCTACGTTTTCCATTAAACAGTGTAGAGTTATTTTTTAATTTTTTTAATTTATCAAACTCTACAGATAATTTATGAGCAGCCTATCTTAAATAGAAAAGTCTTAATATAAGAATCATTATCTCAAAAGATAATGCTTAACGTCATCGTCATTCTTGCGTTTCGTGCACCGCTAGAATTCTTACCAACTCCAATGTCATTTCATCTTGTGATTTAAAAATTCAAACGCTGTTAATATCTATGTCGTAGATTACGATCGATGAAATCATACACCCTGTTTTTGATTCACTTAATTCGTACAATAGACCATTGCAGACGTGACAGCAGGATATTGCAATATATCATGTAGCTTATGCATTAATAACTAACTTCCGGCAAAATTATTAACTATCTTCCGGCAAAATCTTAAGTTCCACCAGTTCAGACAGAAAAGCTAGGATACGCCACGATACTTTCACGTAGTTGAATCACACTCATTTCCTCTGTATACCAAATAAAGGTTTTTCCTAAGAACTTTTTGTTGAACAAACTTCCTAATGGATGATTCTCTAAACAGGACAAACTTATTCTCTTCAAGTCAAGAATAAATCGTTATTTATCTTCCCTATTATCATACTATACAATTCCTACAACCTCTTCTTCCATTCGTATCACACACCTTATTCATCATTACTCTTTTTAAAAAAAAACCTCTACAACGAGTGTCTCTCGAGCATTTTAGTGGATGAATTTTATTTTTAAAAATCGATTCACAACAGTTCAATATTTCGCTTAACCGTTGATTCTCTATAACATCAACACTTATCTTTAGTCCCAGCAACTCAATTACAAATAGGACACGCTATGCTACATACACGGAGTCGAATCACTCTTATGTCCCCCGTATACCAAATATAAGAATTTTTTTTTTTCAGACAGCATTTTCAAAAAGATCGCCATAATGTGGAACAGACTCCCACGTGGATGCTTTCCATGGAGACTACAATTGTATCTTCATCAAGTGTCAGTCATTATATATCCTCTTAATATTTGCTTCCTACCATCTCCACTTTCATTCATAGCTTATTCACCATAACCATTTTAATAGGAACCTTATATCTTTAGTGTCCCTCATGCTTTGTACTGGGTGAATTTTAGTATTACAAAAATGAGATTTACGATAAAAATAATGATTATCAAAATACAAAAAAATTCGAACAGATTCACCAGCAGAGAGCCTAATAACTTTCTATTCACACAGAATTAGTTTCTGTTCACAAAGAATTAGTTTCTGTTCACAAAGAATATATTTCAACGTTGAAATGTAAGCAAACGTTTATTGTTATTTTAACTTCAAGAATGGTTTTGATGGATTGAATATAACACAGACACTTAAGATTGTAGGTCGGTAGTCTCAACAATCTAGTCAATGCTACTGTGATTTTTGTCGCAAGTAGGCTTTTACATCGTGGAGTTTCTAGCCCCATGCTCAGTTAGTTTTCTCCTTGACTGGTTGCTAACCAAGTCTAAAAAGGCCGATCTGCAATTTACCTCTTGTGTCAATTTCGAAACCGATAAGCACTAATCTACGCGAACATCCTGAATATAAAACACGAGTAATTCAAAGAGAGCATATCCGTTAACGGTACGAAAAATGGAATTAGATTCTAACCAAATCTCTTACGTTCAATTTCGCACAAATGCCCTTGCGAAAAGAAGGAATCCATTTTTCGCCCCCAGCTATTGTTTAAATAGCAGTGTAGATTGTGCTCCCTAGCAATGGATAGCAGTCAGCCTAGGAGGAAAACTACATTCAATTAAAAACAGTGGAGTAGGTCACGGCGAAACACTTTTCGGAGAAGTAATGGCTATTCACAGATAACAAATATATAGAAACTGTGGGGAGCCATGATTATCGACATCCTCAAGTAATATGGTATTAAAAATGAATGCATACTTTTTCCCTTGCATGAAAAATGAGATCCTTTCAACAATATTCATACTTACTATTCATTGTTATTCAGGGCGCGTGTGACTAAAAAAATGTTCGAATCGAGAAGCGGAACAAACGATTCGTGGCTGGTTATCGATTTATTAGTAATTTATCACTGCTGACGTGTCATAATTAATGCAACTGACCAAAATCAATAGGGTAACTGAAGCTTGATTAACGAAAGATATATCAACGTCTAAATGTTGATATTTGTGCTGGTTGCATTCATCTATTTCAAGAGATATCAACACCTGCTGAATTATACAGGGTGTACCCACCAGAAAAAATTACAACATTTTTTTAGTTCCAAACCAGAGCCTATTCTCACTCATTTTGCCTCAAATTTTAACAAAATTTGTAAAAAAAAAAAAAAAAAAAAGTTTACTGTGTGGACGTATCTCAATGAGAATCTACCAGAAAGATGTATCGGGCGTGCCAATGACAATGACTGTGCTGTTGAAATATCAACATATTCACCTGACTTGACAGATTGTGATTTTTTTTCTATAAGACTACGTGAAAGGGCGGGATTATATCAACCATCTTCCTACACGCATAGAGGAACTTATGCAGTGAATCACTGAGTCGCTAGAGAATGTTACGAAAGACATGTTACAACGTGTTTCGCAGGAGCTGGACTACAGACTTTATGTGTGTTGTGTCACAGGTGGTTCGCATATTGAAGCTTTCAGAAGCATTGTGAAATCGGTTATAAAATCTACGTTCATTTTCGAATTTTGATAAAGAAATTTTCTATTGTTTAACATGAAGCCTATTTAATTTTCGTTTGCCTGGGACAAGTAGTTAGATATTCCTATTTTAAATTATGCCAATTTTGGGGTAAACCACCACCTGCATAATGCCGAAAGTTTTAAGTCTATAAGCATTTACTTGGATCGCGGACTAGTAAAAATTGGTCGTTCCAATAAGCATTTATTTGGTTGTGTTCTAAGAAAATATTTGTATTTTATATTTAAGGCTACAATCATTAATTTAGTTGTGCATAATGAAAGATTGCTCGTTTGTATCCGAGTCTAAACATTCATTTCGCAGTTTTTAAGTAATATATATATATATATATATATATATATATATATATATATATATATATATATATATATATATATATATATATATATTTTACATTTAAGATTAATATCATAACTTGGTACAAGATATGTAAATATTCTTCGTTCGTAATTAATTCTTTTAGCATTTGTTTGGGAATGTGTAAATTTGGTCACTTATATTTGGGTATTTCAACTTTTCGTTTGTTAGAATATAGGTAAATATTTCTTGCTTATATATGAGTTTATAAGCATTAAAGTGGTTCCTGGATATGGGAAAGTGACCTTTCCTGCTTTAATCTGTATATGTTTCATTGTTTCGGATATAGGTAAATATCGATCATTTATATTTAACTTTGTAAGCATTTATTAGATCCGCGAAATTTAAATATTGACCGTTTTAATTTAAGCCTACACGTATTGATTTAGTTCAAGAATAGCTAAATAATAGCACTGAATTAGCATATATTGGCCGTTAATATTTGAATCTAATAAGATTGTTTTATTCTTAACTTTAGCTCTCGAAATAAAAGACACAATGTTCACTAAAGATAGAGAGTTACTGACTAAGATTGTAGTAAGGGGAGCGGTAAAAGAAATCTTATGAGGTTATGTAAAATAGATCCCGGTATTGTAGAGGTTAAGAATATAGTTTTTAGTGAAACGCACATAAAAAATTCCACTTTTGAGGGAGAAGCTATCTCGGGGGGAAGTACTCCTTACCAAAGAAACACGAATGGAGTGGTTATGATTTACCACCGTGAACATAGAATGTCGGGTCCTAGCTTTGAAAGTCTCAGCTGGTGATACTAAGGAATATAACTCGTTAGAAAAATTTGGCATATTAATAGCGATAGAGTAGAGAGAAACTAGCAATGTTCCCTCTGTGGGATAAGAGTTGAAAGGATGGAAAATAATTCATCAACCTCTAGACCGCGTAGACGCCTTTGCACCCTGTCACAGCTGGACAGAACCCAGAACGCACCAACCCAGATATGGCAATTGCTATATGTAGATTCCGATCCTTTATTTCTGAGATCATAAACATTTGATTCATGATTTTTTTTTTTTTTTTGTGACTTTACAACATTATTTTGGTTCAAGGATGTACAGTGTAACCGGGATATAAGATACCCTGATATAAGAGAAACCCGGATATAAGAGGGATTTTTTCTGGTCCCAAATTAGAGCCTGTGTTAATGTATATAAAATAGACCAAAACCGGATATAAGAGAAACCCGGATATAAGAGATTTATTATCCGGTCCCGACAACTCTCTTATATCCGGGGTTACACTCTATAAATATTGATTGTTAATACCTGAGTTTTTATGCAGTTAATTTCCTGTGGTTAATATTAGGTTGGCGCAAAAATAATGACGTAATAATGTCGTTTTTTGACGTATTTTTTAACGTCAAAAAACGACATTATTACGTCATTATTTTTGCACCAACCTAATATTACTTGTTTATATTTAAGATTTCCAACATTTGTTTTTATTTTGGAGATATGCAAATATTAATAGTTTACATTTGAATGTATATCGATTTATTTGGTTCTGGAATAGATAAACATTCGATGTTTATATATGAATTTATAAGCGTCAGACGATGACCTCTAACTTGAAACGTCCTGTGTAAGACGGTAAACTACATCCGCGTCCTGGGTATGATGTTAAACTACATCCAACAGCAAGGTCTCACATAATGTTTTCAGAAAAATAATGTTGCCAGCTCTAAGTTTTTGAAACAATAATGTTGCCAGCTCTAAGTTTTTGAAACAATAATGTTGCCAGCTATACGTTTTTGTAAAAGAGTAATGTTGCCACCTATACGTTTTTTTTTTGTAAAAAAGTAATGTTGCCAGCTATACGTTTTTTGTAAAAGAGTAATGTTGCCAGCTATACGTTTTTTGTAAAAGAGTAATGTTGCCAGCTATACGTTTTTTTGTAAAAAAGTAATGTTGCCAGCTATACGTTTTTTTGTAAAAGAGTAATGTTGCCAGCTATACGTTTTTTTTTGTAAAAGTGTAATGTTGCCAGCTATACGTTTTTTTTTGTTGTTTTTTTTTGAAACAATAATTTTGCCAGCTATACGTTTTTTTTTTTTTGAAACAATAATGTTGCCAGTTATACATTTTTTATTCCATACAAAATAGGCATTTAAAATTCATATAAACTGGATTTGGCATTAAATAACCCACAGTGGTTGATATGCCATAAAACCCAAACAAACAAATCTAACTTCAAGGCTCGTGTTGATCACAGGCACTTGGCCGTTCATTCCAATAGGAGAACCCTACGCCATAGTCGGTGACTTCAATCTATCAAGGCCTCCCTCCATCGATGGCATATGTTTGTAGCCAGTCCGATTATAATACGGAGGGATCACTAAATTGCAGTCAGTGCAGAGGATTCTCCCGATTGAATCAACGACCATATGTCCATGGTCAAGGCGAACCACTGGCTATGGTTTGGCCGCGAAAAAGATGATCTCTGACAAGTTTACTTCCCAAAGTCACGTTGCGAATAAATGAATATCACTGGCTTTGAACCCAAATATACTGGAGGGGAACTGGTCAATTGTTAAGTTGCGCAGTGATCCTACGATAACACATGGCCATGAGACCGATGATGATTATGATGATTTGTTTTCAATTTAAGTTGTAAATAAAGACACTTCGTATATTTCGTAGGAATTAAGCAGTAGTTTTTTTCGTATAAAGTTCTTCATCTTTTCATATTTCTCCATCTTGCATGCAGAAGTACTTTCAGATTTTTAATGAAAAAAACATTCACAAATCCATGTTTATTTAGACTATGACCCGTTCCACCGACTGGCCCGAGATTTTTTTTTCTGTACAAGGCCCTGGGACGCTCGAGGTAGAGGCTTACAGAGTAAGAGGTACAACTTATGCGGATATGTAAGTAAGATAACGGTTAATTGAACAGGTTAAGATTGAAGTGATCGGGGAAGAAGCCTGTTAGGAGTCGGTTCCACAAGATAGCAGTTCGCGGGAAGAATGTGCTTGGGCGGAACTTGCATCTCATCAATGGGGATATGAAGGGAATTACGGTGCTTCGCTACAATGTGCGTGGCATGGCGGGTCATGGCTTTAAAATTTTGGAAATATCGATAGAGAAGTGAGAGGATTGCGACGACTCTTCTATGAGAAAGTGGGTACGGAGTGGAAGATATTTTAGAGACTCGTTTAGATTCTATCGAGTGTGTAAAGTGAGAGCTTGCTAGTTTCCGTTCATATTTGACAAGAGTAATAGATTTTCGGATTATTAATCTTGTGGCTTTAAAAAATGAGTCCTGGTAGGACTTCTAATTCCCTAAGTTCGTCGCACTGTAATGATGCCATAATTCTTGGGAGAAGATGTATTAATGCGTATTTTGAGTGTATCTCAGCCGTGATGTTTCTACTCTCACCAAGGATCGACTATTTCCATAAATAGTGTTACACTGCTCTTTCTATAGCTGCTCTTGGTAATCAAAGATATTTTTATGCTGAAGTAAAACGGAATTATTTCCTTCTACAGAGGAATGTTAAGCGGTTAAACACCCGTGATAACTTTAAATGCAATTCTATTTTTTCCTCTATTCTTGAATCAAGTCCTTACCAATGTGACCATTTCAATCCGAATTTCTTAATTAGTACTTTACTTAAAGCAGAATGGCAAGGAAAATCAGATTAATGGCAGATAATTACTGTGTTATAGTAACAGAATCGTTTAAGTTATTCAGACACAAAGGTTGAAAAGTTGTATAAACGTTGGTTGTGTTCGTAAATTAAAATTTCTCTCTGATTTATTGCATTTCGATAGCATGGACCTCCAATTTGCATGGTCTAGAGAGAGACAGATGTAATTATCATTGATGCAGTAAATGAACTGAACCTCAGAAAGGGCAAATTGAATATACGATATCACAGACGCAATCAACTGGTAGCATTTATGGTCTCTCAAATGAAAGTAACATCCGGCAAAATGGGCAGACGTAATTTTCCGGGGTGTTTAATTACTGAATGGAAGTGCGACGTGATTAGCCAGAATTGTATTAAGCAATACAAAATGTCCGATTAACAATCAATCAATGCCCAACACGATACTTTGATACCCGGACAAAAGTTTTTTAGTATTCCCTACACTTCATGGTGTAGTGTTTCCTTTTCAGTATATCATTTGCATATTTAATAGCTCCTTGACGAGACGAATTAATTACATATGCCCAAGAAAAAGATTTTCTTTCTTATCCGAAAGACAATCGTCTCTTAAATTATGTACAGTTTTCATAGGTGTTAAAAACGAAGTCTAATTCATAAGGTAAAGACATGGCATCGAATGTATCGCCTATAAAACCGCCGACCCTATCTTCGTACATTATTTATTTTTATTACTGTTTCGTCCATGACGTAGATACGCCCTTGCACAGTGGAATGTGTATATTTTGCGCACTCAGCTCTGTCATCTATTGCTCTGTAAATAATGACGTAATAATGTCGTTTTTTGACGTATTTTTTAGCGTCAAAAACGACATTATTACGTCATTATTTTTGCACCAACCTAATATATATCCAAGAAAAAATCAGTATAATTTTAAATATCATTTGTACAGACTCAAATAAACACATGTAAATGCGGTCAAATACGCACACACACACACACACACACACATATATATATATATATATATATATATATATATATATTTAAGCATTACGCCCCGAGCAAGGCGTGAAGCCACTAGGATGCAGGGGCTTGCAGAAGATTTGGAGCGAGAGCAGATAGGAGTGATAGAAGAAAGGATGAGGAGAGGGATAATGGGTAGATCAAGGTAACTGGAGATGTCGACTGACATTACATTTGAATAGTTGGAGATAATAGCTCCCAGGGAAACAGTAATTGGGGAGGGTGTTCCACAGGCGAGAGGTGCGAGGTATGAAGCTATTGGAGTAGAAGAGACGGCTACATTTAAAAATTTCTACAGTGAAAGGGTGAGAGCGGGATGCCAGCCTCGTAGGGCGCTTGAATTAATGAAGTAAAGTTACGAAAAACATGGAAATCCGTATGGGTAGTCCCAAGGAGGGTGAAATCTTGAGGACTCAATGTAAATCCAGAGCTAATAATTTAAAGAAAAACAGACTACTTTAAGGTTCCATTGTAATAATTTATTTCACCAGAGCACTTTAAAGGAAGCTGGATTATCAGACATCACTTCCAAAAGGTGAAACGAAAAGTGAAATGAATATTCACACTTTTGACGGGTAGTATCAAGTTTATGTAAGAGGGTAGAGAGGAGTGGTGTGAGATACATGGTCGAGTTTAGAGAGGGTTTATTTTAATATTTCTTTCAATCATATTTAGTATTGAGAAAGGAGGGACTAGACTTTGACCTATTTAATCGGTTAACTTAATATATATATATGAGATAAGGAAATATATTTTTTTATATATCAAGATCAGTATCGGGGAAAATGTTTTCTTGTGTCGCGTTTCGTCCTTTAGGCCTTCTTCGGATTTAATTACGAAGCGAGAGATGCTGGGAATTTTAAATTTAATTGAGCCGGTTTCATATTACTCGATCGCCTGTAATAATTATCACAAAAATACATTGAAGAAACCTCAAAGAATCTAAATAAAAATTCTATGAACACAAAGGGGACATTTTACAAAATAATACATGAAATGCGTTTGTTGTCCAACGTAACGAGACTGACCGCAAATATGATATAAAAAATGCTACTCTGAACAAAGGAGAAAACAATTCACTACGATGAAAATGTCTAGAGAGTGCCTTGGTTGCAAGGTCACTTACAGTAAATTGTCTATGACATCGTGGGATATCTACTAACAACAGTCATGCAAATAAAAAGAATCTAAATTAATTCAACTAGAAAAAAAAATACTAAAATTCAATTTCCCAGCATCTCTCGGTGGAAACGCGTCACAAGAATTTTTTTTTACACTTTGTCCTACATTTTCCCTGTATATAATGATCTAACACATTTGTAGGTTTAATAAAAGCGAAATAGAGTAAAGAAAAATATGTTTTTATTTTCGAAATCTATTAGGTTGGTGCAAAAATAATGACGTAATAATGTCGTTTTTTGACGTTAAAAAATACGTCAAAAAACGACATTATTACGTCATTATTTTTGCCCAAACCTAAGAAATATACTGCCATTTCGTTTCATTTTGTTTTCAGTTGGCGACATGAATTGGATGGGCGAGCATTCCGATTTCAATGTGGAAACGTTCATCAAGAACAACGAACGATCCTGCAACAGCAACACAAACAGCGTTATCCTGCCCGGTCACCTGATTTAAATCCATATTTTTTTTCTCTGGGGATAACTGAAATCAAAGATCTACACTCATCGCCCTCGATCTATTGAACAATTAAAAGACGCAATTCGTCAATAAATTGCTGACCATTCCACATGAAATGACACGTCGATTGCTGGATAGGTTTCGTAAACGCCTTCGACAATCTGGAAAATAACTGCACTCACTTCACTGATTTAATTTTTTAAACGAAACGAAACAAAATAGAAGTATATTCCCATTTCGAAAATTGATATTCCTTATGGCTTAGTTTGAACCATTAGTTTCTAATATCAATTCCTAACAGTTAACTTATTTCCCGCTTCCTCTAACCTTATAGACATGAACTTCATTCCACACTGAGTTTGAAAAGACAGACTACCACTTTCCTCGTCTGCCGAAATATCCTGTTCCCCATATGAGGTAAAAGGTTTTGTTCGATTATTAATATTATATATATATATATTATATATATATATATATATATATATATATATATATATATATATATATATATATATATATATATATATATATATATATCCTGTCAAAGAACGAATATTTTCTATGAAAATTTCTCGGACATTCAGGCCGGTAAATGTTATTTAATACTGTTTATTATAAACAGAGCATTTACTTAAATACTTGTATCTATAACGTTAATTAAATGTCTTGTATCTATAACGTTAATTAAATGTCTTTAATAAATAAATTGTCGGACTTTGTCCATTTCGTAATATATATATATATATATGTATATATATATATGTATATATATATATGTATATATATATATGTATATATATATATGTATATATATATATATATATATATATATATATATATATATCTTACTTATTATAAAACTCAGATTATGTGTGTGTACGTTTATATATTGGATCGGATTTCCTACATTTTTCAACCGATTTCAACAAAACTTCACAGGACTACGTAAAATTACCTTGCGGTGGTTCTAACAGCGCCCAAAATTGAAAAAAATACAATTGTTTTTACACGAAATCAATTTGAAAGCACGGTTAAGTGTATCGCACCCGGTTGGAAGTTACTGCCGACTACTCAAAAGTCCAAAGGCCGTTAACTTTTAGTGACTCAGCGTTTTTTTTTTTCAGAGAACGATACATCTAAACATACACAAGTCTAAATAAATCTAAACATACACAAGTCCTCCTAACTAAAAATAATAACCGGAAACTACTTTAAATACACATGGTGTCCAATTTTTTTTACTGTATTCAATAAGTAAAAATCATAAATTATAAAAGATTACAAAAAGGCTACTAAATGAATGAGATTTGTTAGATTATAATTAATAAACTCAAATAAAGTTAATATTATTTGTATTAGAAACAACGAGTGGAAAATATATTCAAATCAGAATTGTAATTATGAATCACCACAAGCAAAATATGAATTTTTTTTTTTTTTACTGCATTCAATAAGTAAAAATCATAAATTGTAAAAGACTACAGAAAGGCTACCTACATTTTTCAACCGATTTCAACAAAACTTCACTTTTATTTTTGGCTGGTAGTGTTTCTTATTGTCTTGCACACTTTTTCTTTATTTTTACATTCAGAATGCTTTAAAAATTCCATTTACAAGACAATTGTTTATAATAAAATTCTATTCATCAATCGATAGACTCATAACGATTGCAAACAATGTTTTTGTTTGAGTTTGGGTTTGACCAATTCCTAAAAACCAAAAAAAAAAAAAAAAAAACTAACTAAGACATGCGTGTCCGTCAACCTTAAACAATAATCTTTGACAATTTTATTTTTCAGTCTTTATGATGGTCGATACTTGATCTATCTTTTACTGTTATATCCCCGGGCAACGCCGGGCTCTACTGCTAGTATATATATATATATATATATATATATATATATATATATATATATATATATATATATATATATATATATATATATATATATATATATACCAAGGTGTACTGAAAATTTCTTATAAAGAAAAACAGTAATTCCATAGAAAAATCGTTATATTTTCTCAAACATTATGCATATGTTCAAATTATAATAACGGTAGAAGCTTTTATTAGTAACGACTTGATACATCTTCAAAACCGACAACATGCAAGGACAAGTTAGTTCTTTGTAATGTTTGCGATCTTCTTCAAAACTGCGGCCTTCAAAGAGTCATTTGCATAATTGGCCGTTGATTGATGTTATTTATGATGCAGCAGATGTAATAAATCTCAGCGGGTTCGAATCAGAACCAGGATATCGCATGCTGGGGGTAAATATCATCCTGAAAATTCTTTGACAAATTACTCTGGACCACATATGTCATAAGGGAGGGAATATGTCGAGGACATAGCATTTTCAGTTTCATATTATCCTCTGTTCAGGTCATGGCCATTGTTCCTTACACCGCAGTATATTGACCAGGAGGCTGATTGAAAAAGTCGAGGTGAAAGATTGAACCCTGCATGTTTTACTCCTAATTCTGCAGGAATGAAAATTCTATAGAGTGAAATAATAAAGTATGGAATAATAGCAAATACAGTTATAGAAGTTGTAAAAAAAACCAAAAACCAAACAATTAACACTATTTAATAAGGAAACCTTAATAACCTGAATGATAAAAGTTTCTACCTCAAATATCTTGATCTTCTGGAAACCGGATGCTATTTCAAATCTCGGCTTGAACATTTTTGTTAATATCGTTATTTTTGTTTAAAATATTGTATGTGTATTAGACGATTTAATTTTTTCTAAATCTCTGTTTAATGTTTTCTGATTGATTTCAAAGTTATATAATTTCTAACAAATCTTTTAGGCAAGGGAAAAGATTACATTAACAATACATACTATGTAAATATATTTATTGCAAGGTGAAAGATAAAATATGTATCACGAGTTACAGTCATTTGTGATTCGAGTTTATAACTGTCTCAGATATTAGAATTTGATATCCTGGCCAGTAAATTCTACAGAGAGTCGGAAACGTGATATTACTTCATCAACAAAGTTGGTTGGGGTAATGGTCCAAAAGTTGGTGATGTAGAACATTACCTTTGAATAGGGAGTTCAAGTTTTAACAAGTGTATCATACTTGTCACCCTCTGCTGATCTTGAATTTAGGTTTATTAACAGCAACTGCAAATAACACGGATTACACTGAAAATGATTACACAGAATTATATCGGCCTCAGCTGTGGCATATTTAAAATAAATAAGTGAAAGACCGTGTTCCTACAGGAAGTGGGCTTTCATGTCTCAGCATTAGTTCCTCTCTTTTTTTTCATTAAGTTTTGAAGGAGGAAGATTAGTGATCAGACGAGGGAAAGAATAACACGATATTTCCAGTATGAAAAAAGTCTTTCTTCAGATTCGTTGCCAAATTAGACTTCTCTGTCGGTTCTTGGTTCAATCTTCCCACGCTAGTTCTTGTCACTGTCGCTTACGTAACATCAATGACGGCTCTAGTGTAATGGCATCTCGGTGAAGCTGAACTTTGGCACCGTACATATATATATATATATTTTTAAATTTTCACAAAGAGGAAAACTGAAAATATAGAATAACGAGTTTATTACAATATACAACTTAATGCAAGCTAAAGAAAACATTCATTATCCTACCATAAAACATTTTTCTAACCTTCAGCAAATCTATTCATACCACTTTCTACACCTATATTTTATACAAGATTGTTTTCTATTGTCAAAATAGCTAAAGAATTTAAGTTGTCCTAGGTCATGGTCGACCGAAAATATGTTTTTTTTTTTTTTTATAAGCTTTAGTTTTGGAAGATCCCAAACACAGAACATGGCGGAATGAAGGCGCCTTCATCTATGATGGCGCCCTCGGATATGATGGCAGCCCTGGCGACTGCCCAAGTTGTCAGTACCTTGAGACGGACCTGCGAAGTGAGCGTGATTTTACGATGAGGAGCTGTCAAATATTCAACTAATTTCGTTGCACGCTGTTTCATCCAGATTCTCTTGTATCCATTATACCTTTGTGAGTGTTAGGCTTTTTTTATTTCCTCATTATTTGTCACAGATTGTTCAACTGCCTGCTTTCATTGCCTGTATAAGTGTATGCTTACATCTCTTTTACTTACAACGTCTTCGTTGCTCAGATGTTTTATCCATGGTAATCTTAACATTCATCGCTTGAACTAGATCTTCTAGTGGTGTCTGTTAAAGTTAGTTGTATATAACTTTTTTCAGTGTCATACTGCAAACTAGTATAAATGAGCAATGAAACACACTCGTCTCGATCATGAAGCACAGAAACCACAAAAAAAGAAAGATATTTGGCCATTTGAAAAGGATTTGGAAATTGGTCGAATAATTTTTTTCTGCCCCCTCCACACAGCTTCATTTGTATGAAAAGAAATCAAAATGTGTTTTCTTTCGCTTTTTTATTAGCCATCAAAATGGATGTATGACAAGGTGTCACAAATAAAGCTTATAAATAAAAAAAGTGACGTTCGAGATTTTGAGACAATTTTAAGCTATTTAGAGACAACAACAAGGAAATATACTAACAATCGCAAAGAAAACTGCAATAATAGAAGGGAGCAGATAAAGACAGCTGATGTGGGGAGTCTCTCCCCACATCAGCTGTCTTTATCATCTTGGAGAACTTAACACACAAAAGAAATATCGAGAAAAAAGCCACTTAACGGGTTTGAGGGAATAGATTGCACCACAAAGACAAAACGATGGTAAACGAGAAATGTCACCTAGAGTAAAAAGAACAAAAAACAAAAAAACACAGGAACATGTGGAGAGCCATAACCATCTTACAACATGAAAGGAAATGGTACGTAAAAGGAAGAATTTTAATAAGCAAAAATATACATATAAATTATTTAGAGAATCGTAAAGTATGTGTATAATAGAATTGAAAAGTCCGGTGACACATCCGTGTCTTATATTGAAACTTTACAGGGAGGCGATCCCGAGAAAATTAGAAAACCTACGAGAATTTATTATTGGCGAACATGTTCTTAATAACATCAGATATGCAAAGTATACAATGTTGATAGCAGACGTAGAAGAGAAAATGTAGAAACACATAGAGAAACTAGTAAAGAAAAGTTAGTAAAAAGGAATAAAAAGACAGAAAATATAGTTGTCTGTAGGAAGAATAAAACAGTTAGTTAATTACAAATGGGAGAAGTCAAGAAAGTACAACAATTTAAATATGCGGGAAGTGTTTTAACAGACAACAGAGAACGTTACACCAAAACAAGAAATAGCATCACAATAGCAAAAAAATGCCTTTCAAAAGCTAAGGCAAGTATTAAGATACAAAAGAATTTCGTCAGAAAAAACAAAAAGATTGCTGAACAGTGATGTAATATCGACCCTACATATGACAGTAAATGGAGTGAAAATTTCGTTACAGATGAAGAAGTGACTTATAGCAACAGACAAGTGGTTCTACCGAAGGCTTCATTAAAATACCATCGAAACAAAAAAGTCGTTTATACGTAGAATCACAAAGTTGATATTTCTAGGCTAAATAATGAGGAAATAAGGCTTGGAGATTTGACACACACAGGGTATACGGAAGGCAAGAGGAAAAGAGGGATCTAGTGACTTGTGCAAATGGATGGCAGAAAAAGTGGGAGGAGGTATTATGAAAAGGTAAGCCTTACTCAGAACTACACAGGACAGGAAATTTTAGAGAGCTATTATCCCCTATGTCTTGAAGTATTCTAAACGGAAATAGGAAAAAATTATTGTAATAATATATATATATATATATATATATATATATATATATATATATATATATATATATATATATAAAGATAGATAGGTAGATAGATAGATAAATAGGATAGATAGATATAGACATATACAGAACAAAAGAAATGAAGAAATGAAGGAAATAAGGAAAAAGAAAGTGTGTGATAGATAGATAGATAGATAGATAGAAAAATAGATAAATAGAGAGAGAGAAAAGAAAAAGAAAAGAAAAAGAAGGAAAGTAAGCAAGAAAGAAAGGGAAAAAGTGTGAAATAGATAGATAGAAAGAAAGAAAGAAAGAAAGTGTAAATGAAAGGAAGAACGCAGAGAAAAAGGAAAAAGGAAAGTGTGAAATATATAACTAAAAAGAAATGGAAAAGGAAAGTGTGTGACAGATAGATAGATAGATAGATAGATAGATAGATAGATAGATAGATAGATAGAAAAATAGATAAATAGAGAGAGAGAGAGAGATAAAAGAAAAAGAAAAGAAAAAGAAGGAAAGTAAGCAAGAAAGAAAGGGAAAAAGTGTGAAATAGATAGAAAGAAAGAAAGAAAGAAAGAAAGAAAGTGTAAATGGAAGGAAGAACCCAGAGAAAAAAGGAAAAAAGAAAGTGTGAAATATATAACTAAAAAGAAATGGAAAAGGAAAGTGTGTGATAGATAGATAGATAGATAGATAGATAGATAGATAGATAGAAAAATAGATAAATAGAGAGAGAGAAAAGAAAAAGAAAAGAAAAAGAAGGAAAGTAAGCAAGAAAAAAAGGGAAAAAGTGTGAAATAGAAAGAAAGAAAGAAAGAAAGAAAGTGTAAATGAAAGGAAGAACGCAGAGAAAAAAGAAAAAAAAGATAGTGTGAAATATATAACTAAAAAGAAATGGAAAAGGAAAGTGTGTGACAGCTAGATAGATAGATAGATAGATAGATAGATAGATAGATAGATAGATAGATAGATATGGAAGTGTGTAAGGTTGCAAATAATGCATTTAATTGCTTCCGTTTCTGGCCTCTTGCAATGTTGCTAGTCTTAATTTGTACGAACAGTTTAAGTAAAGAGGAGGAATGTCTTTTCATCTCCGCATCAACATACGGACCATTGACCACAGTCAGAAATAAAACCTGATTTGGGGAAGAAGGCATCATTAGTTTCTGTCTGACCATTAAACTGATTAACTGGTTTTCACGAGTGACAGAACGACCTCAAATATCCGTTGAGAAGAGAAGCATCGCCAAACAGATAATGAACTTTTCCTCTTAAGGAATTGATTTCCTTCGAACTAAAAAGAAGACGAAATGATTATGATCTTGCTTTACAGGATATCACTGGCCTATTGGATTTACCAGTTTACGCTTTCGGATATATTTGAATGGTAACCTATATGGGATTACGTTAAACTTTATATATATATATATATATATATATATATATATATATATATATATATATATATGTATGTATATATATATATATATATAGACAGATAGATAGATATAGATATAGATTGATAGATAGATAGATAGATAGACAGAGAAATAGATTGATAGATATTAAAGAGAAAAGAGGAAACGCTTTTGTTTATAATGTGGTATTTTTTAAAATATAATTATAGTTTTATTTTTTTCGAGACGATACGTTTGTATCCGATTTTTTAATAACATATTCCCTGCTTTAATAATTATATAGAGATACACACACACACACACACACACATATCTATCTATCTATCTATCTATATATATATATATATATATATATGTGAAAATATTATAGAAAATAGGAAAGAAACTGGTTTGGTAGATAATCCAAAGTTCCTTAGTATTTTTGTTATTATTTTTAAAAAATAGTACTCGATACGAAAGTAGAGCATAAATATAATTATTTATTTAAAAATATGATTCCAACTCGCTACATAAGAGGTCTCATGTTTCAAAACAAGAGCCGAAAACTTCCAAATAATATTTGAATTAACTTGAGTTAAAGTAGGCTCTGTTCCATCTTCAAGCGAATTTTTTTTTTTGGAATAACTTATTTCTGAAATTTACGAGTTTTAATAGTATATTCAGAATTGAAATCAAAATTTCCATGGTAACATCAAGGGCGGATTGTTTAGAATAGGCTGAGGTGGGGTGTTAATAATTTGTATCAGTATAGAGTTACTTTCATAGATGCCGGGTCAGGGTAAGGTGGGGGTGGCTAAATTAACGACGGAGGAAGTTTTCGCATAGTCTGGCTTGAGCGTCTATGGAGATTTATTTATTTATTTATTTTATTCTTTTATTATATCTCTTTATGAAAGGGATTTGTGTATATAAAAAAGCCGTAACGTTTGTTTTTTGACGACTTCATAAAGGGTTATCTTTTTTTGTAGGCTATTAAAACTATGTATATGGGCTATGGATTTTAAAATTCATTTTATTGTATGCGTGTTCTTAGCTAGTTATTCAGAGCGTAAGTTTGGTAGTGTCGGCAGAAAACCGTTAATTCATGCCTGTTGTTTAATAGATTTTTATTGTTTAGAAGCTTAATAATGTGTAGTTTCTCATGGAGGCACAAAGGGCATGGGTCATCCCAAGTTTTGCAAGTTCTAGTCCTGTTAATGATTTTCCATTTTACTTTAGGTGTCCTATTTTTTTCTTTCAGGTGCCAAAAATATTTAGATAGAGAGGTCTGATGTCTTTTGTTTATGTTGTTGAAGGACCATTTATGCTGCCGCCATCTGGTTTTAAAAGCCTTTTTCGTGGACCCAATGTATATCATATTATTGTTAGGGTTCTCCGTGGATGATATAGTGCATTGGTATACCACAGATTTGATGCAGCACTTATTTTCTAAAAGGCAGTCTTCCGGGTTTCTACAATCGCATAAGTTTTCCCTATTATTATCTGATTTAAGTGTAGAGTTTTTATTAAAACTATTCAGGTATAGGGGTTTGTTCAGGATTTTATTATTGTGTCTTCTTATTATACCTTCTAGATTTTCAGTGCAGCTGTAACTCAATTTTAGTGTGTTCTTATTGAATATATTACTAAGCCTACTTTTGGTGGGGAAGTGTTTATTGATTAGAGCTAAGAACTTCTGTCCTAGTTTAATACTAACCATTTGGTTGAACGGAGGTGTATACCAAATGATGTTTCTTTTCCTGTTTTTTTTTTCCTATGGTTATTGCAATTGTCCCTATATTTAATGTTAGCATTTTTATAGCCACTACTTTTTAGGGCAGAGTTATAGAAGTCGTTATGTTGGTGGAATATTTATAT
>OZ010573.1:87382325-87409825 GCA_963932145.1 Acanthosepion lycidas | reverse complement strand
ATAAAGAACAAAAATGAAACATCTATAAATCTGACAAGTTTCGTTTTATTAAGGCTTCCTAACAGAAAGAGATATGGAAAAAAAATCTGGAATTTTTATGTTTGTGCCATTTGATTTTATTGGTTAAGCGCACTTCACGTGCATTTTACAAGTCTAGTCGTCCGTGTATATAATTTATGTGTGGAAGTCTATCCTGATTCTTGTTTGTCTATGTGGGATGCAGTTGATAATGCGTGTGTGTGTGTGTGTGTGTGTGTGTGTGTGTGTGCATGCGCGCACGCGCGTGCGTTCGTGAAGCAGATGAGACGTCATTGAAAAATAATCAAGAAAAAACCATTGATTAATCTGTTGCTATTTTTTAACCATATAACATAGATGGAAAATATTCATCACTGGACTTTTTGAAAACTCTGCTTCCTAGAATAATGTTTTCTCGGTTAATCTAGTTTTTGTATAATTATTATAAGTACTTCGAGAGTTGTGAGTCTCTGTGTGAAATTAATATTATATAAGATGCGTGAATCAATGATCACTGTGCATATTATTTTGATATCGGACGAGATAAAAAAACAAAAACAAAAAAAAAACAAACTTCCAATTTCTTATTTTAAACCAAATATAAATATGCCTCTTTTTAGCAAAACCTCAGACATCAAACTTTTACAGGTTATTTAAAGCCGAATACTCTCGTTTTGATTTTTTAAAAATAGATAGGCAGACGTATGTCCTGTTTGCATGTGAGCTAATAAGCTAGACACATATTGGTTTGCACGAGGGTAAAAATGGTAGAATTAGGGCCTGTTTGTTCGAGTGTCAAAAGGGTAGATATCAATTCGGTTTGTAGAAGAATCAAAATTGTAGATATAGGTTTGTTTGTAGCAAGTCAAAATGTTAAATATAGGTTTGGTTTTCCCCAAGTTCAAAAAGATTAGCGTAAATCCTGTAAGTAGATGATCCCTTTCTTGAAATACTCTGCACAAGGATGGAGTCGGCGCATTCATGACACCAACCGGAAAGGCGAAAGTTCAATTTGTTCAAAAGAAAGAATAGGAACTTTTAACCTTAGATTTAATATCGATAACAGAAAAATCATCTTCATGATTTTACGGCAACGAATCAACTGTTTTCGTTATGACTAAGCACAATGGTCAAAAAGCAATTTCTTTTGTTACGGTAGGGTTGAATTTAATAATGCTATTAATACTGCTACTAAATTCATCTGAAAATATCTTCAGCCATAAAAGCAAGTGATACAATTAAATTCAATTAGAGAAAGAAAAGATATTTCTTTATAAATAATATAATGTTTTTTACCTTTCAAAATTTTATTTTTCCATTTCATCGATCAGTTCACCATTGCCTATTCAGATATATCGAACTTTTTCAATAATTATTTCTTCCAGTTCTCTTCGCCTTTGTATTGGCATTTTGTTTATTTTTCTCTCCTTGAAAGTTCTCTGTGTTCAATGCAGTTGTAGCCTTTGGATTTTAACTGCCACATACGTGTATATAAATTACTTTATTCATGTAATTTCTACAACGTAAGTAAGAATAACTTTCGCATAAAAAGGAAAATGTCTAGGTGCTTTTACAAAAAAAAAAATCTACAAATCAAAAATCACCTTTGATGGTTGAATATTCTGAAATCACGTATTAAATTTGGAACGCCATGTCTCCTTTTCATTTGAGATCACGTAAACTGCATACGCTACTGATTTTGTCATCAGATGAGTTCATTCAAAACTATTCACACCGTTGAAATAATGTCATTTAAGGCATTGTCCACAGGGCATATCTATGTGATAAAAATGATCTAGATATGTTGAAAAAAAAATTAACAGCCAGGAGCAGATGTGTAACACAATTACAATCGAATACCGACGTTGAAACATCCACATCGAAGGAGATGGCGAGTGATTTTTATCTCGGTCTTAAGTGTTTCGTGTTCTTATGGCAGACAATAATGTCTCTAAGTGGGTTCTACAAAGCTTTCACCTTCTTAAGCAAAATAAAATAATAGATAAATAAAAACATTTGAGTACATGTTCCAACAAACCCGATGTTGAGGATTTTCCAGTCATGGTCTTAGGGATACCAACAGTCATATTTAAGAGTGGAGTAGTGCCAGACTTCCCTTTATCAGTCGAATGGTCTCTCTCAAGACTGAGAGAATGTTACTGATCACACGCTAGTGGTTCCGGACAGGCCGTCCCTCAACGGAGTTAGAATGGCTCCCGTTAGACTTGCCAGTCGTGCGTCCTGATGTAGAGATCGGAAAAGAACTGGTAGGAGAAAGTGAGAATTCTCGCTGGCTGAAAGGGAAATGTCTCCAAATGTCACCTACCTACCTACCTATATAGATCATACCATAAACACCTGAAATGAACAATGGAATATTTTGAAATAGGAGGTCAACATTTAACCTCATGCTGTGATTTTTTTCACTATTATATATATGACCCTAATTGTTAGCTAAAACAGGAGTCTGATTTTCAAAAAAAAAAAAAAATACTAAGAAGAAAATGCATTGAATGTGCACTGATTTCACAGTTGTCCACGGTCAACATTCAGACGAATCTCATATCTAATATCATCTATTATTGCAAAATTATTAGAAGCACAATGCGGCATACGAATTTATAGATAAAACATTGATTTTTAGGAGTAAGCTAAAGTTCAAATCCAGTATACGTTAAAGGCTTCTTTACATAAAACAACATATTTGCCGCCACCTCAGATAATCATCTTTATTAACTATTCGCCATATAACAACACACAAGGTTTTCTCTCTCATTCCGGTCTAGAGATACCTACTGTAAGAGGCGAAATGCGTAGCGAAGTGGCGCCACTGACTTATTATCGCAACCTGCTTTTTATGTTATTCTACATCCTTGTATCACACATAATACATGAACACGCAATATATATATATATATATACATACATATATATATATATATATATATATATATATATATATATTATATATATATATATATAGAGAGAGAGAGAGAGTGAGAGAGAGAAAGAGAGAGAGGAAAGGATAGATAAATGGAAAACAGACTGAGATAGATAAATATCTATCTATCTATCTATCTATCTATCTATCTATCTATCTATCTATCTTAAGATAGATATAACCAACACTTAGCATAAATCGAGCATTATAAATTGACAATTTCAATCCGAATTTACCAAAGATATTTGTCAGACTACGGACTAATCCAGTTTTAAATACACATAAGAAAAAAGACGAAATACACACACGCATATACACGCACCGATGTGTATTTTCACACACGCACGAACACACACACACACACACACACACACACACATATATATATATATATATATATATATATATATATATATATATATATGCACGCTGTTTCATCCTGATTCTCTTGTATCCATTATACCTTTGTGAGTGTTAGGCTTTTTTTATTTCCTCATTATTTCTCATATATATATATATATATATATATATATATACACACACACACACACACACACACATATATATATATATATATATATATATATATATATATATATATATGAGATAATGTTTTCACTTAGGATATGATATTCATACACGTATCTACATTATATACAGATGTTCTTAGCATGTGTATTTTTAAGTGTTTCTTTCAATCTGTGTGCCTGCGTGTAAATAATGAAGGAAATATATATATTTTTTATTTTTATTTTTTGACCACTGTCCGACCGGAAATCACACCAGCACTGACGTGGCGTGTCACATCCGAACTATTGATCACATGGTTCTCACAGCTTCCGTGAGTTAGTCACAAACTGACAATGACGTATATTGAGCTGCCATCGTGACGCCAGAGGATTTGTGAGCATGTTAGTTGCTGGTGTATGAATCACATGTAGCGTTCACATCAACTGAGTTTTCACAGTGACGCTATGCTGCAAAGAAAGTGTTCATTCCGCATCATTTTTTCTCTTTGGTATATAATTATCCAAGAAGAAGTCACCGAGATTGATGCCGTTTGAAATAGTGTTGTTCAATATTGGCTTTTTATCTGAGTTCTCGAAGTCTGCTCTTTCTTATATGTATTCCTATGATCATTCAGTTTGGATCTCCTCTTTATATTACATTCGTTGAAATTTGCCGGTGCTGCACATATATTACCAATGCTAAAATACATACATTTCCAGCATTTAACCATAAAATTTATGCTAACAATCTCTTCCATGTCACTTCGTGTTTATGGAACATTCTTCGGGTTTCTTCCTTTCCAATCAACTTAGGATTTCAAAATTTTAAATCCAATGTTAATCGCCATCTTCACTTTCCTTAATCCCGGTTCGTTTAGTGTTATCTCACATTATTAATGTTGTTATCAGGTTATTTAACACTTAGTAACTTCTTTCGTCTTAGTGGCTTTATCGCCTGGGTTGAGGTGGAAATGATTAAAAAAAATAGGTTGTTTATAATACAAGTCTGTTGATATTTTAACTAAAGGTCAGATAGATATATAGATATAGTCGAGTCAAATAATTTCGTTTTATTTTCTTATGAATGCAAATTAGACCTCAAGGAATTCGAAGAATGTATCAGTAGAATTGAAAAAAAAACAAAAAAAAACAAAAAAAAAAAAAACACTAAAACAAAATGAATGCGAAATTCTGTAGATACCACGAATGGAAACCCTGGCAATAACAGCCTTATAAATTCCATTCTAGAATTTTTTTTTTTTTATTGCACCTACTAATATGACCTTTGGAATTCAAGATAAATATTGGTACGATATTTGAATTGACAATTTTTATTCGAAAATGGCTATCTTCAAAATGGTGGAAAACGGTTATTCCAAAATTAGATCACTAGGGAATCATTTCAAAAACAGATATATTCAATGCAGCTGAAAAGTGGATTCATTGATGATTTATAATCAGCTAGGAAGTTGAGTCCCAAGATATGCTAATACTGAGTTATCTCCAATTAAGTAGACCCATTAGAGATACACCTTTATACAGATGATCCTATATAATCTCATTTTATTGAATTTGCGCCACTATTTTACAATGTTTGCAACATCTCTAATATAAAATCAGATATTTCCCTTTACAATAAAAGGAATAAAATAGCATAAAATAGCATAAAAATATGGATCAATGAAAAGGAATATAACTTTTTTTTGTTTTTACGGAAATTGTTACGAAGAATTCATTTTTTTTTTTTTACTTTAACAATTTTCTATGGAAATGTTTAATATGAATCTATACTTTTTAAAGCATTTCACCCCAAGCAAGGCAGGAGTTCCACTAGCACGCAAGCGGTTACAGAAAATGAAAGTAAGAGAAAAGATCGGAGATTGAGGAAATGTTAAAAGAAGAACAGGAATCAAGATCAAAGCCTCAGAAGATGTCGATTGACATTACATTTAAATATTTGAAGATTATATTTTTCAGTGGAGCTCCATTCCTTTACTTGCGTAAAGGAATGGAGCTCCACTGTCGGGAAGTGCGAGAGATGAAGCTGTTGGGGTAGAACAGGCAATTACAGTTAACTCTTTCGACAATAAAAGGGTGGGGCCGAGATGCGAACCTAGTAGCACGTTTAAATTCATGCAGTCGCGGCACCAGTGAAAATACCTCGTCAGAGCAGGTGCCATGAAATTATTTATAGAAAAGACAGACGGAAGCTACATCAAGTCTATGAGAAAGTGACTGAAGTCGATATGCCAGGTCGATATGCCATCACATTGCATATGAGTCTTTGGATTTGGTCGAGAACCTCGAGATGAACAGCGGGGGGCACCGGACCAAATATGGCAACATCATTTTAATACATGAACGAATGGTAGATTTGTAGATGTGAAGGAGGGACGAGAAAAAATCTGTGAGACCAAGAAGGCAAAATGAGACACTCTCGTGAAGTTGAGCATCAGCCCTGTTGATAGGAGGCAGAGAGGTTTCTCTATGGTGGGTAAATAAGAGCAGTTTCATTTTCGTGGTATTGAAATTACTTGCCACAGACCAACGAACAGGTTAACTTTGTCAGCGCTGCCGGGCTTACTATTGAAACAGGAGTACCTGCCTACTTGAGAACTGATGACATCAATTATATCGTTGATGAAGATCAGAAACCGTATAGGACCCAGGATAGAGTCTTCGGGAATATCAACGTTCGTATGAAAGGAACTGGAAGAGAACCCGTTCAGGACGACTTACAATTCACGGTTTGAGAGGAATGATTAATCCATGAAGCTTATGGAGAAGGCTCGCATGCTAAACTTTGTTAAAGCTATCTAAATCCAGAGCTCAAACTTCTCTGTTATTATCAAGAGCTTGGTATAAAAATTCATTTATGTCCGTAAGCATGTCAGCGGTAGACTGGCCAAAGCGGAACCCATATTGTTTGTGAGAATGTAGATCATGTGAGGTAAGGTTCTTAACCACTTCGGCATTGATTAAAGCCTCGAAGACGTTGAGGAAGAGTGGTAGCAGACTGATAGGACGGTAGTTGGATGGGTAAGTAGGGTCTAAAGAGTTCTTGAAAACATGGACAACAGAAGTGCATTTCTAACTGGCTGGAAAGGAAAAATGAGCGAGGCAATAGTTATATAGTTCTAAGAGAACTAGAGCCATCTCACGAGCACATTTCTTTAAGACTACGAGTGGTATAGCATCACCACCACTTGCATTATAAGGGTCTAATTTAGAGATAATGTCCAATACTATCGACAGGGTTAAGATCATCTCATTTCTAGGGGCAAAATCAGGTGTGTGTAAAATCATCTAGTGTCGAGTGTTGTGTTGGATGGGAATTTCCGAGCATAGCATTCAGTATTATCAGCTTTGGATGTTAGGACTTCTAAGTGATTGAACAGAAGAGAGATTGAAGATTTGCACTTGTTCAGCATACTCTTGCCCATCCGCCAATAATCTTTAAAATCAAACTTATGAGATACCTTACGTTGTTTTCCTTTATCAGCAAACATTAACTTTACTTCATTGAGGGCACGATTGCACTCATTATGACCAGAGACAAAGAGACATCTGTTGCAATCAGACATGTCGCTCCGGTACAGACAGAAGAAGTGATTTTTATGGGCTATAGCGGATGAGAATGCAGGCGAGAACCAAGGAGATGAACGCGGTTTTATTTGGTATTTTCTTGCTGGGATGAAGGCTTCGATGCCAGCTATTACCCAGGAGGAGAACCTAGAGGCACATGTTTGAACGGCTTGATTAAAAACCACATTCCAAAAGACGTCCGAATGAAATCACCGAACATGTCCCAGTCTATGATAACAGAAAGATATTCTGTTAGTAGGTGGTTCATGGCTAAAGGGAGAGTAGATGGAGATGTTAACAGACACTACCGCGTGATCAGACTTGCCGTGAGGCGGAGCTGTGTAGTGTGACAAGAGTCAGGGTTGGACATCGATAAGGAAACAGATAAGGTCAGGTTTACTGTGCAAACGCGTAGGAAAGTGAACTATTTGCATGATGGATTGAGTGATTGAAAAGTTAAGGGTTTGTTTGCCAGCGAGGTCAGTTACAGAGTTTTTAAGCTAGATCGTATGGCGGGCGTTAATGTCACTGAACACGAACACGGATGTAAAGAGATGACATTGTCTATATTCTCGGAAATGCTGTCGAGTACACAACAGTCTTGAGATGAAAGGGAACGGTAGAGAAAAAAGAGATAGCTTGAATTGAAGAGAGATACACGGGGACATATATACGAATGGTTTGGAGGTTCCAAAGAGAGTTCCCTAGTAAGCGTGAGATCATCGCGTACAGAAACTCCCTGCCCATGCATGTGGATTTTAGGGTTCTTTATAAAGAGAGGAAGGTAGCCGGGAAGCGAGAAATCAGAGGAAGTGATTGACGCGTTAAAGTTAGTCTCGCAGAGAGCTAGTATATCAGGAGACTTATCAAAAAGTAAAAAAAATAATCTACACTGTAGAAGTTGGTACAAATACCAGGGATGTTTGAGAAAAAATGTCAAAGGCTTTAGGTCATTTTTTGAGTTGGTTTACTTTTAGTCGTTAATGGTTATGTTCAGTTATGTTGATAAGGAAAAGGCCTAATGTTATAGTAGCAGTCGATCATCATATGTAACATGGGCAGAAATGAACTGGCGCAGACTGCAATATAATGTGACCTCAGGGTTGTCCACCGGAGGTGAATGCAGAGACACCCTTCCATGCACAACATGGCACTGCAAGAACATCGATATTATGTAACTGTTGATCAGAGCAACCTCACAAGACGCTACACAAGAATTCTAGCTGCTAACACCCAGTCGGGATCAGCAACCAGAAAACAGCCAACCCGGAACCCTCAGTATGAACAGACTTTGCCACAAACTGTACAAATCACAACAAACTCGCGGGAGCACTACTACTAAGGCCAGAGTAAAGGAAACAATCCGGGAACCCCTTTCTAAACAGGAAACCTTTTATTTTATTTTATTATATTGGCTGACTATGATACAAATCGGTAGGAATAAAGAAAAGCGTGCCGAACAGCTTCGTAATTCTAATCATCCTACTACTTAATGAATGCTAGACAATTTCATTACAGATGAAGAAAGAAATTGAAGCAACCGAGGTATGATACTACAGAATAATGCCGGGAATACTTTGGACATAACATGTAATTAACAAAAGACCTTAAAGAAAAAGAAAAACAGAGACACTTGCAATTAGAGTCGGAAAGATAGTTGGGATGAATAACGTTGAAACAGGGATTGGTGAATTTGACACTCGCATGATATTTTTAAGGCAATGGAGACAAAATGAAACATCTAGTTATTTACCTATAAGGGTAAGAAATATTGCTTAGAATTAGTTTAAAAAAAAAGACCGGAAACTGCTGTGAGAAATGTTCGTCCGGAATCTGAAGATGATAACGCCATTCATTTAATTTTCTAGCAAGTCATATAGAGGGCGTAGTAAATAAATAATTGTCTAAATTAGGCAAATATGAAAATAATACTGACATCTCATTTTAACAGGTATTTTTACCAAACTTACACAAAAATATCTTGTAATGCTAAAGAGTAAATTTATTCGATAAAATCGCCATTGGCTTCAACCACGGCCTCCAGACGACTTTGGAATCTCCTGCAAATCTTCTGAGCAGTCTCCTTGTTTAAGTTGGTGAATGCTGCCATAATCCTTGACTTCAGTTCATCTTTGGCGTTAAAAGGAGTTTTGTTGGTCTCTCGTTAAACTGCACCCCACGTACAATAATCAAGGCGGTTGAAGTTTGGGGAGTTAGGATGCCATATATAAGGGGTGATTTAGTCGCAGAAATTGATTTGGATCTCCTGCTTTTGTGGCATTGTTCAGAGTACTATTGCCAGTCATTGAGTCTTCCAGAAGACACCCTCTTGAGTCAGGACATCACTACCGCCTCAAGACATTTGATGTAGGCGTCCTAGTTAAGGCTCGGTGGGAAGAAGAATGGAGGCATAACGTCGCCAAATCTAGTGATCACTCCAAACATCATGATGTTGACTGGGATATATCATACAACTCTTTGCGAATCATCTACATTGTCCCTAGATTTACATCCAAACACTCTGAAATGTACGTATTGGAGCTTCCGGCGCGAAACCAAACAGTACAGCATACAGTTTCCAAATTTCTGGTGGGGTGAATTGCGTCATGGTGTTTTTATTTTTCTCACAACCGGTGCTCAAAAGACTCTACTATTGTGTGCACTCGACAAAATAAAAAAAATAAACAGCGTGTATGTGCGGAATTAAAAATATAAAATGGTGATAATTTACTCATCGCACCAAATAGATAAAGATTAAACATCATAAATGATATGTATTGATCTCTGCAGGCTTGCGTGTTCTGTGTTTTTGTAACTCATGTTCTTTCGAAAGGCATTGAAAATGGTAACATTCAAACAATAGGTGAGAATTCAAGATGAAAACAATTTAAGTTTTACAATGGAAAGAATAAAATATAAAAACTTTTAACACATTTTTAATAGGATCATAGATTGCTAGGAAAATTGTATATTGGAAACTTTGTTTGCTTTCTTGAGGCGTGAATATAATTTAGAATTTTCATTAGAAGAGGTAGTTTTATTCTCAGTTCATAATAACTTGCTGCATAATTTTTCAGGAATGCGAAAGAGAGTATTATTTTTTTTTTAATGAGAACTATATTTTTTAATCGTGAATTATTATGCATTTTTAATTTAGTTCCATAAAAGTTGCATTTACCTTTTTTATTCTATGTTATTCATACATATTTCACTTGACATACAGTAAAAAATCATTTTCTTCTTATTCTTCCCTTTCTTCAAGATAAGAATTAATTAACCATTTTTTTTAATTATTTTTCCTCTTTTTAGTATGATTTCATACGCATATATTTCCATAACAGTGAAGTCATTTATCTTTCACGACGTATATCGTACCACAAAAATAAAGGAACCAACTTAAACCATTTTGCTTTATTGAATCAATTGCCAGGTCTACAGCTAGGAAAGTTGGTTCACTGTGTCGGACATTTACAAATCTATCATTCTTCATGCTGGCATAACTGGTCTGGCTCCCCGTTTATATCTCGCGAGATTCTCGATAAAAATCCAACGAAGGTTCTATAACGTTACCAGTCATGAACAGGTATCTCAACTTCAGTCACTTTTAGACAGCCGTGACGTGGCCTTCCTCTGTCTTTTCTATTAATATTTCCATGGGAGTTCTAATGAGCCCTCCTACTTTGTACCACGATCACATGAATTTAGGCGTATTATTAGATTGCTAAAAAGTACCATCCTTTTACTTTTGAAGCAGCTAGATGGTAACGTAAATTCTATTCTAATAGTTTATTTTCACCGTAAGAATTAAATGACAAATTTTCTTAAAAAAATTAATTGAAACCTCAATTGCCATGTCCTGTCGTCTAGAAGCATGCTCATTTATTGCCCCTAACCAGAAAATATTTGCGCTTTGCTTGGGGATGAAATATTAAATAAAAAAATGATTTATATATGATTTACGATGTGTCTATAATATTTAGTTTTCCTGATATATCTCTCTGTCTGCTTGTCTCTGTATATCTCCCACACTCTCCCCCTCTCTCTCTATCCATATATATATATATATATATATATATATATATATATATATATATATATATATATATATATCGTGTGTAGCAGCAAAATTATCCATTTGTTAGATTAAGCTTTGAACCGTTGTATATTAGAAGTGATTAAAGATATCTAACTGGAATTCTCCGAGGTTTTTACAACACTATTAGACTCTACTTTCACCAATAAGGATATATAATTTCTCTCTAAGCTTAACAGAAGAATCGTGATGAAATCGATCATAAACGAAAATATTCAACATTAATTAATCATAGCTAAGGATTTGAAGCTCACAAAGGATTGAAATTAAGTTATATATATATATATATATATATATATATATATATATATATATATATATATATATATATACACAAACACAAACACACACACACACATGTATATATGTGTGTGTGTATGCTATTTATACACCTCTACATTTCTCGACCGATTTCAATGATAATTGACACACCTATTGCAAATTTAAGATATTAGGTCACGACCAACATTTCATTCACCAGACCGCCTAGGTTTGGCAGAGAAATTGATAAAATTGTAGGTGAGTATGTTCTTTACACATAATGCAAAACATATCTCATATTGCGAGTTTTATGCAGAGTGCTTTATAGTTGGCCTGCGACATTGGCTTCACAGAAAACAAAATTAAAAAATCGAGTTTTTCTTACTACTTAAAATAAAAACTTCAATCACTTCCACAATTTTTATCGGATTTTCTTCAAACATGTCGCAAATAAATTGCCATCATTCAAGAAATAAGATCCTGGAAAAATAGCCCAAAATTTCGTTAAGCATCTAATATAGGAAATTGAAGACAACGTTAGGCTAATTTTATTGCTAATGGTCACAATCGTAGGCTATGAATTCGCCTTTGATGGTCACTTCTATGCAGCACAATTCCATAAGAAAGCTATTCATTCAAACGATGTTATTATTATTATTATTATTATTATTATTATTATTATTATTATTATTATCATTATTATTATTATTATTATTATTATTATTCGAGTTCCTTTGTTCCTAAGTGAGTTACGCCCTCTCAATAACTAATAAATAATATATAATAATATATAATAACAGTTTCGTTTTAATCGTCAGAATAGGAAGAAAAGGCATTCAGAGACGCTGTTTACTTTCCCTGTGAAAAAGAAAGTAAGAGAGAAATAAAAAGACAAAGGAAAGAAAGGAAGAGAGAGAAAGAACAATGAGGAGCCGATACTTTTCTTATGAGTTTAACTTTAAGTAGATAGTTTCAGTGAAATGGGAAACTTATCAATTTCAAAGCTTTTCAAAAATTTTGTATAAACATGACGGATGGCATCAGCACATTATTACTAAATCATTGGGCCATCAAATAAGATCTTCATTTGTTTCAAAGGGTAATTATTGTTATGGGGTCCACCCTTTTCTGATATAAATGGACTCGTCCTGCTGCCATAAAAAAAGCCACAGTCAGTCAGAGGAACAGAGTAGAGGAACAGGGTGGAGGAAAAGAGTGGAAAGTACATAGACACTGTGATTGAGTTGACGTTAGAAGTCAGTTACAAGGACGCCCGACTCTAAGGAAGTTTACTCCGAGACTATATATAGCGATCTTTGATTAATACTAACCAGCGTTCCTGGATTTTACTAACAGAATTACCTTTTGTATTTTGTGTAAATACATTTAATTTCTTGCCTTAAATACTTGCGTTTGTCATTTATTGGAGACCGATTTTTCACGCGGAATCCACAACAATTATACTGAACAATTTAGATATATTAGGTTGTAATATGTTTACAGGGTGCAGCAGTTTTAGTGTGATTCTCAATAAACAATGCAAATTTAAAACATTTTGTCTGATAATTAATGACCAGTAGTATTATGACGTTATATACATTTTTATATATTTTTGCTTGCATATACTATGATTTAACAAATGAGCTAACAAATAATATTCATTGAGTAGCCTTTTTTGTAATCTTTTACAATTTCTTTACACAGTTTTACTTAGCGAACAGAATAAAAAATGCATATTTTGCTTGTAGTAATTAATAATTAGAATTCTGGTTTGAATACTTTTCTCTGTTCAATATATCGAATGCAAGAGATATCAACTTTATTTGGGTTTAAGCAAAAACCTACGGAAATTAGGTATTTCTATCCATTTTTTCAAACGATATTTAAAAATATATTATCGGAAATCGATAAATGCTATGAATCTAATTTTTGGTGACATTACTTAACTCATCAAACTCCAGATTTCACACGAAGCGCAAAGTTGATTTTCTAAAATCGTGAAAAATCAGCTTGCCAAATGATGTAAATACGACTCAGGAGTGATGGAAAATGATATGAGTTATTGGCCAAGTAATAAAAATTTTTGATCACAAAACTATTAAAAAGTTTTGATTAATTTCGGGTAGTGGTCATACGAGGTGCCAATCATTATACATACATACATTCATGTGCTAGCGGATCGGAATTGTTAATCGCATTCAAGTTCCACTTCAAGTTGGGTTCGTTATATTCACTTACGTTCATCTACTCATGGAAATGGTATGAATCCACCTCCATACCCACCAGGATTAATTAGTAAGTTTTGTATCGCTAAATCATTAATTTATCCTCCCTCTAAAAACAAAAATCAGCCTCTGAAAATATTTTCTGACTTTAAGTAATCTACAAAGGGATGATTAACCACACAAAACGAATTTTTTATATCTATCTAGATATGATAAAAAGTTTTAAGATATATTATGACTAAAAGTGTTCAATATCAAGTTTATCTAGCGAAAAGAACTGTAGCGTACCTATACATATCAATCTATATACATCTATAACTTCATATCTGTGAATATATATATATATATATATATATATATATATATATATATATAATATGTATTTTTTTCTTTCTATCTATATCTCTGTCCACACACACACACATACATACATATATATATATATATATATATATATATATATATATATATATATATATATATATATATATATATATATATATATATATATGTCTACTTATATAGCTTCCTGTCATTTGTCGTGTGACGTGTGGTCATTGAAATAACAGGTGGATCAACAGCACGTTTATACGTCAAGGGTAGCTATTGACATTCAGTTACGGCACGAATTTGCACATGGTATCTAGAAGATACACTGCTGCTACACTTGATGTTTGAAGCTCTGGTGTAACATTGAATGCAAAATCTATTTTTGTTTCATTTAAGTTGAGAGATGATATCCATATATAATCTCAAATCAACTATTCAAGCATTTATTATTGATATTAAATTTGATTCACATCTGATATTTCCTCGTCTGAATAATATGCATATCTATCTATCTATCTATCTATCTATCTATCTATCTATCTATCTTCTTGAACCTTCTTGTGAGTTCAATGATCATATAACACAAAGTCCATTAGCAGTGTTGAATCCCAAATCCTTCATTAAACTCTTCAATTAGTCGAAGGAATACTCTGATGGATCACTCGTGGTTCAATAGCAAACAATGACGTTCACTTGCTCCACTTTTGGTTTATTGACCCTGATGCTCAGAGACAGAGTTTAACAGAGGTCCCATCTTTGAACACTATAAAACAAAATATCATCTACAGACATTACTCGATTTTATAAGATCTAACATGTTGATGTACATTCTAGATGTTGACAAAAAGGGTGACAAATTCAACGATTAACAATTTTAATTGTACAAATGACAAAGTCCTGGAGAAAAATCACATCAAGTCCTGGTTTCTGCTGTTGAGGTATTATAGAGTATGTCAACTTTAGAACAGTTGTGTTGCACTCAATTTGAAAGTTGGGGTTTGACATGATAAATAATAGCAAAAAAGTATTTTTCCAAATCTTTAACGTTTTTTGAGAAAACGAGTTTAAAGATTAAGTTTAGGTTCAAAATCGTAGCGTTGGAATTTCACTGAAAGCCTTATAGCATACACTTTCAATTTACTGAAGCTTTAAAAAATTTTGAAGCGTGCCTATCTAACGAACTTGACCTCTATATTTAGATGATTTCGTTTTTATATTTTGTATAATTATTTATTATTTGAAATAACTGTAACTGTTATGCCCGAATAAAGCATTTATGTAAAAACAATAATTCGATTTCTGCACTTTAATTCTCTAAAGTATATTTCTGTTCTTCATTACAGCAATCTTTACCCTTTCCAATAAATTATAACCACTTTTGACGTTTTAAAATGATATTACATATAAACTTCACAATAACATAGCTTTATCGTTCAGTTAAAAAATTGTTTGTGTATTTTTACTGGGCAAAGGTCTCAAATATAGACATATGGCACATTTAAGTAGAGAGATGTCATGCATAGGAGCAAATGTTTCAAGCGTTGTTAGATATATTTTTACTCGGCTGAACAGACAACTGTTTTCTATAGCTTGTATATCCATCACTCATAAAGGCAAACAGATTTACAGTCGAGTTAACCATAATTTGGAACACTTGGCTGTCTGGTATGTGGATGAATATGTGGAGGGTTGGAGAGAAAAAGTTATCTTCTTACCCTTTTTAAAGGGTAAAATACAATTGAAACGTTCTTCTGGATAATACAAACGCTTCGATCAGACAACTTGTCAAAGACCTCGGTGATCGGCGAGCAACAGAAAATTGGAATATCAGGAATAACCAGTAAAGATTCAGTGAGAGAATGAGATTGAGTGAGAGAGATAGATAGAGAGAGAGAGAAGAGAGGGAGAGAGAGAAGAGAGGGAGAGAGAGAGAGAGGAGAGGGAGAAAGAAACAGAGAGTGAAAACAAACATTTGATAATTTTCTTCTTGATATTTTTATGCCCTGCGAAGTTCATATATGAGGGGGTTACACATGGAAGAAATGTCTGTCTCGACTGTCTATGTTTAGATATCATTGGTTCTTCATTCAATGCAAATGGACTCAGAATATATTGACTAAATCATTTAGATGAACGTTACTGATGAAATAGAATATTGTCTCTCCTGTCGATCGTCACGAGGTCGTAGACACATTTAATCATATCCTAGCAAATACATACACAAATAATATCCCAGCAGCTGTCAGTTAGTGGACAGGCTTGATTGTTCCGAGTTCAAAGCATCGGATAAGCAGCTATGCTACTGGATAAATATGATGAAGGTCGGCCCTAGCGAAAGTCAAGAATCGATTCATTGAATTTACTAAGTTCACCGGCCATATGAACCTTACGAACTCCATGCATAACTGCACACACTTGGCATAAGTGGTTGGATCCACTGCCACCATAGATAAGATGTTCAAATTTGACCCAAACTTCTCTTAAAAGCACACAAACTCATTATTCAAAACATGCTGCCATATAAACATTTGTTAATATACAAACTCATGCACATGTGCGTACGTGTACATATGCAAGTCGCTCCTAATAGAACTAGGTCTACCAAGATATTATTTTTAATATTAGGTTGGTGCAAAAATAATGACGTAACAATATCGTTTTTTGACGTATTTTTAACGTCAAAAAACGACATTATTACGTCATTATGTTTGCACCAACCTAATACTTCAAGCGTTATTTTAGAGGATAGCCAAATTTAGAATAGACACCATGTATTTTCTTTTTTTTCCTTTTTTTTCTTTTTTTTTTCTTTTTTTTTCTTTTTTTGTAAACAATGCGTGTTATATCTACCGCCATCAACTAATAACATTTCGGATTAAAAATAACTCAAATTGATTCATGAGACATTGGTTAATCTGAGTTTCAGATACTAGAAGTTCTGTCTTTTGTAAAAGAAAAAAATGGATTTTAGCATTCAGTCAGTTCTGTGCTATGCGTGATACACGCTTAGTCGATCATGTATCTTTCGATACATGACTGACTCGGCAGATTTTTTCCGCAGTAGAATGCTATTTCTTGCTGGGGTAGACCCGTAGCTATTCAAGGATATAGAACCGGAGCTGTCATGCTATTTACCCATAGCTGGAGGGGAGAAGAGGATTCATACTTTTTCCAAGGTTACTAGCACGTAAGCGAATGTAATGGATTCGAATGGAATTCGAACTCGGCTCTCCATTACTCCACTGGGCTTCCTTTTTAGCATTAGTAACATATTATTTTCTTGTGTTTAAATTTTACTTAATATCACAGATGCGGTTTCTTCTATCAAATATTTATATAGAGAGCATTTATTTTAGATAGATAGATAGATAGATAGATAGATAGATAGATAGATAGATAGATAGATAGATAGATAGATGGATTTTTGTATGAATATATATATATTTATAATGACTGGCACCTCGTATGACGATCACACGAAATTAATCAAAACCTTTTAATAGTGTTGTGATCAAATAAACTTTTATTACTCGGCCAATAACTCATATCATTTGCCATCACCCCTGAGTCGTATTTACATCATTTGGCAAGCTGATTTTTCACGATTTTAGAAAATCAACTTTGCGCTTCGTGTGAAATCTGGAGTTTGATGAGTTAAGTAGTGTCACCAAAAATTAGATTCATAGCATTTACCAATTATTTATTTTTAAATATTGTCTGAAAAAACCGATAGAAATACCTAATTTCCGTAGGTTTTTGCTTAAACCCAAATAAAGTTGATATCTCTTGCATTCGATATATTGAACAGAGAAAAGTATTCAAACCAGAATTCTAATTATTAATTACCACATGCAAAATATGCAGTTTTTATTCTGTTCGCTAAGTAAAACTGTGTAAAGAAATTGTAAAAGATTACAAAAAAGGCTACTCAATGAATATTATTTGTTAGCTCATTTGTTAAATCATAGTATATGCAAGCAAAAATATATAAAAATGTATATAACGTCATAATACTACTGGTCATTAATTATCAGACAAAATGTTTTAAATTTGCATTGTTTATTGAGAATCACACTAAAACTGCTGCACCCTGTAAACATATTACAACCTAATATATCTAAATTGTTCAGTATAATTGTTGTGGATTCCGCGTGAAAAATCGGTCTCCAATAAATGACAAACGCAAGTATTTAAGGCAAGAAATTAAATGTATTTACACAAAATACAAAAGGTAATTCTGTTAGTAAAATCCAGGAACGCTGGTTAGTATTAATCAAAGATCGCTATATATAGTCTCGGCGTAAACTTCCTTAGAGTCGGGCGTCCTTGTAACTGACTTCTAACGTCAACTCAATCACAGTGTCTATGTACTTTCCACTGTTCCTCCACTCTGTTCCTCCACCCTGTTCCTCTACTCTGTTCCTCTGACTGACTGTGGCTTTTTTATGGCAGCAGGACGAGTGCATTTATATCAGAAAAGGGTGGACCCCATAACAATAATTACCTTTTGAAACAAATGAAGGTCTTATTTGATGGCCCAATGATTTAGTAATAATGTGCTGATTCTATGCATCTTGTTCATATAAAATTGTTAAAGCTTCAGTAAATTGTAATTTCAAAGCTACGATTTTGAACCAAAGCTTAAAGTTAAACTCGTTTTCTCAAAAAACGGTGAAGATTGGAAAAAAATATTTTTTGTTATTATTTATCATGTCAAACTGCAACTTTTAAATTGAGTGCAACACAACTGTTCTAAAACTGACATGCTCTATATTACCTCAACAGCAGAAACCAGGACTTCATGTGATTTTTTTCAAGGGCTTTGTCATTTGTATAATTAAAATTGTTAATCGTTGAATTTGTCATCCTTTTTGTCAACATCTAGCCTGTACATCAACATGTTAGATCTTATAAAATCGAGTAATATCTGTAGATGATATTTTGTTTTAAAGTGTTCAAAGATGGGACCTCTGTTAAACTCTGTCTCTGAGCATCAGGGTCAATAAGCCAAAAGCGGAGGAAGTGAACGTCATTGTTTGCTAATGAACAACGAGTGATCCATCAGAGTATTCCTTCGACTAATTGAAGAGTTTAATGAAGGATTTGGGATTCAACACGGCTAATGGGCTTTGTGCTATATGATCATTGAACTCACAAGAAGGTTCAAGAAGATAGATAGATAGATAGACTGCATGTTATTCAGACGATGAAATATCAGATATTGTGAATCAAATTTAATATCAATAATAAATGCTTGAATAGTTGATTTGAGAGGATATCCATATATAGAGGTCTCAACTTAAATGACACAAAAATAGATTATACATTCAATGATACACCAGAGTTTCAAGCATCAAGTGTAGCAGCATGTAAAACGGCATAAAACTCTTCAAGATACCATGTGCAAATTTGTGCCGTCATTGAATGTCAATAGCTACAATGCTGTTGATCCACCTGTGTTTTCAATGAACACACGTCGCACGACAAATGACAGGAAGCTATATAAGTAGCTATATATATATATATATATATATATATATATATATATATATGGAGAGGGAGAGCGAAACCGAGATATAGATAGAAAGAAAAAAATATATATGATATATATATATATATATATATATATATATATATATATATATATATCATATGTATTTTTTCATATATATACACACACACACATATATATATATATATATATATATATATATATATATATATATATATTCACAGATATGGAGATATAGATGTATATAGATAGATATGTATAGGTACACTACAGTCCAAAAGTTTTGTGGAAACGCCTGATATTTTTTTTCACAATTAGACCTAAAATAATTGTCTTTAAATAATAGAAAATTATTATACATAGTTAAAAAAAATGAGATATGATTTTTATTATAAATTTTATTATGACAAAAAGATAAAAAGCATTTTATGATAAAATTTTGTTCGCGTCAAAATATCATCCTTTAGCCTTGAATACTGCATCATACATTTTCGGCATTCATTGCAAAAGTTTCTTTCTATATGCTCCTGAAAAATTTATTTTGGTTGAGCTCTCTGGGGTGGAAGCGTAAGTTCGTAATCAGTGACTCTTACGGCTAATAATAGAAGACTATTCGGTAAAGCGAATCGAGTTCTTTCAGTCACTGCGGATTTATCTAAAAATACATATGTTTAAATTCAAATTTATCCCTGCCGTTCACCGACAGCTTATGGGTAAAATCTCGAATTGACGCCAATTCAGCTGGGTTTCGTTCCTATCAAGAAGCAACCGGATGTCTAGCTACACTGATGAGCTGTGATACAGCGAAAGTTTGTCTGTGGACAATATTATATATATATATATATATATATATATATATATATATATATATATATGGGGATAGCTAGATAGATAAATAGATTCAGTCATATTTGCCTTTGTTTATATATGTGTTTGCATATGATTCTTTTTCTTAGATTATATAAACCAAATACAAAAGCTAAATTCAGCTGAAAAGAGATAATGGTTTCTCGAAATTTCCCAAGTCCATGTTACCATGCTGTCAAATTTTACATGCATGAAAAGAACGAAGTTTAAATTAAAAAAATAGCTGTCAAATATGATTTTTCATAAACTTTCGTAGAAAACAAAGTAACTATTTAAAGAAAGTAACTATTAAATGTTAGAAACAAAAATTAGAAACCAAATTAAGTATTGCGAACGTCGAAATCAAGCCGGTGTAGAATATTAACTCGGGAGTAGGTTTAGTAACAGAATATGCGAAGTATGTCACAAATATGACCAGTCATATAAGAAAAACATAACTATATATTTCATATGTTACGCAGAACATTAATTTATAGGAAATATGATATCGAAATCCGAAGATATATAGGAATAGCGAAAAACTTCTTCCAGAAATTAAGCAAAGTATAAAAGGATTTATGAAAATATCCATAGAGAGTAGAAATTCAAACTGTTCTGTAATATCTAAACTCCTGTACGGTAGTTGATTTTGCACCATATTTTCACAGATGAACATAGGAAACGATAAAAATGGAATTCTACTGACCAATGCTAAGAAAAACATGGGAAGAGCATGTGAACAATATGGAAGTTTTAACAGGAAAGAAAATCCAACGAAACTGCCACACACTGTTAGAAAGAAATAGCTGAGGTTTCTGCCATACGTTATGAGGAAAAAAGGCTTTGAAAATATAATATATATATATCACTGGATATAGTGAAAAAATAAGTGTAAACAGGGAATAACTTATCTGATGAAATGCAGAAACTGAATAGAAAAAACTAAGATGGTCATATTGCTGACTTAAGTTGTTTAAAGCAACAGAGAATAGAAAGTTGTGGAGGTTTTTGATCGCCCATATCCTAAAAGCACATGACACATGAACAAAAATTGTCGATACCTAGTCAAATACTCTAGGAAAATATAATATTGACTTTGTCTTGTTAACGTGTATATATGAGATCAGTTTTCATCTCTACTTGAACATCTAGAATATGAGTTTTGAAATAAAAATACATCGTCCTTATATGTAAAGAGTAAGCAGTATATCTCATTAAATTTGCAGAGCATATCAGTATTGATGTTTAGTTCGAATAAATTTTTAATGTCTCTATTCAAATCAGAATGCCATCAATTTGCTTTAGTAAAAAAAAATGAAATGATCACAGAAACATTTCTTTACAAGTGAATGAGTGTATTTGTGTTATAAAATCTGTAGACATTCAAGAAATATTTTTTTTATAAAAGCAAATAACATTCATGTTAGAATTTTGTGGTTTTGCGCTTTCGTTTTGCTTTTATTTTGTATTTTTGTACTTGATTCTGTTTTCATATGTATTGTTTCAAAATTAGCTTTCAGCGTTTCAATGAAATATTAAAAACAGAAAGAATTATTTTGTCAGTTACGATCTCAGCATAAAAGCTGACCTCAGGCGAAATATTCATGTCAGACAAACATATTGTTGCAGTTCCACCTCATTTTTGTCTTCACGAAATTTAATGAAAAATCAAAACATTCGGATTAAAATTATAATTAAAAATAAAACGAAGAATATACTCTTTGAAGTTTATCAATCAGCAAATGTAAGTATTTTCCTCTACTCAAATCTTTGAAGTCCATATCTCAAGGCAGAAGAAAGAATATTCAATTTATCTTTCCTTACTCGCATTTTCGCAGATATATTATACATTTGGTTGTAAAAATTTCTTGTTTCTTTAGACATTGCTTAATTTAATAAGCTTTGTTAAACAGCCCACCACAGAGATTCTTTGAAATGTTTTCCCTTAGAATCAATTTACGATATACAAGAGTAAATCAGAAAATCTTTTTTCAATTCCACATTGCACGGAATTATTTTTCTCCATGAATATGTTTTAATTTCCAGGAAAATAAATACAAGACATTCTTCACACAGCCCCTGCACTTGCAGGCGCGCGTGTGTGTGTATTTCTGAGGATGGATATATGTGACACTATATGTTGTCTTACATTTAAATCATTTGGATACTGTTTAGATATTGATTATTTTAATACATGTAGAACTCTCAAGCAATGTCAAATATAACAACATAAATATAAATAAATATTCCTATTAATTCATTCATTGTAATTTATTTGTGTGAGTATGTGCCGTTGAGTCATATGTATTTACGCAATACACTGAAGGGACGGTCTGTTTGTGTGAACACCTACAGATTTCTGATGACGAAACTATTTCCACTTCAATGGAGATTACATATATTTCAAGTTCGTCAAGCAATTAATCAATAAGTTAATCCTAAATAATTATTTTTTTCGGTTTGCATAGTGAGTTTAATTTTCTCATATCCTCCAAGGGAAATACTTCTGTAGTATTATTTTCATTCACCATGTGTTTAATGATTTTTAATATTAGGAAAACAGATGTCAGCTTTCGGATACTCGGCTCTTCCCAATTGCCAATGTTGATTTTGTTAATTAAATAAAAGTAAAAAAAAAAGAGTAGAAATTCAGGTGCGATGTTTTCCAGGATTAGAAAAATATGTCCGTTTTAAATTATATAAGACAATATAAACTCACATCAAATTCATAATTTTATATAAATTGGAAGCACCATACATCTCTCCCATTATTTAAAACAGGCGTATGATTTAATTTAGAAATACGAATATAAAGACAGTTTTACGTAATTTAAAATACCGTACTTGACTACATACTTAAATAATTCGCTTTTTCAAAGGGCGTATTAAGGGATAATATTTGTATTGTTTCTTAAGTATGCAATGTCTGATGAAAGTTATTGGTAGGTTACAAAATGCATTACCGTTATATTCTGCAGGTAATATTTTGTAATTACTAGTATTCCATTTTAGCTATGTTTCTTTATTCTGTAGTTTTCAGTTGGTTCATGATAGTAATGTATTGAGGCATATTCATGGCTGATAGATCAGTTGCGATGAAAAAACGCCACAGGATAATTTTACAGTACCAATAATAACTAGAAATAGTCGTGAAAATTTCATTGTTTTTTTATGTGAATTTTCTGAAAAAGATTGAACTCACAAGTGTGCCACAAGAATAAAATCCCCAATGAAATTGCTATATTGCATCGTTGACGATTTCATCTTAACAGCTTTAACAAAAATAACAATCATAATTATGAATGTTGGTCATTATTTAAAGAATGAAGACAGTGCAAATGAAAAGCTTTGAAATTGATAAGTTTCCCATTTCACTGAAACTATCTACTTAAACTCATGAGAAGATTATCGCCTCCTCATTGTTCTTTCTCTCTCTCCTTCCTTTCCCTTGTCTTTTTATTTCTTTCGTACTTTCTTTCTTTTTCACAAGGAAACTAAACAGCGTCTTTGAATGACTTTTCTTCCTTTTCTGACGATCAAAACGAAACAGTTTATTATTTATTGAGAGGCCGTGACTCACTTAGGAAGAAAGGAACTCTCATAATAATAATAATAATAATAATAATAATAATAATAACATCGTTTGAATGAATAGTTTTCTTATGGAGTCGTGCTATACAGAAGTGACCATCAGAGGCAAATTCCTAGCCTACGATTGTGAGTATTAGCAATGAAATTAGCCTAACGTTGGCTTCAGTTTCCTATATTAGACGCAAAACGATATTTTGGGCTATTTTAGTAATAACGTGTTTTTCATATGATGTCAAATAAAATATTTTTGAATTATAGAGATTAACATGCATCTATTGCTATTTTAAATGGTTTTATTTTAACATGAAAGATTTAGGCAGATTAACATAATGCGATAAGAATGCTATCAAAGCTAACAATGCAAATGCAGAAAAACATATACCTATATTCCATACATCTTACAAAGGCATGTAATATAGTATGACACGAAGAGATACTTGAAATACTAGTAATGATTCATCTCCAACGAAAAAAAAAACGCATTCAAGTTATGCGTTAACAAAATGTCTGGATGCAGATAGAAAACATGTCGAGTAAGATAAAGGTCAGTTTGTCAGCTGTACAACAAAACAATCCTAAGAGATCTGGATATCCTTACAGGATTTAATTTTGGCGGATATAACCTCAACAGTATCAGATAGGAAGATGACTCGATGTTGATGGCAGATTCAGAAAGGAATCAAAAGTTAACAAAAGGAATAAAAGAAATCAAAAAAGAAATAACTAATTGATATCTCCTAATAAAATTAAATGTTACTTTTTTTTTTTTTACAAATGTTCATGCTATACAAAGCACAAAATCCAGTCAGAGTAGAAGCTTACTAAATAAAACTATTGTACGAGTGGCAAATGTCAGAAGAGCAGTTTATGACGATAAATAGGAAATGTAACTGTGATCGAGAATATATCCTCTTGGTAGTCGGTTCCACTAAGTCCTATTCCTTAGGAAGTGACTATCAGAATTGGACTTCCTTTTTACTAGTATAATACTAAGGTAATTAGGCTCATTCAACATTGTATTGGTGGCATGAAGTGACTTAGATTTAATTGTCTGAGTTGATGGAACTAAGAAATGCAGATCACCAGAACATTGGCTCTAAAAATAACAGTAGATTAGCAAGAGAATTGTGATCTTTTATCCGGGGGAATGTAGTTTATAGTAGAAAATATGGTCGGGTAGGTACTTTTAAATGCTTTCAAGACTGGAAATCTCCAACGCAGATATAACAGTAATACTCTTTTTCAGTATCTGTCTATATTTCCGAGATGAGGTATTATGTACACTATTTACATTATGCGGACTATTTCCCTAATCTTTGTTGCCATATTTAACCAACGCCTCTATGGTACATTGGATAAAGGCGTTGGTTAGATCCATTGACAGGACACAAAAGGTTTGAGTTCAATACCTGGTTAAGCCAGAGAAGAATTTGCAGAGGGGAATTAACAGGAGATAATTGATAAATGACAGCAATTAAACATGGCACGTGGAACTGAAACTGTCTACCTCAGCGAGCGAAAAAACGGTTTAGTTCGACATTCCAACCACCTGAAGAAGGCCTGAGTGTACAACGGCCAAAACGTTGTGAGAAATATGGCAACAAAGATGATGACAATTGTCTGATAATGTAAGTAGTGTACTCTTTTTCAGTTGGATACATCACTTGTAAAACTGAAGCGTAGAATGTGGCTTCAGGTACTTAATATTGAGATACAAGGAACTGAGCATTTTTCTAGAATATTTAGAGATGGATCGTATATGTGAGCTCCAGTTGAAGTCTGCGTTGAATGAGTCCTAATAAGCGTTTAAGTCAGGGGCGACTAGTGAAAATCCAGCGTCTGATCATGCCAGATCATGTGTTCTATTCTAGAAACAGTAACAAAATGTCAGCGGAGCATAGTTGCAGTATAAATCATAGTTGAAATGTCGGTATGCATAATTGGGAAAGACGGCTTCGAGAATCTGACACTCACTGTAAATATTGTATTCAAAAGGAAATGAGAGAAACAGCGATAACCCACCTAAAGAGTTTACATGAAAAACAACAACAAATGAATTATATTTATAAGCATCAGACGTGATTCAAATCTTCAATAAACTAATACCCGCTACGAATTCACATGATCATTTTAATTTCTTTTTAATTATAATTTTCACAACAGGGAGTGAGAGAGATAAAAAAAAACAAATATTGCTAAGAGCTATATACGGTAGAAACTTCTGAAGAGCCCTGATCGCCTATGTCCTAAAAAGACACTGTGTATAAAGGGTGAACCACAAGCTGAATTTGACGCCCTGACGAAGCACAAATATCTGTGAGAAAGTGTCTCTAACAGGCATTAGATAGCTATTCTAACAGATGAGCAAACACGGAAGCGAGCTGCCATCCATTACCTTTTATAATGAAATTAAACCAAAATTCCTTCTGTCAAATATTATCGAATTTAATGTAATCATATCTCACAGTTGTTTTATATGGTTTAGATTACTTTACGTGAGCTTGAAAAAAACTTTCAGCTCAAATTGAAACATTCCCAAACCATATAATGCTCATCATCTTAGATCAGAAGCTGATAGGCAAAGTAAAAATAACGACTCTTATAAATTAACAATTTTGCCTTCACTCTTCGATAGCATCAGAACCAAATTATTGAAAATATTTGAACACATAAAATATCTAATGCAAAGAATAGTAAATTGTGTCTTCAGTGGACAGTACCTGGAAAAAGAAGATGAGGAAACAGAGGATCAGATATTATATCATTCTACCGTCACCTACAAATGCATGGCAAACACTAAATAGCTTTACTTAACATTATAATAAATGGCGGGAAACAGGGAAATTGTTGTACGAGGACCATGTTCGGCATAAGGACACTTTCAAGTAATAACTCAATAAGAATATTTTCTCTAACTAGAAAACACAACATTGCTCATTTTCAATTACTGAAGTGAAATCTCTTATCTGTTTAGTAAAACATTCAGCGGACAAACATGATATCTTCTATAAGATTAGTTTCAACAATACAGAAACATGAAAACAAAATGAAAGAGTTATTTTATGAAATCCCAAAACATGAAACTAAAATTAAGCAAAACCTAAAAACAAAACAATTATTAATGGTGCAAAACTTAGCATAAAACTATTCTACAAAAGCCATTTAGACAGCGACCACCAACTCGATGAAAATACATAGAAACCTTAATACATAGATGCACATCACCTATTGATAAAAAAACAACAACAAATGAATTATATTTATAAGCATCAGACGTGATTCAAATCTTCAATAAACTAATACCCGCTACGAATTCACATGATCATTTTAATTTTTTTTTAATTATAATTATTGAAACAACACATATATTGCTTAAACAACTACAACATTATCCTGACCATTAACTTTATAGTTGTTCGATAATTATTTCAATTAAATCGGATAACAAGATACAAGAAATACGTCAAAAATTACCAATGCAACACTACATGAACATTTAAAAAAAAAATTACCAATGCAACACTACATGAACATTTAAAAAAAGGCTACATACGCAAAGAGCAGTAAACATAAATAACAAATAATCTCT
>OZ010573.1:87299825-87377325 GCA_963932145.1 Acanthosepion lycidas | reverse complement strand
CTGATTCAACCATTATGACAAGGCAATTAAGAATAACTCTATTTACACTACCGTAGAAAAACACTTTAATTTAACTAATCGTAGTATACACAATGTTATATAGCTCTTTCTATCACCTTCCTTATTAAAGGAAGGTGATAGAACGAGCTATGAACAGCCGTAGAAAGGCTGAAAGCTATTTCATTATCAAATTTGATATACGCGATTTAGGATAAAATAAAGATGTAGGAATTCTCAATATTTGTACTTTTCACAAAGCTAAAAACTGAGAGATCGTTATTATTATTATTATTATATTTGTTTAGTATTAATGGGTGGACAAACCTGACATTATTTGTATATATGTATTTATTTAAACTTTTCACCCCAAACAGGCGTGCCACTAGCACGCAAGGGGTTACAGAGAATCGGAACAAGAGTAAAGCGACGTGAAAGAGGAAAAGATGAAGAGAAGGACAGGGGATAGATCAAGGCATCTGGACATGTCGATTGATATTACATTTAAATATTTGGAGATTAGAGCTATCAGGGAAGCAAGTAAGAGGAAAGGAGTTCAACGAACCGGAGGTCCGAGACATGAAGCTATTTGAGTAAAAGAAACGGCTATATTTAAGCTTTTCGACAGTGAAAGGGTGGGACTGAGGTGCCGACCTAGTGGCATGTTTAAATTCATGCAGTTTGGGAACTAGCGAAAATAGCTCGTCGGAACAGTTACCGTGAAATTATTTGTACAAAAGACAGAGGTAGGCGACGATACGTCTCTAAGAGAGCGACTGTAAACAGGATGCCAGATCAGGGCCAACCACATTGGATATCCGTCTCTGGCTTTTGTCAGGGACTCTTGTTACAGTTTTTGGGGTATATATATATATATAGGTCTAGTGAGACAATCCAAATGACTTAACTTCCTTTATAGTCTACCAATAGAAGTTTAACCAATCAGAAGCCGCAGAACATTGTATCCGTCGTGTATAAAGGCGGCCATCTTTGTTTACCCTACAGAAAGACCAGTGCCAACTCGGAAGGCGAAGATGATAGAAGGAAGAACTACGCTCTGCTACGATATCCACTGCGAACCTGAACTACGAATTCCTACTGTCTCCGGAATATTCACTGCCAACCTCTGGATTTCTATACTTGAAGACAACCGTCATGAATTTGTAACAACTCTAAGACGAATATCGGGGGCCGCAGACCATATATGACAGCAATATTCCATGCAAGGGCGAATGGCTGATTTATAGATTTGAAGGATGAACTCAGGTGAGACAACTTTCTAGCGTGACATAGAGAACTAACTTTCTTTGCGGAAGATGAAGCTATTAATTCAATGTAATTGTTCCATCTCAGTTCATCGGACAGTGTAAGACCAAGCAGTCACAAAGAGGTGCTCTTGTGGAGTTGAGCATTACATATTCTAATGGGAGGCATGGAGGTAGGTAGGGAGGGAGGGTAATACAGAGTAGTTTTGGTTTTGAAGCATTAAAGTTAACCAGCCATTTCCTGCCCCAGTCACCAACCGATTTCGAGACCAACGGCCAATTTAGTTTTGTTAGCGATATCAGATTTGTTATTTATGCAGGAGTAAATACTGGTGTCATCTGCATAGATGCCTATTTGGGAACTGATGACATCGGGAAGATTGGTAATGAAGATAAAGAACACTGAAGGACCCAGGATAGAGCCTTGGGGGACAGCTGCGTTTTTGAGAAAGGAACCGGAGGAGAATCCGTTAAGGATGACCTTCATTACACGGTTTGATAGGAATTATTGTATTAAATCAAATAATCGTCCTGAAATACCGTATCCCTAAAGCTTACGAAGGAGGCCGGCATGCCAAACCCTATCAAACCCTTTAGAGATATCTAGAGCCACGGCACGAGCTTCTCTGTTATTGGGAAGTGCTTGGTAATTAAATTAAGTTATGGCCTTGAACACTGTAGATCGGGCAAAGCGGAAACCATATTGCTTGTCAGAGAGCAGATCATGGGATGTAAGGTACTTAACAACTTCGGCGTTGCTTAACGCTTCAAAGACTTTGCCGAAGAGTGGTAGGAGACTGATAGGACTGAAGTGAGATGGGTCAGAAGGGTCGCCAGAGTTCTTACAGACAGGTACAGATGAAGACTTTCAACAGGATAGAAACCAGGTGTCGTAGTGGTAGCAGATGTATAGTTTGGAGAGGACAGTAGGCAGTTCAGGAGCACAATTCTTCAGGACAATGACTGGTATCCGGTTCCCATCTCTAGCCTTCTGGTAGTCTAATTTAGAGATGATACCCATTACCAACGATGGGGTTACGTGCAACTCGCTCAACAGAGCAAAGCACTGGGTCTCATCAGCTGAGGAAGTCAGAACCTCAAATTGGTTGAACAAATGAGGTATTGTGGGTTTGCTGTTGTTTAGAGACGCCAATAATCTTTGTAGCCGAATTTGCGAGACATTGGTTCATTCTCTCCACAAATAGTGACTTTGCTACATTGATGACACGCTTGCACACATTACAGGCTGAGACAAAGAGACGTCTGTTGCAATCTGATACGTCACTACGGTACAGGCAGAAGAACTGACTCCTATGAGCAATGGCAGCTGAACAAGCAGCAGAGAACCAAAGAGATGAGCGTGATTTAACCTTATATTTCTTTGCGGGGATGATATATTCCTCTACATGTCTCTTTCCATTCTGTTTTCTGATTATGCATATGGATCCATATAGATGTTTATTTTATACGTACTTAAGTAATTTCTGCTTTCTACACCTCCCTTTTCACTATTATTTATATAGTTCTTGTTAATAACATTCAGATCATCCTGTAGACATAGATGATATCACTTACTTGCATGTTCCCTTTTTAATCATCACATTTTTATGGTAACGGCTTGCTGCTTGAAACACCGGTTCTCGCAACATCACCCAAGTTGAGCAACTTCCTGACTATTCAGTACCTATAAGAGTAACAGCTTTAGAATACCAGGTGTCTGTAAGCTTGGATAGGTGGGTGGTTTAATTCAAAACGGTTCAGAATTGGAACTTAGCTATTCGTGTTCTACTTCAAGTCGGGTTATTTATATAGACTTACGCGCAAATATCCTTGGGAAAGATATGAATTCACCTCTTGTCACCCACCAAGTATGGGTCAATTAATGGGAGATGTATTAAAATAATTATTATTATCTCCAAAAGATTATAAGAATCTGCAAAAATACTCCCACCTTTAAATAACCGGCAAATGGTTGATGAGCCATGAAATAGAAATCAGTCAGTCAATATTATGTTTGTCAGTATAATTATTTTTGTTAATAATAATTATAATAATAATAATAATAATAATAATAACAAAACTGACAATATATATATATATATATATATATATATATATATATATATATATATATATATATATATATATATATATATTACACAGATAAAGCCCTTTGTAAAGTGTGGGCTGTACTTGTGAGAACAATTTTTCGTATTTCTTTGAGGCATGGACTTCCAGGAATTACTTTAATTAGTCTATTGGAATCTTTTCCAACCAATCCTAGGGCTCCAACTAAATAGGGATTGTTGATGTTCCCATCTTCAAAGATACATTGCAGTCTGCAGGGACTGCTATATCAATAAGGATGCACTTTTTTGTTTGTGGTCTCTAATAACAATGTCTGGGCGGTTGGCCTTGATTGTTCTGTCAGTGTGTATTGTGTAGTCCCATAGAATTGTAACAGGCCCCATCTTCGTAACCGGGTCTAGGTGGTGTTCATACCAGTTCATTTCAGTTCCCTTCCCGTAGAAATTGCATATTTTCCAGTGCTGATATTGGCCCACTCTGTCATGCCGGGTTTTATACTCAGTGGGTGCCAATATCGTGCAACCTGATACAAGATGATCAATTGTTTCTGGATATTTATCACAAAATCTGCATTTTGGGCTAACACAATATTTAGTATATGTGCTTGACAATTTATAGTTAACAATAAGTTAACAGTACAGCAAGGATAAAACCTTCAGTTTCAGCTTTCAACCCTGCACTACGTAGCCACTGATGGTTACGTGTTTTGTCTATGTCAGCTTGTTTGGTACGGGCAGAGTATTGGCCATGAAGCGGTTTATCTTGCCATTGTTTCTGTATGTGGTCGGTTGCATTTGTCATTGCTTTCTTTTTTAAATATTTTGCAGTTTCATACTGTGTATTTGTGATTTACTTGTATTTCTGCGCTCATTTGAAACTCTATTTTGAATTTGTTGGCTTCCTTAAATACGGAGTAAAGACGCTTACTACTTTCATGTTCTTTGACACATACCGTCATCCAGTCTTCTGTAGTTTCCAAGTATCTTTGGAGGCCAATTGTTGTATTTTGTAGGGCAGTTCTAGTTGAATTAATCCTCTGCCTCCTTCAGATCTAAGCATATACAGACGATCAACATCAGCTTTGAGATGATGCATGCGTTAGCAAGTGAGAAGCTTTCTCGATTTGGCGTCCATTCGCTTAATTTCAGCTATGGCCCAGTTAAGGACATTAAAGCTGTATTGCACCACAGGGACATTCAAGGTGTTTATGGCTGATATTCTGTTTTTTGAGTTTAGCTCGGTATTTAATAGCAGAAGTACACGCCTGCAGTACTCCTTTCTTGCCTTCTTCATTTGGGGGTGCTGTATGCTAATTCCTAGGTACTTTTAGGCTTCATCATGTTCCAGTTCCCTAATCTTTCTGACAAAATCTAAATCTATTAAGGGTGCTTCTGTAATTCTACATTTCTTGAATGTTAATTTTTCACATTTATCTAATCCGAAGCCCATACCTATGTTGTTATTACAGTATTTTACAATATTGAGGAGCCCTTCAACTCATTGTCGTCTTTGGCAAAGAGTTTGAGATTATTCATGTAGAGTAGGTGATTGAATATTTTCTTATTTATTTTGTAACCATAGATACTGTTATTCAGTTCATGCGTAAGGGGTATTAAGGACAAACAAAACAGAAGGGGTGACAGAGAGCCTTCTTGAAAGATTCCACGTCGGATATTTAGACGGTTGTATATGGCAGTGCTTCTGGTGTGATTAAGGTATAGTTTGGTTGTCCACATTCTCATGCTTTCCTTAAGGAAATTTAATACCGCAGGGGAGACTTTGTACATTTCCAAAGTCTTAAGGATCCAAGAATGTGGAACACTATCAAAGACTTTACGATAATCAATCAACGCTGCGCTAAGATTTGTACGTCTCCTGCAATTTTCCAAGATCATTTTATTTATCAGTAGTTGATCTTTGCAGCCATATGAACCTCTCCTGCATCACTTCTGTTCCAGGGAAAGAATGTTGTTAGTTTCGAAATCGGAATAAGTACGGTTCGCAGGACAGACGTGATAAACTTATACGTTGTGGAGAGACATGTTATCGGCCTATAATTTTTCGGGTCGTCTGTTTCACTTGTTTTTGGTATGAGGTATGTTATACCTTCAGTGATCCATTCCGAAACTTTATTGGAATTATTTACAAGCGCTGATAATGTTTTTTTTTTATGGATAGATGATAGATGATAAAGCCAGATATTGAGCACCTTGTCATTTCCTGGGGATTTTCATTTTGGGGATTTCGTTAGAGCTTGCTTAACATCATCTGTGGATATATTTTCCCATTGCTGCTCCAAATATTTTCCCAAAATTTCTGTATATTATGAATCGATGGTGGCCTTTCGATATGTAAAGGTATTTTTCAGTGTCGCTGTAAAATTTCTGAAGGTCCGTGTGAAATATTTTATTTTGGCGATAGAACCTACAACGTTTTTCATATCGACTTGTTCTCTGTGCCTTTAGCTGAAGTTTCTGTTTTAGCATTTCCTTGATTTATGTAATGTCAATTAGGGATTTAATGTTATATTTCCGACAGATCTTTTTGCACTGTGGAAATATTAGGGTTTGTGGGGAGCTCATCTAATATAGAAAGCTCACATCTGATTTGTTTTATTTCTCGTATCAGTTTTGCTTTACAAGCTGGCTCCCTATGTCTGTTAATTTTATTTATTGTCTTGACCCCAAGCTTCCGAGTCGCTGCTAAAGCTGTTGCGTATATGACGTTGTTAACTTCTGTGATGTTTCCCGGTGGTTTATCTGTTAACAGTGTTTCTAGATCAGCGTTGTATATAGTTCACAATGTGCTTGTTGGATTTCGTCATATGGATTTGGGGGAGCTGGTCTCTGACTGACAATTGTATGAAAGTTACTCTGCTGAATACTTGGATGAAGTGGTTTTTAATTATTAATATTATTAGCGGTAATTATTATTATTATTAATATTATTAGTGGTAATTATTATTATTATTATTGTTGTTATTATTATTTATTTTATAAGAATGATTCTAATAATGATATATAATATTCGTCATATAAAATCCTCTTAATACACTAAGAAGAAAAAGTGAAAAAGATATTAAGCCACAGCTATTTATATTTGGTATCAGTTGACCGTAGCATGCGGCACACATGGAGAGGATGAAATAGAAGCCAAGAAATTATTTTCATCTGTTACAACAACAGGATTGGTGAATCACGCTCTGAAGTCAGTAATGATCTCTGGATTTGAAATATAGACCAGTTCATGTTTCAGTTTAATACCAAGCACCGTTAAACCGCATTATGAGTGGCCAAAACTTCTGTAACTTTCAAAATAGTTATTTTGTTTCCTCTTATCAACAAAATAAGAAGCATAAAATATTCAAAGAATATATTAGTTACCACATTAATTATATATATATATATATATATATATATATATATATATATATATATATATATATATATATATATTAGGGTCAATCTAAACATACAGAGAAACCAACCAAACTCTGCCCTCTACATACTTGTTGAAAATAATATGAACAGGGTACCCTCAACCTAATGCAAAAATAAGGTTAAAAATAATGGAAGTGTTAATAAGTAATGAGAAAAAGACAACTTTCAATAATATCAGCTAGGAACAGGGCCACAAATTGATGATCGTTTTCGATAATTTAATAAAAGCAAAAACCTCCTAATCCAGATAGATAGATAGATAGATAGATAGATAGATATAAATATCTACTTATTCAATTAAATAATAATAATAATAATAATAATAATAATAATAATAATAATAATAATAATAATAATAAAAACATACTTGCTATTTTCTGAGCCAATTCCATAGCGGAGTGGCTTAGTTCTTCTTTAATCAGCACGTGTTTTTGGTTAGAACGCGGTGAGTCAATGAGTTTGAACTTCCCTTCTTTGAAACGGGAAAACATTTTTTAATGATGTCAACGAGCAGTCGTTGACACTTTTGTGATGCCAACGAATATTCGTTGTCACATTTGCAATACTCGTTATAGTAGAGACTTTGTAATCGCAGATACAACTATAGTACGCCGTTGAACAATACTGGTGTGAGACACCTTCGAATAGCACTCGCACTAATAGTGCTTGCTCGATAATACTCGCTCGAAAAGTAACCTGTATAATGATCTGAATAGAGAATTAGTATACTGAATAGAGTAGAGAATAGCGATCCGAAAGTAATCGAGGATAGACAAAAATGCAGATCCGCCTAGACGCCACACTACTTTTCTTCAATGGTCATGTGATCTACTTAATTCAATAATGGGATCGCCTGTGTTTACTCAGTCATCTCTATGCACAATACTAATGCGTCGAGCATTTTCTGTAACTTTGTGATCTTGAGCAAACAGAAAATATCGAAAACCTTCCTTTCTAGGCATTTCATCTCAAAGGGGGTATCTTATGTGAAAATAAAATGCCAACAGATTCACAGGATGATCTGAATTACTAAGATTCACAGGATGATCTGAATTAATAAGATTCACAGGATGATCTGAATTACTCAGATTCACAGGATGATCTGAATTACTAAGAAACAAAAAAAAAATGCTCCGAAGGATAATTCTTCGAGATCATTCAACCAAATTTTGGCTGATTTTGTAAACAGATATTTCACCAGAGCAAGTTTCAAAGAATATGAATCGGTTAGACAATTGTCTGTTTCTCACATTGTAAAATTCGTTTTAAAAGACTGACTTTCTCAAAATCATTAATCCGTTTTAACCATGTACCTTTCTTGATACTTGTAAACTAGTGAATCGTCTCTGAATCCGAACATATGTGTGCTATGCTAGTAAATACATTCCCCAGTTTTCGCCTACGATTGGATGATTCGAAGTTTTATTGAAATAATCAAGAGAACCCCGTAATTATCAAACAATTACACACAATTTGACTAATGCCCGTGGTTAGATTTCGACTCAGTGCTTGGCTTCTGGCACCGGTGATCTATGGCGACTACTCAAACCGAGCACAGATTTGAACACTTCTCTCATGACAGGGTGTCATTATAACTCATCAATCCCGGCACGTTACTGGCAATTTTCTCTCAAACACTATGCGACTGATAAGTTATAGCTTCCGCTGTATGTATAGGATGCATTCTTTATATAGATTTGGAAACAAATTTTGTTGAAATGTGTATTAATTTAGGAAACATATCTGCATTATGTAGAAAAAGAAACAAAAAAAAACAAGAAAATATTCTGTACGTGAGTATATTAAACATGCAAGAAAGTGACTGAAAACGAGATGCAAGATCATACGCACACATACACACATTCTCAGACACACACGCACGCACACACATATATATATTATTTTAAACGTTTTTAAATTTGATACTTACTATTTGAAATAGACGTCACTAGTAGTTTACCAAAAACGGTAGACGGATAATAGGTTGATTGTTCGAACCCTACTTCTTAAAGACTGAAACTACAGATGCGGATTTGAAATTTTGGGAGGCACATAAAGAAATAAAAACTGATACTTACAGGGTAGATTAAAGGTAAGATGGTCAAAAGGAAGCAACGCACAACCTACCCTGGAGCTTGAAAGAATGACTGGCTGAGTAGGTTTTGGAAGAAATGGTAAAAGTTATTAAGTGCTACAATTGTGGAATTCCAAAGAAAATACTGAACATAAGAAGATCTACATAGGTAGATATATATATATATATATATATATATATATATATATATATATATATATATATAAAAATGATACGATTTTCCCCAAAGAAAATAATGAACATAAGAAGATTTTCCCCAAAGAAAATAATGAACATAAGAAGATCTACATAGGTATTTCTGCAGGAAGTTGGAAACAACGATTTTACAACCATCGCCAATCCTTTTATAATGAATCAAAAAAACACCAAACTGCACTTTCAAAGCACTATTGGGAGTTATTGGAAAACAAATTAACCCCACAAATAGAATGGAAAATCGTCTCAAAAGCCAAAACTCCGATTAATTTCAGAGACCGATGCAATTTGTGCATTATGGAAAAAATACTAATTATAAAACATAAGGATCCGGACATACTATTGAACAGACATAATGAGTTGATTTGTAAATGTAGGCATAAAAATCACCTCATTTTAAAAAAGTATGTGTAGATATATAAATAGAAAATATAAATTGTTTTAAATGAATATATGAAAATACTGACACTGTGCTCTTTGTATTGGAACTTACAATTTTTTTTTTTTTTATGTGAACTTATTTAGATATATATATATATGAACATTATAGATAAGGGTAACTATGTATTTATATTGTGGACACATATGTATGGTAGTATGGATATATATGTATAAATAGATATACACGTGTGTGAGTATAGATATACTAATATGAAGCATGTTTGAATACTGAATATTTTTTTTTAACGTGTATGCTGCATGGGTGTAGATGTATATGTATAAATGTTTTTATGTTTGTTTTGTATGTATATGTATATTATATATGTATGTACGAGTATATGTGTGTGTACATGTACTTAAACATGTGTGTTTTTATGTTTTTAAACTACTTGTAATCTATATATGTATATAGACGTAATTACCTTAGAATTTATATTTGGTAAATGTACATATGTATATGTATATGTATGTATATATATATATATATATATATATATATATATATATATATATATATATATATATATATATATGTATATATGTATTCTTTTTATATTTTGTTTTGTATGTAGGGTTTTGTGCTTATATATGAATGTATATCTATTTAAGGGTGGGTGTGTATGTGTATATGAGTATGTCTCTCTCTCTCTCTCTCTCTCTATATATATATATATATATATACGGATGATTAAATGGTTAGATTAATTTTTTGATATATAGATTTGTATATGGATATATGAATTGTATATGTATGTATATGTGTATATATATGTGTGGATGTATATATGTGTGTGTGCATGTATATATGTATATATATATATATATGTATATGTGTGTGTGTGTGTATGTATATATGTGCGTACGTACATGAATTGATTTTAAATGAAATATTGGGTCTTTCTAATGACATTTTAAATTTATTTTCTTAATTTGTAATGTCCTTCTTTTGTAATATTTTATAGTTTAAATTTTGTTTTCTTCTGAAGGGAGTTTCATTTCTAAATTTATAATTTAAATTTAAATATACCATTCTTTGACTATTAATAATAGTAATAATATTAGCTAAATTCCTTTAAAATGAAACACTTCCGAAATCACGTTGATAAAATTAAATTTTAACTGTGAAATCTATATATATTTTGAAATATAGATAAAGATTGTAAAATGTATATATAGTTTATGTGCGAGGTTAAATGAATTTTTGTGTAAATTATCTCAAGTGTTTCTGTTTTTTTTTTTGTTTTTTTTACTTGTCAATGATCGTATGTATATGTGTATATATATATGTGTGTGTGTGTGTATGTATATATGTATATATATATATATATATATATATATATATATATATATATATATATGTGTGTGTGTGTGTGTGTGTGTATGTATATATGTGCGTACGTGCATGAATTGATTTTAAATGAAATATTGGGTCTTTCTAATGACATTTTAATTTATTTTCTTAATTTGTAATGTCCTTCTTTTGTAATATTCTATAGTTTAAATTTTGTTTTCTTCTGAAGGGAGTTTCATTTCTAAATTGATAATTTAAATTTAAATATACCATTCTTTGACTATTAATAATAGTAATAATATTAGCTAAATTCCTTTAAAATGAAACACTTCCGAAATCACACTGATAAAATTAAATTTTAACTGTGAAATCTATATATATTTTGAAATATAGATAAAGATTGTAAAATGTATATATAGTTTATGTACGAGGATAAATGAATTTTTGTGTAAATTATCTCAAATGTTTTTTTTTTTTTTACTTGTTAATGATCGTATGTATGTAGGGATTCACATGAATACATTTGTGAGGCATATATGAATAAATGAAAATTAATATTACCCCCAAATTCTATTAAATAATGAAACCTAATTTAGTTTACCAATATAATAAATAAATTACATTCATAAATTAATTTTAAATATTAAAGTAGATGTTATATATATATATATTTTTTTTTTTTATATTGTGGAAATACAATTAGTCGGGTGAATAAACTATTAAGATTTTAAATATTTCTTTATGTCCTAGATAAATATGTTTATTACAATAATAGTTATATTTAGTCCTGAAACTATTTACTTAAAAAATTAAACATTTAAGTTAATAACAAAATTTTTTTCAGACATCGAATTTTCTATCAAACATTGTAAATTATCTTTTACATAATTTTGTTAAAACAAAATTATAACAACTCCATCTCTCTTTCCCCCTCCCCCCTATCTCTCTCTTTACCGTAAGACTCACTTGTATACATTTTCTACAATTCATTTCCGTTTTATTAACCATCTAAAGAGGTCAAGTTTTCTGTCACTCCTCCTACTCCAATATAAAACATACTTAAGAGAGATATAAAATTAACCCCTCCCTATACTTTATATTGTCTGGTTAACTACCACTCTCAACCCCCTCTATTAAATTACAAAAATTACACTACCCACCAATTTCTAATCCCATTTTTTTTCTCAATTCGTTGTTGGAAGATTTACCTGATGATCCTGAATCCTTAAAAAAGGATTTAGGTGAAATAAATTATCGTAATGGTACATTAAAGTGGTTTGTTTTTCATTACATATTAGCTCTGTCCTAACATTGAGCTCTCAGGATTTCATCCTCTTTGGATTTACCAATTCGGTTTACCAAGTTCCTTATAACTTAAATATATATATATATATATTAGGTTGGTGCAAAAATAATGTCGTTTTTTGACGTATTTTTTAACGTCAAAAACGACATTATTACGTCATTATTTTTGCACCAAACTAACATATATATATATATATATATATATATATATATATATATATATATATATATATATATATATATATAATGATTTTTTAATAAAAATTCCATCGAGACGCATAAATGATATGTTTCGAAACTTGACTCAAACCCTAAAATTTTATTGCAATATTAAACTTAAAATTTACAGTACAGTTTCATTCTCAGGCGATATTTAGAATAACTTAGTAAAGAAATGCTTGACTCATTTATAGGTTGGAAATGGAGGTGTAATCTGTTTTTTTTTTTTCTTTCGTTATTAAGGGGTCACTACTGCGATGAAAGTATGAATGTTTATCATATGTCAAATTTTAGGAGTCGTATAAGGTTTGTTTGGGGAATTTTTGTCTGGCTATAATGGCCTGATATATATATATATATATATATATATATATATATATATATATATATATATACTTTTTTCTTTACAATTTGAATTAAGACACCTTTAGTTAATGACTATTTTCACATACGAATTTTAATTTTAAAATTCGCAGGATTTTTCAAACTGTTTACGGTATTAGTTTGTAGTGGGATACTTGGTGAGTTGGAGAGGAAAAAGAGAGGGAGGGCGTAAAAACGGACATGGTGGGAGATATGGTAAAAAAAAACGCACCCTTATTGTGGGTCAGTTTTAACATATTTCAAATTCTATATTTTGTTAATAGGACTCGCCTACATTATACCAACCTATATATATAGAGAGAGTTGCAGAATTATACGAACCAATACATAAAATTTGTTTTTTGCATTTCTGAATGATGTTCAAATTTTTACAGACAATGAGAGTATTGAGAGTATTAGTCAAAATACTAATTTCGTTTAGGTTTTTTTTTTTTTATCGTGTAGAATTATTTGTTTAGTATATTATTATAGTATATTAAATAATGACTCATTTTTCTTGTTCTATCCCGTATATATCTATTTTTCAATATATATCTCAATGAAAAGAATTTTCTCAACTCGTAGATCACATAATTTAGTGATGCTCCGTTCTGTCGCCTCTGAGTGTTTTCAATGTTCACTTTGATATATATATATATATATATATATATATATATATATATATATATATATATATATATATATATATATTATCCCTCAGCGAGAGCACAATTCGGGGATTCATTTACAACGCAATGTCCAGGTACTGAATATAGACTGTCAGTTAGGCAACTAAAAATTTAAAGAATATATCTGGCTATCGTAATGTTGTCGTAGATATATATTATACTGGGATTACAGTTTTTTTTTAATTTTAAAATTTACAACTGACATTTGAATATATCTGTAACAAGAAAAAACAATTTAGAAATATTTTAGAGGTGTGAATGGGATTTTTCCATTATTAAAGCGATATTTATTGTTCCTTATATATATATATATATATATATATATATATATATATATATATGAAAAACGTAAACCGTAATTTGTTTAATCTGGAGAAACGTATATGCTTAATAACACTGTTGCATTATACAGAGAACTGTTTTATTAATACTTGTACTATACGTGCAATGTTATATATATATATATATATATATATATATATATATATATATATATATATATACTAGCAGCATGGCCCGGCGTTGCCCGTGCTTGATTAAAAAATCATACGACTCATACAGCAATCGCTATCACTTAAAATAGTTTTGCCCTTCCTTGCCTTTAAAGGAGTGACCTTTGCCGTGTTGATGTTGCTACATGCACTACTTCTTGCCTATCTCACACTGCGAATTTTTCATAAGCTCAAATTAAATTAAATCTGTTACGAAAAAAAGAGCTAAACAAAATTAGCACAAAACGATCAGCTTTAATAAAGAACTCGTAACTGGAAAACCGAATGAAAAAGAATGTTAACAACAAATACTTTTTCACACCGACACAGTTCTGCAGAATCAGAATCAACGTTGAGTTTAAGCAAGCGAATGAGCCAATTGGAGTAAATTGACATGCAGATTTAATTTTTTCCCACTTGTGACGAATGCAGCTATCGATTTTTTGCATGCTAGTTAACATTCGTGTCAGTCAGCTGTTGGTTCTCACGCTGGCCAATAGAATCTTCCTGCCTATTCGTGGCAGCCAACTATTGGCTCTCATTCGGGCCAGTAGAAAATGGCCGCAAACTACATTAAAACTGCCGTAGAAGCACGAAAAAATCGATTATTTCCACTATCGATGGGAGTGGGGAAATGCAAAATCGGTCTTTGCCTTCCCGCTAACTTGGAGCATGTGCATGTAAGTTTTGGTGCAAATCTGTCGAAAATTGCGGCCATGCATTCGTTACACACACACACACACACACACACACACATCCTGCCTTTTATAGATAGGGATAATGGAAATGCAGGCGTGACATTGGAAACGCGAATGAATTTGGGAGTGCAACAGAACTGTTAATAATTTGACTTAGACAAGAAGCGATTTCTTTGATAAAAAATAACAAAAACTGCTACATATGCTACAGAAAGAAAGAAATAAACAGACATACAGATAATTTCAAGTTTCACACTTTTAAATATTTCAAATAAATGTCGATTAAAATCCTACGTAAATTAAATTCCTTGACTTGTCTTTGTTACTAACGTTTTGACTTCAAACATAAAAATGGTCAATTCTTCTCTTATTGATATTTTTGAACAAATGCTTTTGATTTCTTGTAGAGGAAAGTCGATGTAATTATTGATGACAGAAACTATCGGTGAAAGATGAAAAGTGAAGAAATAATACAAAAATAATAATTAAATTCATATTCTATGCTATTTTTTATTTCGTTCTTTCTCTGTGTCCTCTGAGTTCATTTGTGAAAGCATTTTTTACCATACAGGGTGTCCGCAAAAATGTACTCACTAAATGACAAACAATTCACTGTTTATTGTCTTACAAACAAGATTAATGTTTAAAATGGATAAATACGAATGTCTGTTGAGTTACAAAGAAGATTAATTGTTTAATTTAAATATTAAATGGAACTGAATGAATATTTGTATATATTCAAACTATCACCATTTTTCAATAGAAACTGAAGTATTTTCAGTAATTGTTCTTTGTTTGCGGGGCTTGTAGGTAGACGTGGTCTTCATGTTTCTTATAAACGTCGTGAAAGGTTCCATTTGCTTCACTCTCTGCTCTGATGCGATAGATGGTGGATAAGTGGATCTCTCTAAAACTTTATAAATAGCCTTTTCAATTATTTGATGTTTTCGTACTTCCAGTAAGATTTTATGACACCATTTGATAAATTTTCTTTCTAAAACACTTTGTCGTTGACCTGTCATTATTCGGGTGCATTGGATCTAGAAAAAGAAAAAAATGTCTATATTTCTGATATGAGGTATTATAACTATTTACATTATTACATCGTTTGGGCTGCAGACTTCGTATTTGTTGCCATATTTACGACGTTTTCAACCATTGTCCGGCCTTCTTTAAGTGACATAACACCGTGGGCGAAATAAAGAGTTAGGTTCGAAATATTCCAATGTATATCACCTGAAGATGGCCGGGGCATACAACAATTGAAACGTCGAATATACGGCAATAAAGACAAGGAAAACAGTCCTAAATATGTACATAGTGTAAATATTCAAGATATCAGTTAGTTATGTGCCATGCGTGATACACTGACGAGGTAGGTTGCCACTTCTTTCTGCGGTAAACAAGTTACCATTCAAATAGAACCCAGTCTGTCCTGCTATAACTCGGGGGAGAAGAAGTGGATTCTTACCTTTCCCATACGTTTTCGTAAGTGAAGGTAATTGAATCGACTGGGATTCGAACTCGGCTCTCCGATTCCTCAATCCGAGCCGCTAACCATTACCCCAACGTGCTTATTTCAAGATAAAGTTAGTTAAAAAGTAAATACATTTTTGGAGGACAAAGTCTACTTTAAATATATGAGGAGTGCTGAAATATTCTCTGCCTGATCTCTGCTTTTCAAAAGCAGACCTTTTCACGGCTTTTAATTCTGCCGAAGTATTTTCAAAATCCTTCGGTAAAGCCAATGCTTATGTTCAAGAATACGATAAAGCTTAAAAAAAATTGACTATTCAACTGAATGCGTTTACACTTGCACCTTTTTCAGTCACAACTAACGCAGAGAAATAATGAGAGATAAACGCGTTTTCTGGATATGCATGTAGTATAATGCTTAGAAACAGAAATTGCCTAACCCATTTTGATTCCGGCCGAGAAGTTTACACCCGATTTCTGACAAATACCCTTAGGAAAAGTATTATTCCTCCTTTTCTTCAATCCAGTTATGGGCTAATAAGTGGTGTAGCCTTAACATTGTAGCCGTGGTTGGCAATTATTATAGGAGAAAGACAAGAAAACAAAGCCTGCTCAGCATAGTTGCAGTATAAACCACAGATTAGCTCTTTGGGTGTTAAAATAACGTAAATGGGTTTTAGTAGATGGATATTCTCGGAAACAGAACTCTTCAATTTTAAACGCTGGACTATACTGGCGATGAAGTCTCACCAATTTACAATTGAGCTGGATAGATGTAACCGTAAATTCAATGCTAACAGTTTCTTTTCTCGCATTTCTCATTTCTGGAACTTCCTTTAAGCTCCATTTTTTTCCTGATAAATTTAAACTTCTACTATGATTTATCTACGAATGTTACCCTAACAGCATAATGAACACAGATAACTGTGTGTCAATTGAATTTTACTGAAAACTGTTAGAACAATAGAAACAATACATTTGAGACAGGATAGTTCTCAGTAAAGAAGATAAACTAAGATTGTTTGGGAGAAATAAAGAAAAAAAAAAGAAACACTTATTAAGAAATGCAAGGGACAAGATATGGAGGACCATGATCGCATACGTCCTGAAGTGACACATCACGTAAAAGAAGAAGACTAAATTACTGACAATATCTCATCATTTTACAGTTGTATTGACTAAATGTAACTAAGTTCTATGCTAAGTCTCTCATCTCGCACTTCTTGCTTATGAAGCACTCTAACGGATTTTTGCTTTCCAGTCAACTTTAAGCTTGAAAATTTAATCCTCATCTTAATGAGTTCTTTTATTATTCTCTCTTCTTAATAATATTTGTTTTCTCATATTCTTTCACACAGAGTATCCCCGTTGACTCTTAGTACGTCTATGCCTTGCTTGGGATTAAATTATTTAATGTAGAAATTTTCGAAAATATGTTCGCATAATATGTCCAAATATATATATAACAGGGAGTTATGATTGATTATTGAAATCAAGATCCTTTATAACTGATCACTTACGTACAACTCCATACATGTAAGCATGTCCAACAAGTAATTGATGAAGAAAAAGGATGTTATTTTTACCTTTTATCGAAATCTAATATCTTAATGGGAAAGTCATTCATTTAATATATGATACGTTGTTATATTACGGCTGCCATTAATTATGCTCAGTGAGTGTTATTGATGATATCAAATGTTGCCATCTCGTGTCATTTTGCAGATCTTGCACTAAGTTAGTATTATCCCAGATGCAGATACTCGATCTAAAATACACTTGTACTTCTTTAACCTTTGGAAGAAAATAGATAATTACTATTAGAGGAGGTTCGGATAGTGAATAGCTTATCGGTTTTGAAGATTAAAGCGACATGCCCAGATCAATAACAGCTCAATTCGATTTTGTTCACTTCAGCTGATGCCATCAGAAAAAAGCATGAATCTATCTCCCTCTAGATGGGAACTACGTAGGAGATCTAACAGGGCACTTTTGCTTTCAGATTGCAAACTCTCTGGAAGAATGAAAATTCTGACACCAAAATCAGTCTGAAAAGTTATGGGCCCGTACAACCCTAATAGTTTACGGGACGTGTAACGGGTTGCTCTCATTTTTAGATTTTCGAATTATTAAAAACATATAAGGTACAAATATTCGCATACTTTAATCCAATCGTATGTCGGTTTTGGTCAAATTGAAACCAGGTATTGGGTTGGTGCAAAAATAATGACGTAATAATGTCGTTTTTTGACGTTAAAAAATAAGTCAAAAAACGACATTATTACGTCATTATTTTTGCACCAACATAATACTAAATTTAAAATCATTTTAATATTATTCTATGTGTCGTGTCTTTTCAGGAAGGGGCAATCATGGGTACCCACTGCTTCCTATCCCTTAGAGCTCTTAGCAGAGTTTCTCCCTTTTCCACGCCTGCTACCCCCGTTTCCATCATCTATTCATACAAGCCCATCAGGTAGGCAGTCTGTTGCATTCCCCTAACTCTTGCCCTCGTTATGCCCTGTTAGAGACGTTCACTAAGGTTTCCTTCATCATAATGTGTCTAAGAAAATTCAACTCTTGTTGATTCTGAGTATTAGAGTTGTTTTTTTTTTGTTTTTTTTTGTTTTTTTTGTTGTTTTTTTTGTTACCATTTTCTGTTTGACTTTCTCAATGCTTACTGGCGTCGTTTATGGAATTTGCAACATCCTGCTGTAGAACCAGACCTTCTGCCTCCATTTTTATATTCATCTATGGGAACATTATCCAGCTTTCACTGCTATACAAGAAGATAGATATCACGTAACAATTCAGCAGACTTTTATTTGTTTCTAACGAAATTATTCTGTTTCTCAGTACTTATCGAATGCACCTTCCACTAATCCAATTCACGATCGGATTTCGGTGTCACGTTTCCCATCCTCTGAGATAATTAATCTTCTGTAATTGTTTAAGGTTGATATCTCCAATTCATAGTTCGCATCTTGGAGATTTTCTTTGCTGTCTTCTGACACTTGTTGGCTTGTCCGTTTTTATAATTTTACTACTCTCCCTAGAAGGGTGTGATAGACTCGGTGATAGTATCCATTGGAAGACAATGGCTTAAAGAAATACCAAAATACTCACAAGCACAGCTCACAATATATGAAGATATTGTTTATGCAAAAATCGTGTGCCCTCCGGTTGTGTTATTTTTATTTTTATATGTTTTTACAAAAATGTTCAGGGGAAAATGACATTATATCATTTCCGACCATAGTTTGTTGGTTGGTACCCGGAAATAAAAGGATATAAAACATAAATCAAAAGAAATAATAATAATAATAATAGTAGTAGTAGTAGTAGTAGTAGTAGTAGTAGTATGAACACCACCCAGACCTGCTTACACAGTTAGAACCAGTAACAATTTCATGGAATTCCACAATACACACAGGCAGAACAATGAAAGCTAATCATCGTTATTAGAGACCGCAATAAAAAAAAAATGCCTCCTTATCACAATCACTGCAGACTGCAATGTATTTTTGAGGATTTTTAAAAGCTATCAAATTACAAGGACCTTGAAATCGAAATCTAAAAAATCTGGCACATGAGAACATCAACAATTCCTCTTGTAGTCGGATTCATTGGAAAAGATTCCAATAGATTTATTGTAAGGATTCATGTTAGCCCATGCCTTAAAGAAATATAAAAACAAATTGTTTTCACCACTACAGCCCACACCATGCGAAGGGCTTTATCTATGTAAAATATGTGTGTGTGTGTGTGTGTGTTTAAATTGATTTTGTTGAAAATATCATGATGCCATTTATGACCTAGATCTCTAGTCGGGACCCGGAAAGAAATGAGTACACACCAGAAATGAAAGGAAATAAAATAATATCCACACTATTCATATTGGTCGAACTGTTTTCATCATATTCACAACGTTTCAGCCGTTGTACGCGCCAGTATTCTTCAGGTATTATACGTAGGAATTGTGAACCAAACTCTTTTATTAGTCCGGGGAATAGATTGTCCTAATTCCACGTGCCATGGCTTTGGATATTTCAGGCTCCGCTCTTAATCTGACATTTAGGCATGAGATCAGCTAGTAATAAAAAGGTAAAAAATATAATAATAATGTTCTTATTTGAATAAATATCATTATGGATTCGAACATGATAAAAGAAACCGTTTGAGGTAAATTTATATCCTATGATGGTGAATGCTGAGAATAAAAGTAGCATACAATGTTTATAAATATTTTTTAAAAATATGTCGTATATGGCATCAGTTGCGTCATATGATTGACTGTTATTATTCCTATTCTCATTTAATCTGCATTTTTTTTATTTTCTTATATCTTGTTCTTGATCTAAATAATTAGTACTAATTAATTCATTCATTCATTTTCCCGTTTTGAATTATCTGTTCACCACCCTGACCACATCCTTTCCTTTGTAATATTCTTTAGTTTAATTCTTGAAATGTATGAGCAATTGTGATTTTTCCTGTTATTAATATTATTATTATTTATGGCGCTGAAAAATATTATCACCAGTTTTCATAATATCCTAATATTTGAATTTCGCTAATGCGTTTGGAATGTTCTATTGTTAGATAATTTAGAAAAAAAAATATCTCGTTATTGCTATGCCACGATGATTAACGGTGAGAAAAGCGAGTGAGCAGTTTTGGGAACAACTCTTCCATAACTACTTTTTGTGGCCAGAAGTAAAGACACAAAGAGAGGGACTGAGTTAAACAAACATATTAACAGAAACAGTCAGACATATACAAACGAGAGTGATACAGCAAGAATGTTCGGTGCGACTCTCAGAACTGACTGCTGGAAACTTCCATCTCTCAAAAGGCAGTACATCTCCTATTTATAGCTGGAAGAGTCTATACGTGCGCGGTTAATTTACAATAACACTACCATATATCTAATTATGAACCGATTATCCACACTTGAGAGATGATCATCGTCGGCATCATCATCATCATCATCATCATCATCATCAACAACATAATGATAATAATCCGCATTACTTGCATTTTTATACCACTAATATTTAATTTCTCTCGTGGTCAAGAGATGCTAAGTCTCTTAATTTGATTCTTATTTCAAGTATATTAAGATGGTTTAATCTTTCTCTTATATGGTTTTACACACACGCACACACAGGCATACATGGTGATTGCCACACCTTTCTCAGGTGAGAGTTGCCTTCTAAAACTTTGCATTACTGTAATGGCTCTAATATAATGGAATATGCATACACCTGTGTTCCCCCTCACTGGAATATGATAGGCTGGTGTCCGTCATAAATACCGATGGACGGGTAGGAGAGTCAAAGAGCCTTAGTCTGAGAGCTAAGTCTATAACCACGCCCATTGGACTTCGGCATTGATCTACACTTCTTACCTGCGACTACGACGCGTACCAGTCGAATATTGCTAACGTATTCTACTTGGTTATTGTAGACAAAACCACTTAGCTACTTCGTTCAAATATAACCCTTTCCGGGACATATCAGGCTTCCGTCTCTTTTCGGCATCCACGTCCCCTAATATGACTCTTGAGACGATCATTCGATTGCGTAGCTATTATACATATATGACCGATAAATCTGTATTCTTGATTGGGTTGATTGAATCTGCATAACGTAAAACTCCCCTGCGTACAACTATGTGCATTTTCAGTCCAGATGATGATCTGCAAACCTCGCTGCAAATAAACTAATATTGTTGGCAGGAAGATGTTTCTGGTTGTTAGCATGACCTTCAAGATGATTACATACATATAGAAGATGTATCAAACAAACATTTACAAACTTTGGGTTGGGTCCCTTACACCAAAATAAGTTAAAATATCCATATAAATATGTGTTCAAAAAGTCATCGTTACAAAGGAACTCCTAACAAATCTTCAAAACGTCTTCCGCTTGCTTCTACACACGCATGCAGCCATCGAATCGTTGACTGACTTTCAAATACTCCCACTTGGTGTCGAATGCTATCGTAGGACCCCATAACGCGTCGATGAAGCGTCTCTGCATTATTAATGTCTGATGCATAACCAAATATACAAAAAAATTAATTATTTATTATAAAAATTTAAAACCATAACCTCATCATCAAAAATAATATTTCACCTGCAAAATCTCCCAACAGAGAACCAATATTATTTACGAATTTACACGTCCCTTCAGGAGCTCTGTTCATGACCAATACATATTTGCAAATAATTATATTGGATATACTATTAGCTTGGTGCAAAAATAATATCGTTTTTGACGTATTTTTTAACGTCAAAAAACGATATATTTTTTTGCACCAACCTAATACATGTTTAACAAGAAGATTCACGTTACATCACTCTGGCCATAGGTCTCATTTAAATACATATGGAGACCTACCAAACACTATCCGCAACATTCTCGTTGCTCCTTGATAATACAAAATATAATGCCATCATCTACCTTTACAAAAAGGGTAAAAATAATGGAAGCCTTATTAATAAAAAAAGAAAAAGCCAACCCTCAATAATATCAACTATGAAGAAGACCGCAATATGCTGACTGTGACGGAAAAATAAATAATTCCTATAACTCTAGATACATACATAAAACATTCCATATATTCATTTAAAAGTAAAATTCATCCTTGATATTGGTCGAAAGGGCTAAGAAAATATTCGGCCAATTTGTATACAGTATATTTCTTGAAAAGAAAAAAAAATAGGAACACATGAGTAATATAAAACCTCAAACACCATTCCTCGTCAGTAGTTTTCAACGAAACTTGCATAAAAGTGGAATTGCTTCCCAAATACACAATATATATATATATATATATATATATGTGTGTGTGTGTGTGTGTATATATATATATATATATATATATATATATATATATATATATATATATATATATATATATATATACACTAACAGCATGGCCCGACGTTGCCCGTGCTTGATTCAAAAATCGACTTATACAGCAATCGCTATCACATGACTTAAAATATTTTTGCTCTTCTTTGCCTTTAAAGGAGTGCCCTCTGCCGTGCTGATGTTGCTACATGCCTTACTTCTTGCCTATCTCACATTGCGAATTTTTTCTAAGGTCTATACATTTTTAAGCTCATTAAATCTCTTACGAAAAAAGAACTAAACAAAATGAACACAAAACGATCAACTTTAAAAAAAGGACTCATAACTGGAAAAACCGAATGAAAAAAGAATGTTAACAACAAATACTTTTTCACACCCAACCCAGTTCTGCGGAATCAGAATCAACGTTTAGCTTAAGCAAGCGAATGAGCCAATTGGAGTAAAGTGCCATGCAGATTTAAATTTTTCCCACTTGTGACGAATGCAGCTATCGATTTTTTACATGCTAGTTAACATTCGTGTCAGTCTGCTGTTGGCTCTCACGCTGGTCAATAGAATCTCCCTGCCTATTCGTGGCAGCACGTTATAGGCTCTCACTCTGGCCTGTAGAAAATGGCCGCAAACTAAATGAAAACTGCCATAGAAGCATGAAAAAATCGATTATTTCCACTATCTTTGGGAGTTAGGAAATTCAAAGTCGGTTTGGCCTTCCCGCTAACTTGGAGCATGTGCATGTAAATTTTGGTGCAAATCCATCGAAAATAGCAGCCGTGCATTCGTTACACACACACACACACACACACACACTCACACACACAATCCTGCCTTTTATAGATAGATATATTGTTGTAGCCTAGAAATGGTTTCTGAATGAGGACTAATCAAAACAGAGGCTGTAAAGGAAATGATAATCATTAAAACATCAGCCAAAATATAATACTCGCCAGCGGCGTGAAGGAGATAAACCTATCGGTGGAATAATTAGACAGCATATTACCCCCACTTACAACAGTGTCCAACCTATTTATAAGGACTGGGACATAACCATTAACATATATATATATATATATATATATATATATATATATATATATATATATATATATATATATATATATATCGACATTTTCGCTGTAAAACAGTATAGCATGATGGAAAAGAACCCAAACTTAATAATATCGTTAAAATGATTATGATATTATTAAGAGGAAAGATCAAAGTATTTTTTATTAAATGTTTTTAATCCTCTCTAGTGCATTCGAAATTTGGGTTAAACGTCTTGTTTTTTTTTATGTCGGCGGTTGACACAATGATTAGAATTAATGTTTTTGCGCTTTTGTTTCGGTGAAAAATACATTGATTTGAAAATTCTGGCAAAAATCAAATAATTGTCAGATTTCAATTAATTTTTCAACGTTTATTCGGAAATTATCTCCAGTTACCGAAAATCTGCCCTGAATCGCAAACTGAAAAAAATGCAATAAAACTATGATGCTATTTATTTAGAAAAGATTTTGCTTTTATAAATAAGATAATAATAAGATATATTATGAACTCTATTGTCTTAAGAAATTTTTTTCGATGAATAATGAATATTTACAAGAATTGTTTTCATATTCTAAAATTTTAATTATAATAATTTAAAATCGTTTAAAATTCTGCATTACTTTCTTTTTTCTAGGTGATATTGTAATTAAGTTTAAACTATACGAATCAAAAATTGAAAAGATTGATAAAAATCTTTTACACCCAATATTTTTAAAATTGTATTTCTTTTTTTCATTTTAAACATTACAATTTTTCTATCTATGGTAGTCTATACATGACATTATTATTAAAGGTCACATAAGAGTTGTCCTCCGTTTACGGAGAAATTCGCTTGTCTGCAATCCGTTATTCCATGCAGGTTTACATCTTAACAGGCTTTTCGCATCCACCCATCGAAATTTAAAACTTTAAAATAAGTTTTACTTCTTTAATTTCTACTTCACTAAATATTTTCATTTTATGCATTTATATTAGTGCAGGTCATACTTCAATCGAGTAACTTTTTAAAAACCTTTTTTAAGAAGAAACAACTTAGAATATGTTTTTTTATTAGTAGTTTTTTTTATTTTTCAATTTATTCTTTTTTTATAGTATTTTAAATTTTATTATTTTTTTCAGAAAGCCTCTTCAAACATAAGGCTATAACACTATGGTAAATAAAAGTCAATAAAACATTAGATAATTGCTGTATACATTCTGTTAATTTGTAAAAATTACTAGGTAGTTAAAAAAGAAAAAAATTGTTCACTTAGATTTCTTAAATTTATATCAATTCTGCCTTAGCTGTCAACACCTAAGCCCGTCAATTATATCAATGAACACCTCAGAAAAACAGAACCCATGGTTAGGAATGCTTGTATACTACGTTTTCAACAGTGTAAGTAAGCAATATTGATTTCAAATCATATTAATTTAACTTTAAATTTGATAATTTTCTTCAAATAACGTGTCAATTATATATTGTATTTTTTGAAGAATTTTGAAACTGATATTTACATTTTGTTTACAAATGTGTTAAAATGTAAGAAAATGGCCGCTTGTAATCGATTTTGTGAAGGCGAGATAAAAACTGACATTCCAGTCTATATCATTTCTATTTGAAATACACCAGAGTATCTTACTTACTGGAAATAGTAAATGTGATCATTTAGCTTTCACTTAAAAATAATCTTCAAGAATGATTTTTCTTTTTACAAATTCCTTGTAAATTTTAGGTATCGAAAATTCACCTTTAAACACGCTGATGAATATTTGTGGAAGTTCTCAAATTTAAAAGCCATGATAAACCATTGAGAAACTAGCTTTTGTACGAAAACACGTGCAACAAAATAAATCCTATATTGTTTTGATAAAATCCCTCAGAATACGAAACGATTAATCTAAGAATAGTTTTATATCTTGTGTTTTATTCATTTTGGTTCCTTTACAGATACACCCTATCTGAAAATAATTTAGACGCACACGCACACAGACATATGCGTGTGTATGTCTGTGCACACTCAAACACACACACACACACACACACACACACACACACACACACATATATATATATATATATATATATATATATATATATATATATATATATATATATATAATTATTTATTTTTAAAGAAAAAAAATTTATAACATAAATATGTTATAAAATCACTACAAAAATAGCCATTTTGTTTCAACACCTTCGGTGTCTTATCAAGTGATGACGTTGAATGTAAAATAAATGGTTTTAAAAGTTTCAAATTAATTAATATTCTACGCAAGGGGAAAACGTTGTTACAAAGGCTAGGTGGACCAATCAGAACACAATTACAGAAAAATTCAAAAAGCTCGATAACGAAGTCATGTTATAATATCTATTCAGATGTTTAGTATTAAAAAATAATTTATTCCAACGAATAATTACTAAATTATATGATAAAACTTAATATTAAAATTTAAAACTGCTAATTACAAAACCAAAATTTAACATTTATTCGCTATCAAGTTTACAACTATAAAATTACTGAGGAGAAAAGAAGAAATATATATATATATATATATATATATATATATATATATATGAATATTCTCTTTTTACAAATATATTTTAGTTATATCTGAAATTTTACACCTCCATATATGTGTGTGTGTGTGTCTGTGTCCGTGTGTTTGTGTACGTGTGTATGTCTGTCTGTGTGTGTGTTAATGTATGTTTATATAAGTACATTTATCTACATACATTTATCTTACTCTTTCAAGTTCATGAACGCATCTATAGACGCGTCTCTTTTTTTTATATGAACAAATACGAATGCGTACAGATATTATGATCTATGGAAGCGGGCATCGTACAATTGCTTGCAGGCATTTATGTCTTTACATACGCACAAAAAGAACCACGTGCATGTTTCCCGTTCTTAATTTGATAAAAATCGAGCAATTCTTCTCAATTGTTTCCCGATTAGCCGAAAGAGTTGATTGCAATTCACTACTTATCAAAAATATCGCTTCGTTGCTCCAAGTTTTTTTTTTTTTTTTCCGTGTCAAGGTTTTTCTCGTCATTTTCCCTTTCATCCTTCTCTCAATTTCTTTGAATGATTTCAGAATTCATTAACCACCATTTTTCTATTTCTTTACTGACATTTATTCCTTATCATGTAAATATTTCTCGGTTTCTCGATCTTGTATATTTTTTTTTATTATTTTTATGTCACTTTTAACGTTGCATCTGTTGCTTCTCAGACCTATCACATTTTTGAGCGGGAAACTAATTTATTCTTTCTTCCATTATTCGTAAGTTGTTTTTATTTTTCGCTTATTCTACATCCGTTTATTCTAACTCATCGATATTTACTGTCAACCTTAGTTTGACACACGTGTAGAGCTTCTCCTACCTTTTCCCGTTAAAACAGCGTACAATACTCTGATTTTATCCTATGCAGTTGTGTATGTTCACAAAGTAGATAGGACCATCTCCGAAGTAAATGCATATAGACCCAAAATATAAATTCGCAAATCAATTAATCCACGAATCAATTTAATGCTTATAGATTCAAATATAGACTACTAACACTTACCTGTAGAAGCAAAACTTAAGCAACCAATATTTACCCATCTTCTATTTACCGGAATATAAAGATTTACTTAAATGTAAACCATAATTACCTATAGGCTCAAACAAAAAGAACCAGCTTTTACCTATGGGTTTAAGTATAAACATCACATATTACTTATTTTGGAATGCAGTAAAGGATTCTAGATTCGAACAGAAACCACAAGTATTTCTTATAGACTCAAGCATTTATCTATCCACAAACTTAGTAAATTCTTATAGACTCAAATATAATAAAAATACAACCTTAAATAACCAGCAAGGCTACTTAGATTCAGTGAGAAAATGAAGGAAAGAAAGACGGAAAGACAGAAGAAGCGATAAAATTTTTATATGTTTAACGTGTGCTTTACTGAAATGGTAAATGTTGTCTTTCTTTCATTTTCTTACTGAATCTAAGTAGCCTTTTTGATATGGCTTTTCCGTCTTTCCACACGATCAAAACGAGTGTATTATTTATAAGGTATTGACACATCTTCCTAAGCAAATAAGTGAGGGACAAGCAGAAATATAATATAACACCTTTATAAAAATCGGTTATTTATTACAGGCTTCTACCCATAACTTATTAAACGTCTCCAAACTTGGGACGGTAGTCCTAAATGTTTTACATATATTTTATTTTAATTTTCATTATTTGTCTTTCGATGTCCATAGTAAATATATATATATATATATATATATATATATATATATATATATATATATATATATATATATATATATATATATATATTGTATTGGTACAAAATGTAATGGCCGCCATGAAAAGAGATTTATTTTTTATTCATTACCACTCATGATAATAAGTAAAAAATAAATACTGAAAAAAGAGGACTTAACCGGTTTCGAACCGGTTTCATTTTCTTACTGAATCTAAGTAGCCTTTTTGATATGGCTTTTCCGTCTTTCCACACGATCAAAACGAGTGTATTATTTATAAGGTATTGGCACGTCGTCCTAAGCAAATAAGTGAGGGACAAGCAGAAATATAATATAACACCTTTATAAAAATCGGTTATTTATTACAGGCTTCTACCCATAACTTATTAAACGTCTCCAAACTTGGGACGGTAGTCCTAAATGTTTTACATATATTTTATTTTAATTTTCATTATTTGTCTTTCAGTGTCCATAGTAAATATATATATATATATATATATATATATATATATATATATATGTATATATATATATATATATATATATATATATATGTATATATATATATATATATATATGGGAATATATAACATTTAATTTATATATATATATATATATATATATATATATATATATATATATATATTGTATTGGTACAAAATGTAATGACCGCCATGAAAAGAGATTTATTTTTTATTCATTATCACTCATGATAATAAGTAAAAAATAAATACTGAAAAAAGAGGTAGCTAACCGTTTTCGAATCGAGGTTAAGAAATACGGAATTATCAATAAAAAGAGTTGGACAATATGTATGGGAAATATACTTAAATGGAAATTAATTGGAGACCCAGTACAAAATCCTTCGGTTTATACAAGCACAAAATATACATGGCCTCCAACACCTTTTAAGTGGTAATTCGAGTGGGACTCACTGAGAATATAAATGAGTTCACATTGAAATTAGCGGCACAATTATGGTTATTTATTAGGTGATCCGCGATAGAAACCCGTATTTTTTGGTCATAATATCTGACTATTGATTTCGGATTTTTGTTGGTACATGTTTTATTCTGACATCCAGTCTTTAAGTCGTTCTCGAAATCTACGAAATATTATGCCTCTTCATGGAGTCCTACATAAACGTTAGCTAAAATGAGTCCCAAAGCGGAACCCGTTGAAACATCATCAATTTGCCTGTATATGACACCGTCGAAATTAAATTCAACCGACAAATTAAAATTTGGTAAATTTCATCAGTTTGACAAAGACATCCTCGCGAATAACAGGAGGCAGAAAGTGACTACGATATAAGGCATCAGCACATATATCAAATGTCTCAGCGAGAGGGCCACAGATAAAAAGGCTGGAAATATAGGAACATATAAATTTGTCAGTCGATGGATAACGTATAAAGTAGAAAATTCAAACGAATCTTTAATAAAAGAAGACTTATGCTACTCCAAAACTGTCTGTATAAAAGGGTTGTAAGCGATTTCGCCACACCATGTTGAGAAGACGCTATCATGGGCAAAATAGGTCTCACGGGAACCTCAACCTTATGCGTTTTGGGTAAACCATGTAAAGGGGGATGAATAGAACACAAGGGTCTAATTAAATTTGAAATGTCAGTTGGAAAAATTCCACTTTTAACCTACGTTTTTGAAACTTAGCCTCAATAGATAATGTAAAATCAAAATTATGTATTGGGCCTAACTGGACAAATTTAGAAGAATCCCTAAGAAAAGTCATCCACTTGTTTAAATAATCTTGATAATGAAGAATGAAAACATTTGAGTCTTTATCAGGTTTCATAATTGCCAAATATTTGTTACGACGAAGTGTTTTAATTCTTAGTAAGTCCCACTCGAATTACCACTTAAAAGTGTTGGGGACCATATATATTTTGTCCTTGAAAACTTCATTCTACAAAGAGAAGGATTTTGTACTGGGCCATCAACAATCAAAAATTTAGAAACTGTTTTAAAAAATTCATATGCCAAAAATAAATATGATTTCAAAATTTAGAATATTGTTAAAGATTACTTGTAATTGCATGCTTGAATTCCAGTATTAATAATTATAAATAGTTATTAGCTGATTTTATCAGTCATATTTTTTGCATTACACCCAGTATTAAGAATATAATAGCTAGGGTCTACAAATTGAAGGAGATAGTTATCAATGATAATGTTGTGACTTAGAATATGCGATTATCTCTTTTTAAATCTCTCTCTCTCTTTCTTTCTCTCTCTCTCTCTCTTTCTATGTTTTTTATGTTTTCCCTCATTATGCGTCCTAGATATTTCAACTGTCTCTTTCTAATGCTCCGTCTAATGGTCATTTTTGTTTGTTTTTTTCTATAACTTCGTCGTTACTCACCTGTTAAATCCATTGTATGTTCAGCATCCTTCTCTAGAAACATATTTCTGTTACATCAAGTTTCTTCTTAATCTGTGATGATATTGTTCAGAAATCGCCACCATAGAGGAAAACAGATATTGCGTAATATTGATATTTTCTCTGTTTTTAATGAATTTGTTTCTGTTAATACTTCGAGTACCTTTTGGAAGGCATCTTTCAATATCCTAATTCACATTCGGATATCAGTGTCACATTCCGTCGTCTGTTAAAACACATCCTAAATACTTAAAATTTTGTACTGAATTTTGATATTTCCAGTTTTTAATTCGCATTCCGTGCTGTTTGCTCCGCTGTCAGCCAACCATTCTGTTTTCTTACCATTCATAATTAATCCCTTCTCGCTTTCCTTCACTACCTTCTTGAGGAACTACCATCTGCATATATTATAGTGTCAAGACCGTGACCACCGAGATAACGATTTCTGGTGGAACTCTCAGGTGTGGTTCACTGTATTGGTAGAATAATTTCAGTGAGAAGACATCCTTATCTTACGCCGCTGTCCATTTATGCGTATATACTGAATTTATTTTCTATGCGCATGCGTACGATTTGCTCCCTTCTGCATTATTTTAATATCATTCTCAGATATGTTAAGCTTGCCTAGCAGTTCTCTATGGCGTACAGTCTACAAAATATAGATATGACTCGATAATATTATTTTACCCCAAAATGATCAAATTCGGTACATATATTTCCACCTGTTATTACTCTGTTTGACATTATAATGAACATTACTTCTGTCGACATTATTGTGTGCTTGGTTTGTCTGTGTCTGCAATTTTAGTGTGAGAACAGTACAGTCTGTTCTTTAATAGACTCAATATAAATCCGATTTAATTAATATAGAAAATCAATAGCTTTTCAGCGTCCAATTGTGTTGCACTTTGAATTGCATATCACAAATTTTATATCAAAGACGAGTTCGACTGGCTCTGTTCACAAAGAAAAGCGACCAGTCATAGTCTGGGATACGTTGGCAAATTATATTGGAAATAAATCTAATCGATGTACGCGTTGAAAATAGGCCTTTTTTCTTTGTGGCATTCTTCTTTCTCTTGGCAAATACACAGTCTCTCTTTCCCGCGTGTACACACACACACACACACACACACACACACGCTCGGGCGCGCGCCTACCTCTCTCGCTCTCTCTCACTCTCTCTCTCTCTCTCTCTCTCTATATATATATATATATATATATATATATATATATATGTGTATGTGTGCGTGTTTAGATAGATTGATAATAGATAGATAGATATGTATGTTACATACTCACACACGCATATATGTATATATATTTAAATATGTTGGGGTGGGGAGGTACGATAGGCGTGTAACACCATGATACACGTGTTCGAAACTCACCGTATTCGATTTGTCCGAGAGCAAGCGACATCGTTATAAAATTCTTGAAAACTATATCACGAGTTGATACAAGCCTTGTAATTGAAACTGGATAGACGGAACTGATCGGAAGCCGTCGATGATTGTGTAAATCTTGACAGTTTACGCCCTCAATCTCCGAAAACGTAACTAATGTATAATAGTCATAAGACAAACATATGAGTATTAAACAAACACAAATATAGCTGAGCAGGTGTCTGCGAAATGGAATGGTTATCCGCCAAGCAGATTGGTGTATTCAAAAAATGAGAATAAGAAGCTATATATATATATATATATATATATATATATATATATATATATATATATATATATATAAGGCAGGATGTGCGTGTATGTGTGAGTGTAACGAATGCACGGCCGCAAATTTCGACGGATTCGCACCAAAGTTTACATGCACATGCTACAAGTTAGCGGGAAGGCCAAGACCGACTTTGTATTTCCCAACTCCCATCGATAGTGGAAATAATCGATTTTTTCATACTTCTACGGCAGTTTTCCCGTAGTTTGTGGCCATTTTGTATTGGCCAGAGTGAGAGCCTATAGCTGGCTGCCACGAATAGACAGGAAGATGCTATTGGCCAGCGTGAGAGCCAACAGCTGACTGACACGAATGTTAACTAGCATGCTAGCATGCAAAAAAAAAAATCGATAGCTGCATTCGTCACAAGTGGGACAAATTTAAATCTGCGTGGCACTTTACTCCAATTGGCTCATTCGCTTGCTTAAACTCAACGTTGATTCTGATTCTGCAGAAATGGGTTTGGTGTGAAAAAGTATTTGTTGCTAACATTCTTTTTTCATTCGTTTTTTCCAGTTACGGGTCCTTTTATTTAAACCTGATCGTTTTGTGTTCATTTTGTTTAGTTTTTTTTTCGTAAGAGATTTAATGTTTAGTATAGAGTTTAGACAAAATTCGCAGTGTGTGATAGGCAAGACGTAAGGCATGTAGCAACATCAGCACGGCAAATGGGACTCCTTTAAAGGAAAGGTAGGGCAAAAATATTTTAAGTCAAGTGATAGCGATTGCTGTATGAGTCGTACGATTTTTAAATCAAGCACAGGCAACGTCGGGCCATGCTGCTAGTGTATATATATATATATATATATATATATATATATATATATATATATATATATTAGTGGACATTGAAATCAACAATCAGAGGTGGCGGACCTGACGATTGCGTTTATCATGAAATCTTGACTTCAATGTTTAATTTTATATTTACATACATATTCTTCATATATATATATATATATATATATATATATATATATATATATATATATATATATATGCATACACACTCATACATACATACATACATATATATTTGTGCGTGTAAATACATGCGTGTGAATACTATGTAGAACTGAAAGTTTCTCAGCCCGACCAAGAAACAATTACGTAAAGATCTGCAAACTGGTTTCAATTTTTGAATTGTATTGGCCAAAGAGCTTTTCAGCACCCTCTCCTTTATGGGAACTCTGAGAACTGTAAATGTTCATACATATATACATACACATACACATACACACACGCGCAAAAAGGCCCACACATGCGCGTGCACATACACACATATATCGATGGCTATAATTTTGTTTTTCTTCTAATCACTCGTGGCAACACCTTCGCCTTTGATTAATCTAGGCGTCACACACCTGAGAAATAATCTAGGCGAAAATGAAATCTAAAAGATAAAATATTAAATCAATGCCGCGTATACTTTGTTTCCCTTCTGGCCAACACTGTCCATAAATTAGAATTAACACCTGTTCTACTGTCCTCTAATAAGTAAAATAATTGACAACCTCATGCTTACGATGATTAATACTTACTAAATTTTGCGGTGCAGAAGTCTTCTCGTTAATTACCATTCAATATAAACTTCATTTATATTTCAATGAAGCTTTTGTTAAGTATTACATTTCTGTTAATTTCAGTTGCTTTTAGTGCAGAATACCTGAAGCGTTTGCTTTCTGTGGCCTAATCAGTGCAGCAGCATGCGAGTTGTGCTAGAATTACCGAACAAAAGTGTTTCGAGATCGCGTCCCACCAGGGGAAAATTTATTTCGGATCCCGTTTACTATAATTTTATTATGATATTCTTATATTTGCGATAAAAATCAAGAGAAAATAAATGAAACTATTAGGTTTTGAAAAAGAATAGCACAGTTGATTTTGTTGTAGATTTCCCGTTGTGGCTTGTCATAATTTTCTGATGTGTGTAATCTTTTACACTGTATTAGATATGCGTATATATGTGTTTTTTTTTTCTTTTTCTTTCCATCAACCTTGTTTTAGAATATCCTCCATAAAAGTTGCAAAGACTGGTGCCATATTGTAAGAATTTGAGGCAAATGTAATGTGGATGAACCAGGGATTACACCCTTCGTAGACATTTTCGTCTCTGAATTATTATTTTTTTTATTTAGGGTAGGATTTTTAGGTCAAAATTTTGGTCCGTTTCGTTACGATGAACAAACAAAGTGTTTTTTGCGTTGTCTTTTTTGTGTTCATACAGGAGAATAGAAAATATATATAGGAGAAACCTCAAGAAGATATATATATATATATATATATATATATATATATATATATATATATATATATATATAGATAGATAGATAGATAGATAGAGAGAGATAGAGAGAGAGAGAGAGGGGGAGAGAGAGATAGAGGGGCGGCACGGTGAAGTAATGACTTTACAACACTGATTGAGGGATCGCAGAGCCAAGTTCGAATTCCAGTCTAATTCATTACATTCACTTACGTGCTAATGCCCTTGGGAAAGGTATGCATCCATTTTTCTCCCCTAGATATGGATTAATAGCAGGATTGACTGAGTTCTATAGCTATGACTGGCAACCGGTCTAGGAGAAATAAAAACTTTAAATTCAAACCCAAAGACATTTTATAACTCATTACTATCTGGTATTATGTGATTTATTTTGCGGTCTGATTCATCTTCACAGAAGCCACACATTGTGTGTCTTAGGATTGTAGGAATAGGAAAAGAGGGTTGCTGTGGCTCAGCGCCAACCATTGCAGCCATATCAACCGGCACAAGGCACCTAGCTGTGCTAGGTTGGGTCATCATTGATTCTCGATGAACTCCTTTAATAACAGAAGCTGATGCTTGGTCAAATATCATAATCAACTACTTTCCAGAATTCAGTAATAATAACGAATGAGTTAATCATGTTATTACGTAGCCAAATTGGCAATAACTAAACTGTTGTCGATTAAATTCCTAATAAGCAATTATCTAGATCTGTAATTCGGCCAATCAAAAGATTGCCAACAAGGCACACACTTATACAATTGATTTCAATCTTTGTAACACATGCCAAATATTACAAGCACCAATAAATCTGAACAAAGCCAAAATTCAGGCATCCCAACCAAATGAACCCAAAGAATAGTAAAGTAATTTTTAGTGATTTTATAGGCTAATTACGGAAATATGACTATAAATTATTTTCTTTTTAGTAACGCTCCCATGTTTTCCCATCCATTTACACAAGCTCATTTGATAGTTTATTCGCTGTTTGAAGCTGTCTCTCTTGCCTTCAACATTTCAGCGGCATTTCAAATTTTCCAAGCCCTCTTTTCCAATTAAATGTCTGGGAAATTTCAACTGTCTTTCTCCATTCTAAATGTCATTTTTGTTTCCATTTTTCTGTAAACCTCCTAATTACTCCCATTATCTTTCTAACGTATTCTCAGCTTCCTTTTGTAGCACCAGATTTCTGTTGCTTCAAGTTTCTTCTTCATCTGTGAGGAAACAGCATCCATTGCCATAAAGGAATATTGATATTACACAAAAGTTCAACACTCTTTTCTTTGTTTCTAACGAAACTTTCCAGTTTGATAATACTTTGTTTAGTTTTCGGTAGGCCCTTTCGATATTCCAATTCACCTCCGGAGTTCCGTATCAGATTTCACACGATCATTTAAAAGACTTCTCGGTTTACGGCTATATCACGTGGAAACACCGGTTTTCGTACGATCACGAAAGTTAAGCAACCTCCATTTAGTCAGTAACTAGAGACGTGACTGTTTGGGAATAACAGGTGCTGTAAGCTTGGATGTGCGGCTGGTGTAATGTATAACGGTTCAGAATTTCAAATCAGAGAGCTGAGTTCCTGTTCTAGTTCGCCATATTCACTTATACGCAAATACCATTGGGAAAGTTATGGATCCATTTCATTCTCACACCAACTATGGGTTAATTATAAATCATTAATATCTTTTAAAAATTCTGACAATCTAAAAATATACTCCAGCTTTAAATAACCTGCATGCTGATTATTTCATGGCAAATGTTCCATATATGCTAAGGGTGCACTGTAGATCTTTTTTTTTTTTTCTGGATAATACTTTCCGTTTAATACATTGTTAATTATTAGTATTTTTTAATATTTTCCTTGAACTTGGTATAATCTTCTAAATCGTTCATTTTTTAAGATAATCGAAATTAGAAATGTAGCGAAAACTTCAGTTTAAATCTACACTAGTCCTGTTCACAAGCTTAGAGAACGTGGAAGATCTGAGTGAGAGAAGCCTTAGTGTTATGTTTGAATCATTTAAATAAGAAAATAAAAGCAGTTGAGTTTGTTGCTTTTTCCTCTAGAAGATGGATTTAGAGATAGTTACTGATACTTCTTTCGGCAAAATGATCAATGTATGTATCAAACACAAACAATGACATGATTTTATTTACAATTAAATGCGTTTAGATTGCATGCCCCGGTTTCAAATCTCACTTGGATATTGTATATATTCTTTTATTTTTTGTCGAGTTATTTTTCGAGATAAATAAATATGAAGATAAAGACTTTGATTTAACGAAAGATTGCGCGTGATTTCTTTTTAACCAACTTTCTTCTTTGCAAAGGATTCGAATGTACAATTCATTTACACGCTGCGAAAAATTGATACAAATTTACGAAAAGGTTAAAATTAAAGCAGACCTTTTTTTTTCTGTACTTGGTTCTCTGTCCCTTTAATTCGTTTACTTAAACTTTGTTACATCGGTGTAACTGGAAAAATAAAATAATCAAAAATATCTCAAGCTTCAAGAAAATTCTGATTTTCAAATTGTGAATTAATCAATTGAAAAAAAAATTCTGTCGGAGCATACGTTTGATCATACGATATGATGACAATCACTGTCACAAAGATCAACATAATTCACTTCAGCTCATCTTAAAATAATATTATTAGGTTGGTGCAAAAATAATGACGTAATAATATCGTTTTTTGACGTTAAAAAATACGTCAAAAACCGACATTATTACGTAATTATTTTTGCACCAATCTAATAATAAAAATAGTATTTAATGTTATATAAAATAACGAAATACGCCATGTCAATAAAATTAGTTTAACAAAAAATGTGTGTTATTTGGGCCGAATTATTTGAAATAGTCGTGCAAGTTGTTTGTGCTATCAAAAAAATTGTTCGTTCAACTCCACTGTCATATGCAGTCGTCAAAAAGTGCATGCAACTCTCTCATAAGTTATTGGGCATTGTTATAATTTTCCTCAGGGTTACGGCCATATAGCGTTGAAATCCCGGTTCCTATCAGATCACCGAAATTAAGCAATGCTGAAGTTAGTCAACACCTAGATTTGTGATAGCTTGGTAATATCAAATCCTGTAAGCTTGAATATGTGACTGGTGTAATGCATAACGGCTCGAAACTGTTAAACGTAGAGCCGTGTCCCAATATTAGTTGGATTACATATACACTTACGCGCAAATGCCGATGGTAATAAGGAGAGTCAGAGAAAGGCGATAATAACAAAAAGTTGTAATATGAGCTCTGGTAAAAACATGAAATGATAACAACAAAAAATTGCAATAAGAGCACTGGTAAAAAATGGTTACTGAAGACATTAGATTTATAATGCTCAGAAATCCATACACAGATGTCCTCAAGGACACGTGACACAGTGGACAAAGGTGTTGGTTAGATCCAGTGACAAGACCCAAAGAGTCTCACTTCAATACGTTGTTATATACAACGTATGCTATGTTCAATACTGTTATATACCCTCTGCCGGTTAAGGCAGAGGGTATATAACAGATAACTGATAACATGGCACGTGGAACTAGAACAGTCTAACCCAGTGAGAGAAATAAAGGGTTCAGTTCGACATTCCGGCCAAAAAAGTTGGCAATAGTTCGAATATTGTAAATAGTGTACATAATACCTCATCTCATAAATATAGACAGATACTTGATGAGCTTGAGTAAATGGATGGTAGAACAGGGTTTGAGAGATATAGCAAAAAGCTACAGTGAATAACAAATAAAGAAGATGCCCAAACGCAGTTTTCTCTTCTAGGTGTTTTCACTTCAGAATGTTTCCTAATTTAAAGCAACAACAATTAAAACAGTTGCATCCAGAAAGATACTGACCTCTGTCTTTCAACTAACGACACACATTTGTTCAAACAGTATTAAATCATATTTGCTGCCAGAGACACATGTACACAGCTACACTACCTATTTACCTATCATATCAGAGACACATCATTCGGTGAAGGTAATTTCTATAAAAGAAGGAGTATGAAATCATCTCTTATATTCTTTTCATGTTATAATTAATAATTATTTAAGTGCCTTTACAAAGAAGGATATTATGTTGTAAAATAAGCATTTGTTACGTAATATAAGCAGTTTCCTATTCTTCCACAGGCCTGTTGGTCTACTGGCGCAAACACATTCCGAGATATTCAAATATGCATGAAATTTATTTAAGTGGCGTGCATATATGTTCCTATACATACTTACGTGATGACTACCAACTCAAAAGATGATTATGACCATCGCTGACAAATTAACAGGTTCCGCTTTTGAATTCACAGTTGACATTTGCAAACACAGCTAGTGATCGCAGTATAGTCTGCAAATTAATCCATAGCTGTGTAGCAACAATAGATGTTATGATATCAGCAATGACTGCGTGCTGAAGTCATGTATGATTTGTAACAAACCATAACAAATCACAATTACAATGCTACGAAAGCCAGAGACAAGCAGATGGGAGATATCCGAATCAGCCCTCAGGCGGATATTACATCTGGGGTTTCCTCCTCCTAAAGGAAACTGTGTCAAAGGTTTCAAGTCCTTCCATCACAGTGGCCTAACCGCGACATCGTCACCGACCCAGTTATGTCTGTGTTCCCGGGCGCTCTCGTGCACACACTCCCACACACACGCATGTTATGAAATATACAAACTAATAATAAGTGGTTAGTAATAATAATAACAACAACAATACTACTACTACTACTACTACTAACAATATAATAATAATAATAATAATAATAATAATAATAATAATAATAATAAGAAGAAGAAGAAGAAGAAGAAGAAGAAGAAGTTTATACTCTGTTTTTCAACACCTAATAACATATCACACGCGTTTGGCCGCGACGCAGGTGTTTGCTATACTCTTATCACGTAGGTACTGGTACTTTAGCACCCCGCCACCATCTTTTTTATCAACATCAATTTTCGTGCAAAAAGTGGATCACAGAGCTTGTTAGCTTAATAAATATTTTTAGAAAATCTTAACTTCTAATTGGTCACTTAATATTTAATAACATCGACCTAATTTTTGACCTTACTAAAAAGATAATTCCGCCAATATCTATCAAGCTTCTCTGTTCCTACCACGTAACCAAAGTTAGCAATAAAACATGAAACGTCTTTCATCTTCGACAGTCAGCCGATCGGAATCCTTTGAACTCGTCACACAGTTCCACGCTTTACACTAAATTTCCTTAAGATGATTCCAGCCTGAGCGAACGCTCATTCACACAGCAATATTTTATGATGAACAATCAACTCAAGTCTTCCAAATTCAACTTAATACAAGAATCCTTTTCATACATTTTCAAGCTCAACGTCAATTATCGCTATTAACATAAACACAGCTTGTTTAAAAAAACACACACACACTTATTTCAACTACAGAATATTTTCAAAGAACAACAATTCCATCAACCTTAACGTAAGTCGTAAACATATTTTTCCAAGTTTTAGTAACAAACTTCAACTGTTTATCATTTTCGTAAATTACAACACACTTTCTCATTATTGTACAGACCATTCAACAAATTATAATCTATTAAACCAAAACTTTGATAACCTTTCATCTAAACATAAAAGGACGTTTGAACTTTTTAAAACCACCTCTTTACTCCACTTGTTTTTGTATCTCTTGTTTATATAAATATTTTATTCATTGTTGTGCAAAAACTGTTGTTTCTCATGTAACATGTTAACATGATTCCAGCCTGAAAGAACTCACTCAAACAGCAATATTTTATGATGAACAATCAACTCGAGTTTTCCATATACAAGAATCTTAATACAAGAATCTTTTTCATACATTTTCAAGCTCAACGTTAATTATCGCAATTAACATAAACGCAGCTTGTTTAAAAAACACGTATTTCAATTACAGAATATTTTCTTCGAACAAGTGAAAACCAATCAAAGAACAACAATTCCATCAACCTTAAAGTAAGTCGTAAACATATTTTTCTAATTTTTAGTAACAAACGTGAACTGTTTATCACTTTCTTAAATTACAACACACTTTCTCATTATTGTATAGACCTTCAACAAATTACAATCTATCAAACCAGAACTTTGATAACTTTTCACCTAAAACATAAAAGGACGTTTGAACTTTTTAAAACCACCTCTTTACTCCACTTGTTTTTGTATCTCTTGTTTATATAAATCTTTTATTCGTTGTTGTGCAAAAACTGACTGTTGTTTCTCATGTTGTCCTTCTTCTATGTTTGTTGAACACTAAAATTTAATGTGAGAGGAAATTGTTAATTTTATCACGCAGCCTAATTTAATCAACAATTTTTCATCCATCCATTAACACAACCTCCACAGGTACTAATAATTTTAGCCTTTTCCATATTCAGCATTCATTCACCGAGCAGCCATATATATATATATATATATTTTCCTAAAACAATTTTTCAGTACAATACGTTTCTTAAGTCGTTCTTTTCAGTATTGATAGGGTTTTCCTTCCTAACCCTTTATTTGAAGATTTTTGGAATACGAACATCTGCATTATGTGATGATTTTCTCTTCATGTTTATATTGATATCTATTTTAATTCTTGAAAATCATCAAGTGATGTCGTTTCGGCTATTTTGGTACAGCTCTCTGTCTGTGATTACAGTTCACATGGTTTGAAGAAGGGTGATCTTCGCCACGACCCACGCTTAACACAATCAAAACCATTTACAGTCATTGATTTTAGAAAGCGCTTGTATACAGCTGACAGTTTCCAAACGGGTCTGACGCCATGCAAGACATATGAAACGCTATTTAAGACTGGTGTTTCGTATATTTGTACTCCAGCATAATTTTTTGGCATACTGTTCTCTCTCTCTCTCTCACTCCCGTTCAAATACATACATACACAAACTTTTTTCTTTACAAATATGCTCAGGGGAAAATGTCGGGATGCAATTTCTGCCATTAGGTCTCTAGTACTGGGTATGACGATAAACTATATTCGCAGCAATGATTTGATCGGAAGAGTAGAGGTTTTGAGGAGCGTGGAATCACCTTTTAATTTCAGTTGTTCCTTGATTCACCCTGAGCCGGATTGGTAGAAGATGTTAAGGTCTCAGCTATCGACAAATAGTGAACACACAAATAAAACCAAAACACTTTGAATGTATAACAATATATTTTTTATTGTAAATATACCAGCAATACATTTTTATATAAAAAAAATTATCAACAATATATATTTGTGGTAAAATTACTTATAATACATATTTATATTAAAATAACCAGCAATATATTCTATCTGTAGTTCACGGCATACAAATGCATTCAAAATATTTAGATTTTGGCATTAAGTAACCTCGGGAAGTTGATATGCGACTAAACGAATTTAACCAAAATCAGTCAAAACTTAGATCTCTGGTTGGGACCCGAAAGAAATGAGTATACAAAAGAAATCAAAGGAAATATAAAATAATAATTTCTTTTATAACACGATTTAATATAAGAGAAATAGATATTAAAGGAGTCATTTTTACTCAGACTATCATGTTTTAGAAACAGGAAGACCAATACAATTTCTTCATATTCAAAATTTCAGTAGAGAAAAAAAATGTTTCCGAACAAAAAAGACTCTTGGATGTTGGATCGAGAACTAGACTTCATTCGCATTATAATTGATGACAACGATTATTTTCCGAAGGAGTCATTTGCTTAATCAGTTTTTAAACTTTAATTACTATAAGAATTTCACCGCGAATTTAGGTCAAGAGTTGAGGAATTTTTTATATTGATTTTTTAATCAAAACCGTTCAGTTAATTGCACTTATAAGTGTGTGTCCAGACTTTTCAGTTGCAGGAATTTTGAAGAGAGACATTAGAAAAAAAATAAATGTGTTTACTGCTTAACTAAGTCATGCAATTGTTGGAATAGCGTAAAGGTTTTCAACTCAAAAAATGGGTTCAACGAACGGTATTCAGATTGGTTCTTTGTCAAATTTTTTTCTTAGGTCAAACGGGAATTAAAACCTCTATACTTGTTTCATAGTCAAACAACGCGTTTTCCTCTTCGAACTTAATATTCAATAAATATTTTAACAATACAAATACCGTCAAATGTATGCAAAAACAAAAGTAAAGGCATAATAACAAGTATGGATGCGCTTAAATTAAAAAAAAATTCAGAAATGTACGTTTTTTTTTTTATTATTATTCCGAATGGAGGTTATCATAGCTCTCAACAACTTAATGTTTTATTGCACTAACTTTTACCCAATTATCATCCCTTTTGTCCATATTCTGTCCTCACTTAACGCAAACCTATTAAGTAGGTTACATGCACTTTCCCATGCTTCTTACGTCTTAATAAGTTCTGGGCGTGTTAAATTCTCCGTGTTAAATTTCCGCCTCACGTGTCCAGAAAATTCCAATAGTCTCTTTCTAATTGTAAGTTTACCGATTTTTACTGATTTAATTTCTTCGAATATAGGAACTAAAAGGAAGATAGTGACTACATACAATGAGAGAATTGAGATTTCTTGTACACATAATGAGGAAAGAGGGCTTGTAAAATTTAATACTCACAACTAAGAATGGAAAAAGATAAACAGCTAATAACCTAGCTAACTAGTCTATGCAAATAGATAGCAAAGCTGGGACTGCGATAGATGTTAAGGCAAGAAACATTGCTTCGAACTACAAAGGGCAGCGAAATTTAGTCATGACTGTTTACGTCATGAAGGAATACATCACATAGAAAAATAAAAATAGAACAAAATCTAAAAGGTGATTTTTTTTTCAATTGTTCTTTAAAATTCTTTTATCTTCGCGTTTAATATTATTTGACTTGGTAGTTCAATAAAATCCTCAAGTTAATGTATCAATTCGTTTCCTTTTAAACGATACACATATTATGAATATGAACTTATATTTGGATTTGGGGGGGGAATGATCCATTTAGGAATAATTAAAGTATAAGAAGTAAATTTAAAATCGTTTCCCACCAATGCAAGGAAATAAAGCTTCTAAGACGCAGAGGATTACTTAGTGCGAAAGAATATAAGAAAATGAAAGAAAATATATTAAGGTGAGGCAACTATAAATGTATAGGAATTAAAACGACAAAAGTTGAAAGTGCATTTAATTTTTTGAAAAAGAAAGTTGACTAGAAAGCAAGAGGCCGGAAGAGAGTTCAACAAGCAAGAAGTGTGACACAAGAATCTGTTAGCATAGACAATTAACGGTTACATCTAGCCATTTCTCTATGTAATTATTTTACATGTAATAGAAAACCTGTAGAACCGATGCTTGACTTTTGTTTTGTATGTTTTTACAAGACACAAATTATATTTTTTGTGTTATGCAAATAATAGACTTAGGCGTTTTTACCGGATAATCGTGCCAGTATTCATAAATAAAAAATAAATGCAGAAGTAAAGATTGGACACATAAGACATTTTAATGAGAGTAAATATGGATGAGAATCCTACGGAATGGCAAATATAAAATACAATTAAAATTATATTTTACCTCGATATTTTTCACTGATGATGTGACGTCAACATTAGGAAAAATCTATATTAACGAAACGAAAATGTGATTCATTTTAACCTTTCCTGTTTAATTTATCATTATAGGAATTCATTTTTTGACAAATTCCAATTCAGTATTTTTATGTTTTAATTATCCCATATTGTTTCACTACAAATTTATTAGCAGAAAGGGCTTCTTTGGCTGAATTAATGATATTCACCTTTTATTAAAACAGTGTTTTCTGGGTCAAAACGTTGATCACGTTAAAATGGAAAATACTAAACTAAACTAGAACTTGTAAATCTTTAAATGAACCTTACTTCTGATGTGTACATGAAAAACTAGAAATTATCAAATTTGCTGACCAAATGTCCCTCTTAAACTAAGGGAGTGAATTAACTGTAAATTGCTGACACAGTTTATATTTACCTTAAAATATGTTTTATTTTAGCTATAATTTATTAGTAAATAATGGTCCACCCTCTACGATAATTATTTTGTTATTTCAGCTTTAATATTGCTATGTACGTAAAATTATTAATATCTTATATAGATGTTCCACATTTTTAATATTATCTATGGGCCCTTTTAAGAAGCTTCCCAAATCTAATATTTTTCAAATATTTTTTTTTTGTTGAATTTAATTTTACGTCTGATTATCATCCTATCCCTCTCCACGATGTCCTTTCAAAAATTGAACATGTCATCTTTGCCTACAATCCCGATATATTTGTTGCTTACATATGTTCCGGGATGAAAAATACCTCCCGACCTTCATCCTCTGATAATAGTTTTCTCTTTAGCGCAGATCTACACATTTAATTGATTAATCAAGACATACCCACAAGTATATATTTAATTGTGACCTTATGTCTCCCAACCGTTACATTTCGAAAAAGAGGAAACACGTTGCTTTTAAAATGTTCTTAAAAATCATATAATCACCAGTTACTTACCATGGCCTGAAGAAGTACAGTCAAAGTATTGAAACATAAAAGCTTTTGTATAGCAATTTCAACATGTCTTATTACAATCTCTTATAATAAAAATAATATATATATATATATATATATATATATATATATATATATATATATATATATATATATATATATATATATATAGTTAATTCAAATATTATTTTGAAGTTTTCGGCTCTTGTTTTGAAACATGAGACCTCTTATGTAGCGAGTTGGAATCATATTTTTAAATAAATAATTATATATATATATATATATATATATATATATATATATATATATATATATATATATATTATTTTTATTATAAGAGATTTTTATTATAAGAAATAAGTTCTTTTCATTTTTCATTTCAACCTTTGGAAGTAAAATCTGATGATCCAGAGCCCTTTAAAAGGGTTGTGATGAAATAATTTATTACATGGAACCTTAAAGTGGTCTGTTTTTATTCAAACATATTTGCTCTGAATTTACATTGAGCTCTCCGGATATCATCCTCCTTGGGTCTACCCATACGGATTAACTAATTTTGCATAAACTATATATACTATATATATACTATATATATATACAAGTATATGATATAGTGATTTTATAACATATTTATGTTATAAATTTTTTTTTTCTTTAAAAATAAATAATTACTATATATATATATATATATATATATATATATATATATACTTTCTGAATTTCTTTCTTATTGTAATTAATATATTACAATTTTATTTTAATTTGATGAATAATTTATGTATTTATTTACTTTTAATAACAGAATGTTTTGTTTTAAGCTTTTTCTTTTTAAATAAAAAAAAAATATGTATTCCATGCTTGTTGGCTTCGGAAAAGAATATTTCTGATATGAGAGGAAATATTTGAAAAATCCCGGGTCACGATTACAGTTTCTGAGGGAAAGCAAGCATGATATAGAGCTTGAACAATGGTGAATCTGCTCAAACACTCGCTCACAATGACGCGGGAATTGGTGCTAACTTTGACAGGTTTGAAACACTTGCATCTACCCAGTTTTACTCAGAATACTTTGGATGATCAGTAGTATGATTTTCACAGGCCAGAATAGCCTCCGCAGACCTATGTTACCAAGAAATCCTCTACTGGACATCGAACCTGAGCCTCATGGTCAGAACGCTGCCGTTGTAACCATAAAACTTGCGCGTATATATGTGAAATGTTGTTTGCCTCCGTTTTGCGTGAGTGAATAGATATATTTCTAGCAGAATAGATACGGTAAAATGACGACTGCTATAAATTACATGATTATTCGTGCGATGCACTGCACGCGTTTGCTCATAGGGATCCATGCATTTTAATTTCACGCGTCAACATCTCAAGTCATATCAATACACATATCCATGCATGACTTTCTGGCATTTCCCTTTGCCACAGTTCCTAATTTACTTTTTCTTTTTCTTATGAGCCACGCATCTACTCTCTTTGGCATTCTCTCTTATGCTTGTGAGTTTAAAAATCTGTTTGCATTAATGTAGTTTTGCTTCCGTTTTCAATCTATCTATGCATGTAGAAACATGCATAGATAGATATAAGTCAGGGCACGCGCACACACACACATATATATATATATATATATATATATATATATATATATAAACTTAATTTGTTGTACCACGTGAGCGTCTATATACTTCATGATTCCCTTATCATACTACTGTTTCTCTGCTTTCTTTAATTCTCTCTTCACATACCCCAGATATGCGAACGCAAATATTATTCGCACTTTACTCTCTATTCTTGGCTCTCACTTCTCCTCCCTCTCTCTCTTTTCCTATCTACTCTCTCTCTCACCCTCTCTCTATATCTATCTATCTATCTATCTATCTATCTATCTCTGTTTTCCTCTTTTATTGGGTTTGTGCAAGAATAATGTCGTTTTCTCACATAGTAACATATGTGAGAAAACAACATTATTTTTGCAACAACCTAATATTATGTTACATAACATACAGTAATTATTCACATATAATATGCTCTTTTTTCAACTTTTTAAGCTTAAATTTTAAAGGTTCGTATTATGCTCAAGAATCATTTTTTTCTGGACATTGTGCAGCATTATATTTGCAAGGGTGTGATTGAATGCCAATGGTATTAGTAATATTTATAAGAAAATATTCGGCATTCATTGACTGAACATCCAGAGTCACTGTTGATTGAAATTTATAAAATATTACTAAAGCAATCTTCTAGGAAAATATTTGTTAATTGTTATCGCGTTTGATGGTGGCTTCCTTTCTAACCTTTTGTTTGAAGCGGCATGGAATTGCAACATCTTGATTGTGTCATTATTTTCTCTTCGAGTAACATGTGCTATTCATTTTCGTTGTTGCTGTAGTTAAAAGCATTCAAGTTATTTCGTTTCTGTTGTTTGGTACATTATTTTGCGATTCCGTAGCGCCAATTCAGAGGTTCGACTAAAAATGGTCCTCACTGAGACGTTTTCATTCTTTTAATGTCGTTAAAACTATTTAAGTACATTTTTAGGTTAATGATTTGGGTTTGTATAAATTTGTTGTGCTGTGAGCAACTACCCCTCACACAAGTTATATCTATGGCCAAAGCAATCTAATGTGCTTCAAGTCTCTTCTTCATCTGAGATTGTCCAGCATTCCTTTCCATATATGAGGACTGATATTGCATAACAGTTCAGTATATTTTTGGTTTCTAACTAAATGTTCCTGATTCTTGATACTTTGCTTTACTTTTGGAAGGAATTCTTTCTCTACCATTTCTTTTTTTTTTTTTTTTTGCATATTTTTTGTATGTGTGTTTCCGTCTTTACTTTTCTGTGAAATTCTAATCAATCTGTTAAAAAAAGAAATTAAGACGGTGAGAACGCGAATGTTTGTCCTGACGACAAGCTTAGGATATGCTATTATATCTCCTGTCGAGATGTAAAGCACCCATCAAAATAGGCGACATTTTCAGCGTGGATACATTCAGATTCAGATATAAAACTGAATCTTCAAGAATCTTTGTCTACCTTTGTCTGCCTATATTTATCTGTTTGAATCAAGTGTAAATCTAACCTCAGAGTACCTGTATTTTTATTCATTTGGATTCTTGTCCGATAAGAATTATATTCGTCAGTTAACATCCTGATTACGGTTGAAATATCATTAAATTAACCAAGCTAACTTCACCAAATATTCCACGAATTCACCTACAGCTCACATGTCATACTTAGCTATTGGATTAGCCGCTAGGATAAATTAAGCATGTACTTATATGCAGCTTGATATTACAATTGACCTAAGATTGGAAGCATCATGTTTATAGGTTTATTTTATAGTTCGCATAAATTAATTAAATCATAGACATGACAGTAATGAGAATAAAGAATACTTGTTTAATAGCTATTCTGGTGTCACAAAATATATTTGAAAGAAATTACTTTAAAAGATATTGCATTTATTTAAATTATGAAATAACATGTAACGTGGGATATTGTTTTAATTTCATTTTTCCAGATCAAATTAGGAAATCTTTTCGAAGGTCAAAACTTATAACGTTGGATTTTTTTCATAATTTTATTTTTTCTATATCGACTTTAGAAAAAAAAATGGAATTGTCAGCAGACAACATAATTAATAGTTTGTTTTTTCTCCCCATGATTATTTATGGTAGCATTAATTATTCGACTCTTAGAAACGAATAGTGAAATACAATATTCGCCATCAATGTGGTTCTAGCTTTTTCGAATAGTGGTTGACATATCAGCTTTGAATAATGGATCGTTGTCATGAACAAATCTTTATCATCATTATTATTATTATTATTATTATTATTATTATTAATATTATTATTATTATTATTATTATTATTATTATCAACAATAATAATAATAATTTCATTATTATTATTATTATTATCAACAATAATGATAATAATTTCATTATTATTATGATTATTATTATTATTATTATCAACAATAATAATAATAATTTCATTATTATTATTATTATCAACAATAATGATAATAATTTCATTATTATTATTATTATTATTATTATTATTATTTATTATTATTATTATTATTTTGATTTCCATATTAAATTCTCAATCAGATTTAGATATAGAATAACTCGCTTATATATCATTGCAAAAATATAATACCTCTAATGGAAAGCTTTATCAATTTTTGCACTGTGGAAAAAATGAATTATCAACCTGAAAAAATAATTAATCAGCTAATATATTAGGTTTTTACATAAATTCGTTCGTTTTTACATTTTATTTAATACCTATTATTAATTAATATTTCTGAAGGATCATTCAACAATGTATTTCTTTTCATTTTTTACGACGTGCTGCCACATTCCTATTGCTCAATGCCCCGAAGATAGTAATCATGTGGTTTTTGAATCGAAAATTTCATCAAATCATGCTTTATGCTCCACACCGTTGTTGAACGAAACATCAGTCAAATTGCTACAAAACAAAAAAAAATATGTGGTAATCTGAATGGGATAAATCATGAAAGTATTGTTGGTACAGCAGAACTTCCTAAACGAGTTCTTTCTTGTATCTACAAGTTGTCCATTATCGAGCGAGTAAACTGGCGGACAATAGAGGAGCGCTGTAGTTTGATTCCCTCGATCAATACGTGTGTTTCTGGACATTATCCACTGAGATGAGATGACTAGCGGCAATAATATGATAGTACGCCATCTTCTGAGTCTATTCCCAAGTGGTCTGGCACGCTACTTCTTTAATTAGCACGTGTTATTGGTTCTCCACAAACGTAAAAGTCTACCAGAACGCGGAGATTCTGAGAGTTCAAATTTTCCCAGGCTGTAACGGGATAACCATTCCTGTGCCATTCTATCAGTAATAAAGTCATCTCCGTACACGGCACCAATGTCTTGCGCTGCTTTGTAGCCTTCATCAAAAGCAAACCGAATATATCGAACATGACCATTCTTGTTTGCTTGGCGTTCCATCTCAAAGGGGTGTCTAATCTGAAATAAAATTTCAATAACGTTAGACAATAGTTTCAAAAATTTCTGCGAAAGATTATTCTTCCAGATTATCCATAGAACACCAGAAAAAGAAAAAGGAATGAACATTTTAACAATCTAATATTTAATCTCGATAAAATGAGAAAATTATTTCGAAATTTAATTTGACACTTAAATACCTATGGTTGAGGTAATGCTTGACATTTATCCTGGCACCCATATCAATTAGCTTGTTTTGTTTCGGGAGATATCTTTATATGCTCCATTGGGAGGGACAAATTTCTAAATTCATCACCTTACCGACGAAGATTCAAGATTCTTCTTGTTTGTTCTAAAGTTCCTAAATACGAAAGAATGGAAGGGAAGGTATTAAAAGATGATGATTATGTGGAAAAATTGGAAAAATAAAGAACATCTCATAATTTGAAGACATCAAATGAAGTATTCAGTTAAGCAACCCCGAAAGAGTGTTCTACAAAGTAAAAGTTTTAGGAGGGGGAGCTATTTGGGGGACTTTTATTTCTTATATTTGCAACACAGAGATATTGAGTATAATTTACAACTGTGAAAATTGCATGGTCTGTCCGAGCTGTAAATGTCTGAATTGATGGAACTAAAGAATGGAGCTCATCACTATATATTATTTTTATCGTTTCTTTCATATCCTTCGAATGCTTCTTTGTAATCAATTGTAACGGTGTTTCATTCTCTTCTTGAATTAGGTTGGTTTTAAATTAGTCTTTTTTTTTTAATGAAATTTTCCATTTCATGAAAGAGAATGGAGTGGTCTTCCGTTGCATGCTCTATGCTAATGAATTCAGATATGTACTGCTCTTAGAATGGTAGCTACACAAGACAAGAGAAATTTGTCTACATTTTTGTAGAAAAAAATTAAGTGTTTCACGATAATATTTGCAAAACTATGTTGATTATTTCGTATGGATTATAGTATTCTGTAAGTCAAATTTACGGAATTTTTTTTATATTTTTAATAAGTTTGAACAATCTTTTTAAAAAAATTTCAAATTATTAACTACGTTACGGAAATTCCATGTAATATTAAGTTGTAATTAGAAATTATAATTACAGATTGTGCACCAAGTTTATTATTAGAGAATGTTGTCAAAGCTTATTATTACAGAATGTGCACAAAGGTCATTACAGAATGTGTGCAAAATTTATTATTATAGAATGCGCGCAAAGTTTATTACAGAACGTCTGCAAATCTTGCAACGGCAATTATTTTAAGAAAAAATGGAAACTGTTTTCGTAACGAATATAACGTCAAAAGTCCATATTTCTTAGATATCGCTGCCGTTTCTTTACACATTTACTGTGGACTGTGGGTATGTGGCATAGCGGATCCTAGCTATGAAGTTCTGGACAATGCCCGCATCTTCATGCTATCAGAATTGCATCGAAGTTACCGTCGTTCAGGCACTTCAGTGGTTTTCTTTCATGTTCAGTAGTACTTGTCAAGTATGTTGGTAGTTACTAGCGTTGTCTCATCTGTAGTCTATTACAGTATTAGACATTTCCTTATATCCGTTAAATCAATCTTCTGAAATGTTTAACAGGTTGAACTCGAAACGTGGCTATTAATTTGAGATTTAAAAGTCCATATTTCTTAGATATCGCTGCCGTTTCTATACACATTTACAGAACAAACGTAACTGTGCTGACAGATATCGCCATAATTCAATAATTAAAATAGTATATGAACACAAAAGGGATCTTTAAAAAACGATGCATTAAATGAATTGCTCGTTCATCGTAATAAGTCTAACCAGAATTTAGAGTGAAAGACCTCACATTTAACTAAATGTGAAAGTAATTCAACCAGCAGAATTGTATTGAAAGAGCACTAATTTCGTAGGCTTCTGCGGTAAATTTACGTTCAAGTTCATACAGCAAAACTCCTTTCCTGACAAACTAGTTTTTTTTAATGGCGGATATTTAACAACCGTGATTAATATGAAACAAGAACGATAGAAAACTGAATGAGATCGTATCGGTTCTTGTTGTAGCATACTAAATAAAATAATCAAACGAAGGTTGGTAATGAATGATAATACTTAGGAGACGAACAGTATATATAAGACTAGCAGCATGGCCCGGCGTTACCCGTGCTTGATTCAAAAATTGTACGACTCATACAGAAATCGCTATCACTTGACTTAAAATATTTTTGCCCTTCCTTGCCTTTAAAGGAGTGCCCTTTGCCGTGCTGATGTTGCAAAATGCCTTACTTCTTGCCTATCTCACAATGCGAATTTTTTCTAAGCTCTATACTAAACATTAAATCTGTTACGAAAAAAGAACTAAACAAAATGAACACAAAACGATCAGCTTTAAAAAAGGACTCGTGACTGGAAAAACCGAATGAAAAAAGAATGTTAACAACAAATGCTTTATAACACCCAACCCTGCGGAATCAGAATCAACGTTGAGTTTAAGCAAGCGAATAAGCCAATTGGTGCAAAGTGTCATGCACATTTAAATTTTTCCCACTTGTGACGAATGCAGCTATCGATTTTTTGCATGCTAGCATGCTAGTTAACATTTGTGTCAGTCAGCTGTGTGCTCTCACGCAGGCCAGTAGAATCTTCCTGCCTATTCGTGGCAGCCAGCTATATGCTCTCACTCTGGCCAGTACAAAATGGCCGCAAACTAAATGGAAACTGCTGTAGAAGCATGAAAGAATCGATTATTTCCACTATCAATGGGAGTTGGGAAATGCAATGTCGGTCTTGGCCTTCCCGCTAACTTGGAGCATGTGCATGTAAATTTTGGTACAGATCCGTCGAAAATTGCGGCCGTGCATTTGTTACACACACACACACACACACACACACACACACACACACATCCTGCCTTTTATTGATAGAAATTCGCCAGCGGCGCGTAAATAAAGTAGTCAACTGCTAGAAGTGAGTCAAGTGTATTCTACAATGAATCTCCAACTGCTGGATATCTACCAACTGCTTCACGCGGTCAGATGTGACAGAAGGCCGAATTGAATATGGGGCCAAAAATTCCCCGTAGATCACGTATAAAACAGGGTCAGGTAGCTGTTTCCCGAGACGAGACTTTATCCTTCGACAAAGCCTCGTCTGGGGAGGCAGAGAGTTTGACCCGCAGAGCTGGAGACGAATCTCCAACTCTAGGATACCTACCTACCGCCCCACGGGGTCAGATGCGGCACAAGGCCAAATTTAATGTGAGGTATCCGAGCCATTATTCTCGGCCAAAAATTCCCAGTAGACCCCGTATAAAACGGGATTGGACAGCTGCCTCCCGAGACGAGATTCCGCCCCTCGACACAGGCTAGTCTGGGGATCCTCCCTGCACGGAGGCAGAGAGTTCGATCAATTCTAGACCAACATACAGTATTATTTACTTCATTTATGTAAATGTGGACATATCAATTATCGTCAGGCATGCTACAACAGTTATGAATCTATGTACAGCAGAGTCCATGAATTTCAACATTTAATTTTAAAGAGAACTGTTTTTCCTCTATCTTCAATGTTTCTCACTGTTTTATAGAAACACTCGATTGCTGTATTTCTTGCCACCAATATATGTAAGAATTTATCCACAAAACAAGTTATTTATCTGAAGATTTTTTTTTCCCATGGTCAAAACGCGTGACGTAGGATATTTATTTTTTATTTTTTCATTCGGTGAGCTATTATTGAGTAATAAAAGCTTTAGGTTCCAATAAGTATTTAAAACAGAAGGCTTATCAGTATATACAAAGAATAGGATGTTTAGGATAGACATGATCGCCCACTTCCTAAAGTGGCGTGTCACACAGAATAAGGGGAACTGATAAAACCTGAAGTGAGACACATTTTAGGGCAGCCATCGGGGTCTCGTTGACGACTGAAGTAGTTTTACGGTGAACTTCTTCACGTTGAAACACCATTTCCCGTACGATCACCGAAGTTAAGCAACGTCGAGCTTAGCCAGTACCTAGATGGATGGGGTGAATATCAACTGCTATACAGAATGTATTTATTCAGGTTTGATATTTTTGTTTTCCTAAATTCGCATAGATAACATATGCTGGTGTATAATTCTATACAATAGGCAATCAGCGTTTGTTTTTCATTTCCATTTTGTTACGTATCTTAAAACGTATACATACATTTGTTCTTCTCTTTTGCCTTTGATAACTCGTATGAATTTAGACATCAGAGCGTCCGAATAATGGTACAATAAACATGAAAAATCGGAAACGCACATCGAGGTAATTATTTTAATGAAGGCAGATAATTCCAGACAATGATCTGCTTAATTCAGCTGTATTCAAGCCTCAGTTTCACATGCATATCTTTTTTTTGTTTCTTGTCCTTTGTTCCATCTCGGTCCGTTTACATCGGCAGTGTATTTAATTACACTTCTTTCTGCTCGGTGCTTTTTCCGGCAAACTGAAGCATTTAAATACCCCGGTGTTATCATGCATAATTATATATCAGCTGGCTTTGGAGCTGGTGCAAGAGTTTAATCCGATCGGTTGTCATCCAGCTGTATACAAACAACATGTTGCCTTCCATTTCTAAACACCCGTTACGCAGATCTCCCTTAGCAACTAACGTGGACGTTTTTGACTCACTTCCGGCAATGTAATCTCTTAATTATATTCTAGCCAACTACAACTGAAAACCAAATGCAAGAAATAGGCAGTTCAAATAATTTTGCTTTAACACCTATTTCAACGTCAAATGTATATTGATGTAATGAATGCAATATTTGTATCAATGATACATGAGGAAAATCCAAAGAAATATTTGAGTACAGCTCCGCCAGTTTAAACAGAGAGGAATAAATAAAAATAGATTACTCCATTAATTTAGTATACTTAATGTTTAAAATGAATTTTAAAAAATGTAAAATCTTTCTTGAAGCTTTAAATTTTAGCTTTAATTGAAATCGAAAGGATTTAATATTTACTATAGCGAGTAAGCAAAGTAATATGTATTTCAAACATAAATTGTATTGATCAGAATTTTCTTTTCAGTAAAATTTTGACACATTTGTAAATAACATTTCATTCTGGGATTTCAAAATCTTGCAAAAATAAGAAATTCATAAGAAATTTATGAAACGTTATTGCAGGAAAATTAGCAATTTTAAAGTTAAATTAATCCGATTTGAAACGAATATCACTTCCTTAGAGCTTAAAATGTTGTATACACAGATTTCTTATCTATGGGGGTCTTCTTTTTCTGACGTGTTAATCGAATTATTAAAAGCCGAACGTGTTCATAATTATATATGGTGGAGAAAAGGATAAAGTTTATAAGGGAAACAACCCTTAAAACACGTGACCTTTTAATGATAGATTTATCGGTTTGTACATCCATACTTCAGAAATCCTGCACCTAATCACACATACAAAAAGAACAAAAAAATTCTTTTAAAAGTATTTGGATCATCAGATTGTAATCTGTTTGACAATATATGTTTAGTAAATATAGTTTTACTTAATAACAATATTTGCTAAGAATTATCACAATGAAAATTAATTTTAAAATATTTTATTCAATTTAAAATTCTAAAAATATGAAAATTTAATTATATTTCATCGAATTTTTTCTTCAGAAAATACTGTCTTTAATATATGTTATTCATAAAAGCTGTTAGCTCCCAAGAAAATAAGTTGATATGCCGTTAAACAAACAAATAAAATCATTTAATTTCGTTAAAGTTGAACTAATATCCTTCGGCCGATTGTGATCTCCGGAGACTGTTGATCTAGGTATTCTTCAGGGAATTTTAAATTAAATCATGTATTCAATATACAGCAGTAGATTATTTGCATTATGCTCTAGAGCAATTTTAACTGTCTCTGAGTATATTCGTACTACCCAGCTCAGGAATTGAACTCTCTATTACCATGCCATTAAACTAACCAAAATATCAACCCCAAGATGTCAATGCCACAGATCACTAAGACAAAGACAGAGGCAAAGATTTAGAATAGGGCAGAAGTATGAAATAAAGGATAAACATAGTTGTCAACAGCTGTGAAATCTCCATGACCCCAGGTCCTAATGTAATCATGTCTTTAAGAGTTGTCAGAGTTGTAATAATTTTCAAAAAACTCACATATTGCGATTATTGCCTACTTAAAAAAAAAAACTCTCTAATATCTTCAACGTCGAGATAAGCATCAATGGTTTTCAATATTACGTGTCCCCGAAGCACATTAGCGTCGGTGGGATACATCATATATTGTAGTTTTAATAACAGTATGTGTGTATAAGGGAAGACGGAACCCCTATCTCTACAGGTTGTTTTAAATGTTCCCTTTTCTATATTAGTGGTATTAAATTGGCTAAAGAGCCCAGTCTCCCTTATTATTTATTTTCAAGAGCTTAAATCATGAGTTTTCCTTTTTTAGAAAGTTTCTGCCTTTCAAGTAAAAAGAAACCAGTTTGCACTGTTATTTTCCTGATAGATAAGAGAACATAAATTCATTTACAATGGGATTGATATCAAATAAACAAAACGTATTTGGTCAGCACGAGGATTCCATTTTCCATGCCGATAACCATTCTGCCACTTTTCCAAATGACTGGAATACAGAAAAATATCTATTTTATATGACCTAAACTATATAAACTATTTAGCATGAACTCGTCATTATATAGCAAAAACGGATATCCGGATGGCGAAACGGTCAAAGACATGAAAAATGGAACCTGTCTGCCGTATTCAAATTCTAACCAAATCCATTATCCGTGTCTTTTCCTTAAAACTTCCTCGTTACTCACATGCTCCGTTCATGTTATTCTCAGTATAGCTCTGTAGAATCACATATCTGTTGACTCAAGTATCCACTTCATCTGTGAGAATTGTCTAGCATTCACTGCTGCATAGTGATTTAGGAATCAAAGTATAGATGTGGTAAAAGGCCGGAAGTATGGAGCATACTGTGCGTATCGAACACACTACTCAATGGTAATTGATCTAACGAGATAAGCTTGCTAACCACGTCGGTGTGCCATATTCACTGCCATATAAGTCGACTGGTATTGCGTAACAGGTCAGCCCTCTTTTCTTTGTTTCTAACCAAATTTTCCTGTTTCTTAATACCTTGCTAAATATTTGCAAGGCATCTTTCCTTATTCTAATGTGCCTTCTTATTTCGGTGTCACATTTCCCATCCTCTGTTAAAACATTTACCTAATATATTAATTTTAAGTGTCCTTATATAAAAGCTAAAATTTTATTTCTCGAAACTATAAATTGTTTAATCAGTAAAATCTTAGCTCTTCACATGAGTTTTCTGATTCATTATTTATAATGATATCGACTTATATATATACTGGTCGCTTCTCTGAAGACCTGATATTATTTAAATGAAAATATACACTTTATAAGGTATAAGAAGAAAGCTATTTGAGACAATATCAACTCATATCTAAACGTAAGCGGTACATCCAAGAGAAGTAAAGTCTTATTTTTACACTGAATCAAAATGTTTCCTTGTACAGTGAGAAGTAAAAATCTGACTAGGATTTATTATCAGTAGGCATCACACAACCAGCATGAGCTGCGCAAATGATACTCTCTTGATGGTATTTTTCGTTCTGCATCAGAAGGAAAAATATTAAACAAATTAGTAGAAAAAAGAAATAAAAAATATTTTTAAAATATTAAGTAAATTAATAGAACCAAAAACTAAATATTCTCAGTAACTTCAATCATTACCTGTTATTACTTCTTTTAGATATTATTTTGACTATTTACATTATTCGGACTATTGTCCATATCTTTGTCGCCATATTTATTACAACGTTTCGGCCTTCTGCAGGTGGTTGGAATGTCCAACTGAACCCTTTCGCTCACTGGGGTAGACTGTTCTAATTCCACGTGCCATGTTTTAATGGATCTCAGTTATCAGTTATCTCCTGTTATTCCCCTCGCCAAGTTATCCACTACCTTAACCGGGTATTGAACTCACACTCTTTGGGTCCTGTCACTGGATCTAACTAATGCCTTTGTCCACTATATCCCCAAGGACACATGACACGTGGAACTAAAACTGTCTACCGCAGTGAGCGAAATAAAAGGTTCAGTTCGACATTCCAGCCACCTGAAGAAGGCCGAAGCGCACAACGGCCGATGCGTTGTAATAAATATGGCGACAAAGATGAGGATAATAGTCCGAGTAATGTAAATAGTGAAGTTCAAGCATGTACGGAAAGTTAACTATCGATGTAGTTTAGTAAGAGGCAACGAAAAATGTGACAAGCTAAGTATTAAGTATTAATTTCCCTAAAAAACAAACAAAAAATGCAGAACCGCTATATATCCTCTGTCTTCCTATATGCCAGTAAGTACTGGACAATTTCTTCAGACATGAAAAATCTCAATGTGACAGAGAGGTTATTCTACAGAGGGATGTTGGAAATATTATAAACAGAATATATGAATATCGAGAAACTTGTATGGAATACAAGACGTACAATATCATTGATGTTAACATTTAGAAAGTTACAGTTGAAATGTACTGGAAAATAATGAAGGATGACGTCTTGGAGAAGTTAAGAGAGAAGAAAATTGAAAGCAAGTAAACAAGGTAGAATTTGACGAATTTGTGTCAATGATTGGTATATCAGGGAAAAAGAAACAGAAAAGACAAATAGTTTCTTAGCGGGACAAATGACAAGAGATTGTAAAGTGCTAGAATAGCTAACATCTTGAAAAGGTTTGACATATGTGGTGATACAAAAGAAACAATGATCTCTTCTTTTGAGTTTAAAATCATAAAAAATATTGATCTTATTGTCTTCTGATAAATCAGTTCTAACATCGTACACATGATTTATTAACGTTTTTTAGCATGATTATTCGTATCTTGCTTCCAAGGAAGTAAGCCTGATATGTAGAACATTGTAAAGAAAAAATATTTAATCTGCAATATATGTTATGTAGTACTACGATATTCATTTACTTTTAAGGTTATTAATTAATCGTAAACATTTTTGTAGGATTTTTATGCACTTCTTTTTTGGGCTTGGGCTTACTATAATAACGAAAGATGAATTTTTCAGCCTGCATTTTGTATATTAATTCAGGCAAATGAATAATAATATAAAAAGAATATAAGGAAAGATATGACTAATCGATAATAATTTTTATCACAGTTTCTTTATGTATGATAATATTGGCCTTAATTTAATTCTGAGTTGCAAACAAGCTACACTTTGTGTGGTAGCCGATAATATATATATATTGTTATGATGTTGATTTGGGGTTAGTAGAGACAAACGCCAAATAACACGTAACAATAAAAAGGGTTTTAATAGGTTGGTAAAAAGGTACAGAAATCGCCTGAGTAGTCAATAACTAGCTCAGCTAAGAACTTCTTTGTCTCTCGGTCTCGGCATTTATCAATCTACCCACGAGGATCGAATGTGGCACAAGGCCGGTTTAATGTGGGTATCCCCGAGCCCGTAGGCTCGGCCAAAAATATGGCCTTTCTGAACCCGCCTGGACGGGTTCAGGCCTTGTCAACCTCCCCGGACGAAACCTTGCCCTTCGGCAAACCCTCGTCCGGGTTCCTCTCTGCTAATGCAGAGAGTTCGACAGTCGCCGAGAGTCGGTCTCTCGGTTTGGTATTTATCAATCCACCCACGAGGACCGAATGTGTCAACTGACATGCCACTATTTAAAGTCGTTGTTCACAGACGCAGAGAGGTTCATCTTCAAGAGGGGTGGTAGGTTTCCGACACAACATATATATATATATATATATATATATATATATATATATATATATATATATAGCCAAGGCTCAACCGTACCCTCTAACATGGTATCATGGTTAGCAAGATCGTGTCGCTAGATGAATTACGACTGAGTTCTGTCCTCACAAGGAGCTTCTAAAATTTAGCCTTGTGTCGTATCTTAGCAAATAATAGGCACTTCGACGTGGTGTAATGATTCGCGAGCTTGTTTATCTTGATAAATTATGACTGAACAGTGAGGTCCATCCTCACTGGGTACGGCACTCTTCCGGCCTTGTGCCACATTTAAGCTAAGCTTACAAAATCATCTTGGGCATTTCGCTTGCCTCACTACACCAATTATTCTCTAGGTTCTCCATAAATTCGGCCTTGTGCCACATTTAAGCTACGCTTAGAAAATCATTTTGTGCAATTTTGACCCTGGCTCGAGTGCACGCTCTCAGACGCCCCACATTAAAGCGACCTTGTGTCATATCCCGTCGTTGAAGGGAGACGAATAAATACACTGTTTAACAAGGTTGTCTCACTAGTTCAATTATGACTGAGCAGCGAGCTCGATCCTCAATGTGTGCTCCATATTTTCGGCCTTATGCCACATTTAAGCTACGGTTAGTAAATTGTTGCATCCAGGTTTAAAGTACATCCTGGAAAATAATTGATTTTTTAAGTTGAGCTTAATACGGTGAAGGCAAAATGTGCCGAAATGAGAAGCTTATGTTAATTTTCCAAGTATGTAGAACTAATCATCCATTTTGTTTGTTTTGAATTTTTGGGGAAGTCAAACACCGATCTTGTTCTAGCGGGTGGAAAACCGTAATTATTTCAATCATGATAAAAATCTTAATTACTATATAAAAGTTTTATTTGCAGAAGGTGGCCACAAGCCCAGAGCACTCAATGAGATTACTACATTGCTAAGATTTTAAGACACTGGAGAGCTAACCGCTACTACACAGCGTTGCAATACCTATTCAAAGTTATTTCATGAATCATCTTTCTTTTACGTCGTAAAATTATTTATGCATTTGATATTTTTTTTATGAAGGAATAAGGGCAATACAGTTTCTCCACCCCCCACTTCCCAACAAAAAATATATGTATATTTCGAGTATCCGTTAAATATATATATATCCAACTCTGAGTTATAATTAAAAACGACACAGGTTTTAATCATTACGTGTAACCAAGTATTGAATTCACATTCTTTGGATCCTGTCACTGGATCTAACTAACGCCTTTATCCACTGTGCTCAAGGACACATGGCATAGTGGTTAAGGCGGTGGAAAACTTGGAGTGGAGAATTAACAGGAGATAACTGATAACTGACATCCATTAGAAATGGCACGTGGAACTAGAACAGTCTACCCCAGCGAGCGAAATAAAGTGTTTAGTTCGACATTCCAGCCACCTGAAGACGGCCGGAGCGTACAGCGGCCGAAACGTTGTGATAGATATAGCACCAAAGATTAGGATGATAGTCCGAGCAATGCAAATAGTGTACATAATACTTCATCTCAGAAATATAGACAGACGCTAAATTTAGAGAAATCACATATAGTCATTGATCGAGCCCAGAATGCAGAAAGCACTGGACGGCCGTTTCATCAAATTTGGGATTCAACAGCAGTGCGCATCCATTACTATTTCTTAAATTATAGGCAGTAGAATAGAGACGGTGTTTCCTCATCTTTAAGTTTCATTATCATGGCGATATTTTAATTCGAAATTGTTACTCAAGAGAGCGTCATACTACTGGAATTAGCAGAAAATCGATTCAAATTTATAACACAATAAATTAATTTTCATTCTCTTATTCTTAAATGTGGAGAATAACATGGGTTAATTTATTTTGATATTAGTCAAAATAAATCAAACTATTTTTGAGTGTTTAAAATACATAGATATTTCTAGAAACTGTGGGATACACATTTATAGAACTGACTATAGGAAAATTCGATGTCTGAGCTGTGATATCTTCATATCAAACACAAAATGCAATGATGCTTATTGCCAAAAGAGTCTACAGCGTCGATCCGATAATTAAACTTGCTTACGTAACGGTCATATTTGAATTTCCTTCGAAATATCTTTAAACAAAGACTAAATTAAATTGATTATTTCGACTGAAAAAATTGAACTTTTATTGATAAATAGGTTTCGTTGATATTTTCCCCTGCGCGTTTACAGATATCGTATGTAAATGTTGTTTAATCTGTATTATTTGTTGAAAATAGATACATACATTGAAAATAATTTTAAAAGGATAACGATTTTCTATGTAACATGACGAAACTATTGCTAGGAGAAGGCTGAAAATATAATAAAAAATAAATTGCGTTATTTTAAAAGGATAGAGTCGAAGTGTCAGAAACTCCCTGCACTCGAGAATACAATTTGTATATCTATTTTTTCCTATAAACCATGAAAAAATAATGACAAAATAAAGCAAAGCTGAAATGTTAAAATTGAAATCATTATTTTAGGAAAAAAAGTAACGTCTTTGAATGGAGTGGTGCCTAGATTCTAAAATGCAAATATGACGTATCCCAGATTTCTTTTCGTACTTTCTTCTGATAATAATGCGTCAAATAAAATAAACCCAAAATATAAATTATTGCAAAACTGCGTTAAAGGATGTTTGAATCGGAGAACAATGGAGATGAGTAATAAACAAAGACAGGGGGGGTTAAAAGGTGAACGAACTGGGTAAATCGGAGGCGAAATGTCTGCAAATGTCGGAGACAAAAACATTTTCATTCCTTCCATGTCCGGTCATAAGAGGTAATATACGAGACTAGCAGTTTCTTCAGGAAAAATATGGAAGACTCTTCCAACTTTTCGCCTTTTATGTTTTTTTTCTTTGCGGCTAAACAACAATTTCTTTCGTATTCGATTATGAAAGGGGGAAAATTAATTTGCTTACACAATATCAGGTTATGAAATCTGATCGATAAAACAAAATATTTATAAGGTCGCGGTAAGGAAGACTCCATCAATACATACATACATAAATACATACATATATATATATATATATATATATATATATATATATATATATATATATATATATATATATATGTTAATTAGTACATATACTAGTAGCTACGTCTATGTACTAATTAATATATATCTTTGCTCTGCCTAACCACATCGAGCACTATTAGGTTTACAGCTCATTTATAAATGTGGTGACTATTTATATTCTTTCTCGTGTATGTACACCATCGCGCGCGTATATATATATATATATATATATATATATATATATATACATACATATATATATATATATATATATATATATATATATATACATACATATATATATATATATATATATATATATACATACATATATATATATATATATATATATATATATATATAGAGAGAGAGAGAGAGAGATAAATCAAACAACCAGATATAAGTGAGTGTATAAATGCACATTAATGTGTGTGTGTATATATATATATATATATATATATATATATATATATATATATATATATATATATACACACATTAATGTGCATTTGGGCAGCAATCTTTCTTTCAAGCATCTTTCATTGACCTTTGCATAACTCCTATTTTTAGAAAACCTTTAACAGCCCGTCTCCACTGCTAACTGTCAGGATGAATTTGCTGTAAGGAAAATCAGTAAATGCTATATATCTACTGTAACTCTTGGAAAACATAAAGCTCATAATATATTATAGAAAATAGAAGGCGGCATATCTTGTCATCAACCGAAATAACCTCACCAATTCTAAAGTAACGGTGATCAATATCAGTCACTTATGTGTCATGCGTGATACACGCTTAGGCGATCATGCATCTTTCGATACATGACTGACGAGGTAGATTTTTCCCGCAGTAGGTTACCATTTCATTCTGCGGTAGATCCTGTTGACATCCAAGGCTATAGAACCCAGTCTGCCCTGCTATTTAGCCACCGATGGTGCGGGGAGAAGAGTGTTCATACCAAGGTTATTAGCCCATAAGTGAATGTATTGGATTCGACTGGAATTCGAACTCGGCTCTCCGATTCCTCAATTCGAGCTGCTATCCATTACTCCACCGTGCCTCTAGGCGACCAATATAGTATACAAAATACAGTTCCCAGTAAAAACTGTATTTCTTGCCAAAAATTAATTGCCTATAACGGAAACATCACTACCTCCTTAATTAAACGTCTTACATGCCACCTCTCGACATCTAACTTATAATTTACAAGAACCTTTAAAGAACAACATAATGAATAAAATTTAAGAAAACAAAATATGATTTTTTTAATCATTTCACCCCAAGCAAGGCAGGAATGCCACTAATACGCAGGAAGTTAAAGGGAGTGAAAGGGGGAAAAGATTGAGTATAGGGAGGATTGAAGAAAAGTCAAAATATGAAGGGAATTGAAGAATGTCGTTGTATTTAAGTTTTGGAAGATTGTATCTTTCAGGGAATCAAGTAAACGGAAGTGAGTTTCACGGGCGGGAAGTGCGAGAAAAGGAGCTGCTGCAGTAGAAGTAGCGGTTGTATTTAATTGTTTCAACACTAAGCATGTCGGACCTAGATGACAATCGGAACACCAGGGAAAAAGCTTGTCTCAGCAATTGCCTTGAAAGTATTTATAGAAAAATGTGAGGGATTGTACGCCACGTCGGTGAGAAAGTGACTGGAGTCGACATGCCAAATCAGGATCGATTGCATTACAGATCCTTTTTTGGATTTTGTCAAAAACCTCAAGATAAATAGCAGGGGCCCCATATCAGATATAGCAACAGTAGTCAATGCACGGACGAGTTTGCAAATATACAAGATGGACTTTAACAAGAATATATTTCACGCACGACACAATGACGCACCCCTTGAAGTCATTTGAAATCCTGAGACCAAGAAGGCGCAGTGTTTAAGTCTCCAGGAGCCTAGCGTCAGCGATACTGATGGCAGGCAGAAAAGTTTCTTTGTGGTGGTTAAATGAGCACTTTTGTTTTGGAGGTGTTAAAATTTACAAGCAAATCCTGTCTCCAGATTGGAGGTCCTTTCCCACTGATTGGCGGTGCATTGAATTTGCATTTTTGAAGATCGTAGTTGATACTGAGTCTAAGAAGCTGAAACAGATTTTTGCAGGAGAGAAGTGTGAGAGAAGAAACCAGTGGAATAGAATTTATAATATTTTGTAATTTCAACAGTAAAATAATTAAATTTATCTGACAATATAACACTACTGATCACTTGTAAAATGAAATGTCTGAGGAAAGCAGTGAACGAGACCGGGAGAGACAAGATCAGGAATGAGGAAGTAAGAGATATGGTAGGAGCAATTGCAATTCCAACACATCGAACGGAAGCGATCAAGTGTTTCGAACACCTTCCTCGTATAACTACCAACCAAACAACCAACTAACCCTACGTGTATACACCCTCAGGTAATCTGGTTTGAGACCGAGAGGCAGACCAAGAAGACGGTGGCAGACACTCTCAGAGCCCACGAAATATCTCTTCTCCAGGCCAATCGCCTTGCCGCTGACAGACGATTGTGTTCCCCACGACGCCTAAGCTAAATTAAATCGCACTACGCTCAGTTCCAGGAAGTTGAGGTACGAAAGAGAAGAGATCGTCAGAACAATTATCATGAAAATATTTATAGGAAAACGCAGAGGGAAGCTATGTTACGTCGGTGGAAAATTGATCGAAGACGAAATTTATGATCAGGACAGTTATTTCCATATAGCGAAAATCAGTATCAATCGTTTTGCTCTCTCCGAAAAGTCAACGCTCTAAATTTGCGTTTTCGGTATATTTTCTTGCAGATGTAAAGTTCTGAAATTATATCTAACACGTTTCGCAGTCAATAGATTTGTCTGATACACGGATCCATCCTCGTTTCTTGATGCTGCCGCTAAATTCGCGCTTTTCATCCAGTGCAAGCAACTCTTCATCTGTTAGTTTTTTGGGATAAAAATTAATTCTAGCGTTTTTTTTTTTGGGTCTTTTCGAAAACGATGACAACATATCAATGATTAATAAGTAGTATTGTGTGTTGTACCACCTGCTTAGACTTCAGTCAGCTTCTAGGCGCGATAGAAAAGCGCGTTGTTGACGAACCCTCGACGACGAGAACAAATAAAGCAACGATTCTTTTCTTTTTTTCTGTTATGTGCATTAACAGCGAGACGTGAACTCTGTGATTAGTTTTTGGTAATGGTATATACCGTAGAACTTTCGCTGGGGTGGATGATTAATGTGTGAAATGGTCCCACTTTTAGGAAGCATGCACTTCTCTTTCCTGGCAGCTTGATTAGGATAAGTCATTATTCACAACTACCAGCCCACACTTATCCCAGACCAAAATATTTCAATCAAGAGAGACCAGAAATAGGATACAGATAACATTTTTGCTCCCATCAAATTGCCTTGATCTGCCATGTCCAATTAACGGGTCATTCTTCATACTTCCATTTCGTTTAATGAGCATTATTGTATATTGGGATCAGTTACTTTCACACCAGTAATTGCTGACACACAACTTACCTTAACATTGCATAAAGAAGACTGATGTTTGAAATCATCCACTGGCAGTATTAAATGGCACATCTCAATTAAATGCAATTTGGGGTTTCAGTATCTCAAACACGGTCTTTACTATTATCGTTCTTTACCCAACTTGGACAGATAATTAACTGATTTCCATTTTTATCCATAATGCAAGTAATTTCTCCATATTACCGAAATGACAGCGCAATATTTAATGTATATGTTATTGTTTCACCAACCGTTATAATTTTTTTTATGTTCTTCAAGATTTGGGTTTCAGATGAATAAGATTATAACAAGCCACCTCCTATGTCATTTACAGTCTTGCTAACTTTATAGTGTTACATAATGGCTTGGAGAATTTAACATACACAAGACATACTGAAGGCAAGGAATACAAAGAAAAACAGCGATCAAACTACCTAACAACCTTGTGCAAATGGATGGTAGAAAAAGAGCCTGGTAGTGAAAACTTCCTAAAAGCTGCAAAAGATTGAAAAGTTGTGAAGAACCGTGATTGCCCTCGTCCTGAAGCAAACATTAATTTTAGATTTTCATCTTTCTTAGGCTTGATTTGAAGGGGATAAAAACTAATGATTCTGTATATTTACAGACCTAAGCCAACACGTTACATACAAATAAATGACTACATAACGAGAATTATAAGTCTCCAATATTGTCATATTTTAGATAAAGTAATATTTTCCTCAAGAATAAAGAGAACGTTGGGCAGTATGAAATCAAGCTTAGATTATTTAATTAATTTGAAGTGAAGTAAAACTGAGATAGTATATTTAATGTGTTTGCGAGAGAGTGTCGAGAGCATTATATATATTAAATACATGTATATATTTTATTAAATATATTAATATCTACATCTAATATTAATCTAACGCAAAGGGCTTCCTTGTATTTGGCTCTGTGATGTGCGAAGATGAACTAAGTAATAAAACATTCCCTGATTATTGCGTTTTTGATTAATGCATTTTCAAATAGTGCGCTAAAATTTGAATATACCAAAAGTCGATTAGTGCAGCCATAATACGAGATTTATGGGCACGTTCGCATTCTAACCATGAGACCCTGGTTCGAATCTCACCATGCTCGATTTTTTTAGAAAGGAGATTTCTTGATATTATCGAACTGGAGGGGTCGATCCCAACGTGCGGCGTGCCTGAAAACCATACCACGTGAGTGAAATTGGTTAGACAGAAACTTTGGGGGCTGTCTGATAGCTGTGGTAGCACGGAGTCACAAGAGCGTGCTGGCCTTGTTCAAATGTTGATTACGCTAGATAACACGCTTTTTCCCAGAAACTGTAACTAAGGCCTTCTCAGCATAGTTGCAATATAAAAATAGGTGGGCTCTGTGGGTGTTAAATAAACACAAATGCGCCTGAGTAAGCGTCTGCAATAGAGATTGGCTAGCCGCCTTAGTAGACAGGTATCCTCGGATACGAGTGACCAGCTATAAAATACTTGATAAGTTCGGTAAAACATCCTTCAATTTCACTATAGTAATTAAAACAATGACTTTTTTTAAATAGTTACCGATATACGCATTAGTTGCACTAATCGAGAGAATCCTGTACCATAATTTCATATTCTGTTTTTTGTCTGACATGGACTTTGCCTACATCGATCTGAATACGAAAACCTCACAAAGAAAAAATGGCAAATCTTTATACTTATAGGCATTATCGTTCGTGTATATTTTATTTAATCTTAAGTATTAATATTAACATATTAATATTGTCTGTATTTTTTAGATTAAATATTTTAATTATTAATTTTGGAATAATTTTACCATTAATCTTATTACTTGTATGCTACACTGGTCAATTCTTTACCGCCTGTGATATTTAAATGATTGCTTGTTCTGTTTTAACGACAAATCATCTCTGTCTGTTATTTAATGCCAGTAAATACATCTTATTAAATATAAAGCTTGTAAACAAACCTTTCGCTCGTTGGTTTCATCACTATCCAGTTCGGTATTTTATTTCTGGTATAGACTAACCTCATAAATGTAGGCTAGGATATTCTCTACAGTTACTTACTTCAGAAAGATACTCTCGAGTAGTCATGTCATAAAACATTGGCCTTATCAGGATAAGGTCACTACAATCGTTTAGAATATATTTTACTGTGCATTCACGAGGGTTTTCGTTATTTTAGGAGAAATGAATGAGTGATACAAGTCTGCCGTATTCTGATTCTGGATAGGACATCTTCCTTCCGAGAATGTCTGAGACCGTGATGACATTCTCCTATTATGTGTTTAATTTTTTAAAGTTTTTTGGGAAGGAAGGAGTTCCATAACTTTTACTAATTATTCAGAATGTATAAGTTTATTGTTGCTTTGAAGTATGCATAGAGGATTTTTAAATATGAAATGTTCATTTTAGAGAAGCCTTTACACCTACTCCTCAGCAAGATTTACAGTTAGGTACGTGAACCAGAAAGAAATAGAATAAGATAAAATATGTTCAGACTAGAACCCCTGTTCTTAATCCTCATATTAGTACATAATCTAATAATAAAATTAACATCATCTAAAAAGTTTAGTCGGTTTAGTTGGTTCATACAGTATCACGATTAAAATACTGTAATTATTTTTCTCAGATGGTAAGTAAAATATATACATTCGATCGTTATATAAAACGCGCTCAGTAGAAAAGAAAAAAATAGAAACAATTTACTCACACCGCCATATATTGTAAATTTTACATAAAACAAATTACGTCTCTTGAAAAAAAAATCTAGTGCATTTATTTAAATTTTGATCAAATATATTTAATATTCGGTTGGTGCAAAAATAATGACGTAATAATGTCGTTTTTTTAATGTATTTTAACGTCAAAAAACGACGTTATTGCGTCATTATTTTTGCACCAACCTAATAGTACATGTGTGCAGTTACAATAGATATTTAATCTCTCTGTACTAAGATGAGTTGTGACACAAGGTGGGGACCTGATCGCTTACAACCGGGCCAGGAACAATAATTGTCCGCAGCCCCCGCAACTGTCGGTTGCGCTGGCCCCGGCGCGAGCACCGATACCTCTCAGTGGTGCAATGAAAGTGCGCAGCCTCCGGCAGCTGTTCCACAGATCTGGCTACCTCTCAATATAATTTTCCTTATTTGCGACACTGTCCTTCGACGGAATCGCCCCTGAGTGCACTCTGCCTAAAGACGCAACTGATGATGAGAGATGATAAATAGATGTTTTACAAACTGCTAAAGGGAGCAATTTACACACTATGCACAGTTACACTAAAACTGCTATAAAAAAAAACTAGTGAGAAACAAATTTTTCTGAAATATTATGATAAGAGGAAGATTGTATGAATTTTAACCGAAAGTTACACTGGCTACTCCGGTAATGAATGCTGAGAAAACGGCTAATTTTACCATTATCATATTGTACACATTATATTATAAGTCCAGCAGTCAATATTTTACATTTGAGATATTTAGAAATTAAGCAAGAAATGATTAATGTATAATGCAATTGCCTGATAGCTGACTCAAGAATGTACGGCAATATGTTGAAACCACTTCAGATTAATGGCCGTTTTAATAAGAATATCCAACCGCATCTTGTAGTATAAATGATTAAAACTTTTGGCGCTATAAAAATGGCATCGTGAAGTATGGAAAGTCTGGATAGTAGGATATGAAATGGGCTTCATCGGATCCTTTCTTCTTTTTCTAATTCCATCAAATATATTGGCCTCTTGTAACGCTGCCTTTTCCAGGCCATAGCAGTGTCCACGCAAGCTGGGACATGCCAAATCAATGTGAAATGTTCTTTTACATCCTCCAGCGAAAAGCAAAGCGAAAGTGAATCGATCGTGGGTGAATCAATAAGGCAGAATTCTTCGGTCGAACTGTCAGCGAAAGTGAATTATGTAATTCCGCGTTGCTGCAAAAAGGAAAAGCCGACCTGCGCTCGGCCATTGTTCTATTGTGTTTTGTGACAGCAACACAACGCGGTGTGGCCGAGTAGTGAGTGTCGCTCCGGGTCGTAGAGTTTACTTTTTTTTTTGTAATTTTTGTTCTTTCCTATTCGATTATTTATATATATAACGCTTGTATAGAAAGAAGGGATGTAGATACCAAGTAAAAGGAAACCGCAAAGAATTGTTCTAAAAGATATAAAGCTATGATAGATTTTACTTACTGAACATGATGTGGAAAATACAGGCTCTTTAGCTGACTATGTATTTGCTTTAAATAAACTAGTCCCGGTTTATAATTCCTTAATGCAGTCGTTAAAATGCCAAGATTTTTCTTGAAAAAGGACACATGCTTAATATCTGGAAGAGAAAACGGAAATTTCCAGAGCACAAAATGCAGAAAGAGATCAATGCAAACGGACGCAAATCGACAGCTGATAATATGCATCATAAGTGAAAAACGAAATTGCATTTGACAGTCTATTGTAAAATAGTGACGCATTTGCTTGAGTCTGCGTAAGTAAACCTACGTGTATGCAATATTTCCTAAGAGAAAGTAGTTATTGAAATATTATGCAGTCCTATATTCAAAGGTAGATAAAAATGAATAGATTGACGATATATAGAGAGAAAGAAATAAAAAAAAAATCTGAATAAAGATAGAAGGATAAATAGATAGATACGTTAGAGTTTGGAAATAAAGGCTTGTTGCATCTAAAAAATGGAAAAGAACAAATGATTCTTTAGTCTTAATTAATATTTATAATCGAGATAATATTGTCCCATTATACTACATATTGGAATAAATTGTCGATCAGTCTGGCTTAAAATATTTCAGGTTTCGATTCAAAGTAACATTGAATATCTGTTTTGACTTCTTCACAATTAACAAACAGTTTTATCTCTAAAAATGTTGCAATGATCTGAAAAAATGGTAGCCAGATGGAGCCATGTCAGAAGAGTAAGGAGGATGAAGAAATACATATATAGTACTATGTTCCTTTCCTGACGAACTTGATTGTCTTACATTATTGTGTAACAGCAACACGATTAACCAATGGTGATTTTCTAAGCGTAGCTTAGATATGGCCCAAGACCGAAAATATGTGGCACCCAATGAGGATTGAACTCACTATTCAGTCATAATTGAGCTAACGAAAACACGATTAACCAAATCTTTATGCAATGCTTCAAATTGACAATGCCTCACCGCGTTAACTGTTTTATTTTATTTTAAAAAAATGATGAAATACAACCTTGATATCTCATCAAGCACAGGGTATAACCTTTCTCTGGTCAATTCTCATTTTTAAAGGATAAAAGTTGATGTAAAATTGACCCATATATTTATCCGTAATGATAGGAAGAAACAACATTAGAAAATAAAAATCAATCATTGTTCTAACGTAAGCATTGAAAAAGGGTTTTCAATGCGAAAACATACGAAAGGATCTTCTATCCAGCATAAAATATAACCTATTAAATATATCTTTATATCTCATTTATATCGTATAATTTTCAAAAATAAGCAATAATAATTGTTTATTTCCGTATAGTATTTTCATTATTGCAGATATTTCACGGACAAATCTAGCCCTCGGTGTGATGATAGGCTACATCCGGCAGCAAGGCCTCTGATCAGAAGATTGGAGGCTTTGAGGGGCGTAGAACCACCTCTTAATTGCTTTTGTTCTTAGGTCCACACTGATCTCTGGTGGTATAACCTGTTTAAGGTCCCACCTACGTGCAAATATTGAACCCCAAAACAAAAATAAAACAGCATAAAAGTATAAAAAATACATTTATATAGTAAAAAACAATCAATACGTTTTCATTAAAATGAACGAACAATACATATATATATATATATATATATATATATATATATATATATATATATATAATAAAATTACGAGCGATACATTTTAAATGACATGCAATGCATTTTTTACTAGAAATATAAATAATATTTTTTAGAACAAAATGACCAATACATTTTATCTCTTGTTGTATTCATAGAATTGCGTTTAAAAATATTTATTTGAAGCAATAAAACTGTGTTTAAAATAAGTAGATTACGGCTTTAAATAACCCATGGAGGTTGATATGCGGCTAAACAAAATCAACCAATCAATCAACCGGACAAATTTTTTAATAACTTCGTTTCTACTATCAAAATCTCCAGCATGGATATATTAGTTTTTTTTTTCTTTCTTAGTAGCCGTTCGGTTACTATTTATCTCTTTGGTCCATTAAAGTAAAAAAAAAAAAAATTATGAATTTCCCGCCATTGATTCTTAAATTTTGACCAAGCGAGAAAACTTTCATGCGAAGCCTAGAAACACCTGTCCTTTTTGGCTAAGTAGACTTTCTTGTCTACACCAATAGTTCAAGCAGAAAATTATTGAAAATTGAACATATTAACTAGTTAAACTGAAATAATACAGTGGGCAACATGTGTCTGATGATGTTTAGAGATAATATCAACCGAAACTGTTTGAGGAAAGGACAACGATGAATGTATTTGTTTAGAAACGTGGGTAATAAAAAGAGATATAATGTTTTAATGAACGATCAGGATCATTATCTAATACGTACATTTAGAGAAATTGTTTTTTAACAATGATGTTTACCCTGTACAAGAACCGAGGGTCAGTCGTAGAGAAGGTTACAGAGGAAGAAGCACAGCTTATGCTGATATGTGTGAAAGATGACTGTTAACCATAAACTTGAACTGGTTAAGATTGCAGGAATCAGTGAAGCAACCTCTTGGGAGTCGGTTCCACAAAACGTGGGAAGAAGCTACTTGAGTAAAACTTACATCTCACCAAGAGAATGTGTAGGTAATGGTGGTGGTTTGTTATAATGTGCCTGGCATGGCGGGTCTTAGACGTGAAACTTGGCAGAACGTAGTTCGTCTGAAATATTTCTATGGAAATAGCGATAGAGCATCGAGAGGCTTGCGACGTCAAGTCTGTAAGAAAGGTGTTGTAGGATGGAAAATAATTCGTCATCTGCAAGAGTGCAGATACGCTTTTCAAGTGAAGACCGGACAGCTCCTGCCCAAATATGGAGTCAATACTCTATTTCCGGCCTGATTTGCTCTTTATAAAGGTAGAGGAGTCGAGTGGTAATTGCTGGAGGAGTACATGGAATTGAGCATTAACCAGTATCTTTGGTGATGGATCGTATGTAAGTGTTTCACTTCAGGCCTCGGATTAGGCGCTCAAGGCACGTGGTTTCCTTGGCGGAACATCCGTTCATCGCGATTGGTGAAAGATTTGTGTCGATCAGCGATGATGAAAGATTTCTAGTTTGGATTTTGATGGATTGAATGTGACCAGCTAATTTCCCCCACCCCGATGTACTGTTAGGGCTAGGTCCAAGCTCTAGTCATCGAGAGTTTTGATGTTCACCCATAGACTGCTGTTTCATCAGCGGAGTATACTCTTAGGCAGATCATTTATGCAGTGTAGGAAGAGCGTTTGACCGAGAAGCGAACCTTGGGGAACGCCTGAGTTGATCGCTTGCGATTCAGTGACTTACGCGTTAGAAAGGACGTTATAATGGAGAGGACTCTTTCTGTGATTCTCTATCCGTGTTTTGATTTTTTGCGCAACATTTTTTACCCGAAGTCGCGCACATTCCACAGTTTTGTTTACTGCAATGTCAATAGATTAGTAAAAGTAGCTATTATCTGTGTTATTATAATTTACGCCGATTTTCAAACAACATCCTTCTGACTTCAGTTTAGAATCATGCCTTTTTTCTGCATATCTAAATAATAATTATGAACTATGATTTCCAAAGTGAAGATTTCTGTGAAATAGGTTAGAAAATATTCAAGTTTTTATCTGAAGTCAATTTAATGCTAGCTTTAAAGAAAATTGCTAAAATATATGGGGAAAAGAAAGCGTCAATTTAATCGATCAGGAGGATATAAATTAAAATTGATTTTGTTAAAACAAGTCTAAAGAAGAGTAAAAGCAATTAGATAAAACGAATATGAAGCAAAAATGCCTCTCATATCAGTATGGTGAAAATAACCTAAATAATACTACTCGATTACATTAGAGTCATTATTTCTAGTTAAATATTTCTAATTTTATTTGCAAGAATGAAGTCATAATATATCAGAGTTTCTAGTGGTAAGCGTAAAAAATACATGGAACGTTATATAAATGTTTGAATCTTCAACGTTGTGATGAACATGTTAAGTATTTTAATAACATTTTGCTCTTAGTCTTCTTTTTTGTCTGTTAAATAAACTGGAGACTATAATGAAATTTAGAAGATGCACGAATAAAGAGAATTGTGTAATAAAGAAAATGAAAATAAATAAAAAAAATCGGATAAAAGTAATGAAAGCGAAGGAGGTAAATTATGACAAAAATATGTAACGCTAAAAATACCAAATATATCAATAGATAATGCAAAAATATGGTTAAAAAAAACATGATAAAACAGAAGGATAATAAAAACAGTTAAGAAAACTGAACTCTTCTGGTTTTGCTACCTCTGGCTTGTCGTAGCTTTCTTTTCAATACTGAACGTTATTGCATCACACGGAAAAATTGCATTAACGTTAAACAAAAATTGTGCCCAATTACTATACGATCGGAAGCCCTTAATGAGCGCTTTGTACCAATTAGTTTCAGAAGACAGGATCATAAATAAATGAACATAAACACTTTCATTGTTCTCGAAACTAGAATATAGATGTTCACATTTTTCTTGTTGGTAAGAATTTGAAAAAGAACACATTGCTCCCAATTATTTAAAGAGAAAAATGCAAACAGTTTTATAAAATAATAATACATTTAAATCAGCTGTATGTCACAATGCTGTACCTAGATGTCTTACGAATTTTTGTATTTGTGTCAGCTTCATGTATTGACTATGAACATTTCTAGTCACCTTTACAATTATGTCAAGTTCAGATTTTACAGAAAAGGAATTGATAGACTCGCTTATCGCCCGGTTTATAATCCTCTCCGGTCTTTTGAACAGGAGTAGATGTTTATCCCTGGTTTCCGGTTTAGGATTAAGTTTCCGGTTCCCTCTAAATTCTTCACATTTTCTTTCGCTCCCAGTACTTCCTTGCGTGTTTAGTGGCATTATCACCTTTCGTAGGGTAAACTGATTAAAAAATGAGAAAAAATAATCCACAGAGAAAAAAATGAGAATAAAAAAAGATAACAGCCGTAATAAGAATCACAACCTTGTTTTGATAAGCAAAAAGTATTTGACCCAAAACATAGTTTAAAACATCAGTGTCATATTGTTATATACCGTACATATGAACACAAATGGGTATTTCCCAATCATTATAAATACGTTGGACACTATTGTAAGTGAGGGTACTATGCTGTCTACGCTGGCAGCGTGAGCTGTCAGTGTGGGAAGCTCTTGCCGTGTCGAACTCTCTGCCTTCGTGCAGAGAGGAACCCGGACGAGACTATGCCAAAGGGCAGAGTCTCATCCGGGAAGGTAGATAGATACTCGATACCGCTTATACGGGCTCGAATTTCCCCACATTAAACTTGGCCTTGTGTCACATCCTACCTCGTGGGGAGTCAAGTAAACATCGTAATATGCTGTCTAAGTAGTTCACAACTAACAGTGGTTTACCTACTTCACGCCGCTGGCGAGTATTGTGTTTTGTTGATATTATACAGATTACCATTTCATTACCAACCTCCGTTTTGGTTTTCCTCATTCAGTAACCCTTCCTACGTTACAACATATATACAACTTGAAGTTTCTGCATATTTGTTTCTTCTCGTGACCATGAACATTGAATAAATATATGATGTTGGTTGTCTGTCCGTGTACGTGTGAGTTTGCGTGCATGAGTGATTGTATATGAGTATGCGTGTATGCGAGTTTGAGTGCATGTAAATGTGAGTGTGATAATGTGCGTGTGCTTGTGCGCATGTGTACGGGTCCGTGTGTACTTGCGTGTGTATATCTGAATATATGAATATTATACATTATCATTTATATCAGTCGGAGATGTGTTTTATATCTGGTCCAACTTGGCGTTCTCGCTCAGTGTGCATAATTAATTGGTGTGATGTCAACAAACAGTCGTTGACACTTTTGTAATGTCCACCAATACTCGTTTTCACTTTCGTAATGCTGGTTGTAGTAGAGACTGTTGAACAATACTGGTGTCAGATGCTTTCGAATAACGCTTGCACTTATAGTACTTGCTTGATACTACTCGCTCGAATAGAAAGTGATCAGTATAGAGAAATAGAATAGCGATTCGTAGGGAGGCACAGTGGAGTAATGGATAGCGGATCGGATTGAGGGACAATAGAGAGGAAAACTACATCAGAACGTCACAACAGCAAGAGGGGTCATCATTTCAAGTTAGAGTTAAAGTCATGAATTGAAAAAGATCCAACTCAATCCATAAGACGTTTGGCGCATGAGAGCGGATTTTCATCTATGACATTCCAAAGAGTATTAAACAAAGACTTGAAAATGAAATCGTACGTGAAACGTATGAGGCACCTTGTTACTCCAGGACAGAAATTCAGACGATTAGAGAGGGCAAGGATCATCTTGATTAAGTTGGAAAATGATCATGAAATAATCTTCTACACAGATGAGAAGAATTTTACCGAGGATGCGTACAAAAAATTAAAATAAAATAAATGGCCGTATTCTGGCTTCAGCTTCTCACGAGAGAAAAAAGTATGTCAGTTTCACTTGCAAGAACCCTGTCAAGGTAATGATTTTTGACAGTGTGTCCTCTGGTGGCAAGACGATGCCATTGATCATGTTTGAGAAGGATGACAGTCTGACAGGAGATCTCTATGTTCAAATTTTGAAAAAGATAAAGACCTGGATTCTTTCTAAATATCCTGAGGCTGGAGTCAATCGAAACATCAGCAAGAGCAGTACGGCCTTCAAATTGGCATTCCAGCAGTATGGAGCTCCTTGTCAGATGATAGAAGTGGACGAAAATTTCTTAGGTATGTGTTCAGGAACAGGTTTTCGGATAAGAAAACTTGGTCTTTTTCATCGAACTGGCCAGAAAAGAATTCATTAAAAAGCTTGTAGTGCATTCGGGAAGAC
>OZ010573.1:87259825-87294825 GCA_963932145.1 Acanthosepion lycidas | reverse complement strand
TAAAAAATAAAATAACAAATATATCATCCACGAACTTTTTTTTCTCTTTCTTTTCACCTTCCTTTTCTCTTTCTTTTCACCTTCCTTTTCTCTTTCTTTTCACCTTCCTTTTCTCTTTCTTTTCACATTTCCTTTTCTCTTTCTTTTCACCTTCCTTTTCTCTTTCTTTTCACCTTCCTTTTCTCTTTCTTTTCACCTTCCTTTTCTCTTTCTTTTCACCTTCCTTTCCTCTTTCTTTTCACCTTCCTTTTCTCTTTCTTTTCACCTTCCTTTTCTCTTTCTTTTCACATTTCCTTTTCTCTTTCTTTTCACCTTCCTTTTCTCTTTCTTTTCACCTTCCTTTTCTCTTTATTTATTTTATTGTCTTACACTACCGCTTTCCTCTTTTTTTTACTTGGAATTCATGGAGGCGTCGCAGAAAAAAAAAACTGTGCTTTTTCATGTCATGTTCGGTACCCCTCAGCAATCGAGTTCATGTAAAATGTAAATCTCCCAGATCACCCCAGACGGCAGCCTTCATATATACGATCGATCGATAAAGATGTTTACAAAATGGTCAGTTTCTTGCCCCGCTCCAGAAAATGCCTGGTTACTTCTGTCGTCAACTATCTTTCTTCTTCTTCTTCTTCTTCTTCTTCTTCTTCTTCTTCTTCTTCTTCTTCTTCTTCTTCTCATAGGCGATCATGGCTCTCCACCATCTCCTCTCCCTTGAATACATTTTGTTTTTCTCTTACTTCTCCTAAACCTTGTTTCCAATCCATTTACTCAAGTTCACTAAGTATGTCATGCGCTGTTTTCCTGTATCTCTTACCTTCAATTTGCCTTGTGAGTACCAGATTTTCCACTCCTTCTATCTTCATTATGTGCCCTAGAATCATAAACTGTCTCTTCTCGAGATTTACAGTTTTTGGAGTGATTGTTGTAGGCTGTTGTTCTTTTTCTTATTTTCCAGATATGATTAGAAAGGATTGTGCTGTTCGCGTATTTACAATTTGTAAAGGATGTTTACTGAATAGACCGTATATTGAACAGACAGGAAATGTAGTTTTTTTAGGATATTTAGGAGAGATAACGGTTGGTCCTAGACATGAAGAAGTTAAGACTGTAGTGATCGTGGAAGCATAATCTCGGGAGTCTTTTTCATCAAGTAGTGGTTCCTGGAAAGAAATTGTCTTGATGAAGCTTTCTTCTTACGATGGAAATGAGAATTATTCGCTCTTGTGTACATAGCATAATGAGTTTTGACTTTCAAAACATATCCTACAGAATGTCGTGAAAGAAAGTGAGAAGAAAGGATTAAACATTAACTGCAAGAAAACAAAATGCATGGTTCTTAGCAAAAGTATGAGCCAAAAAGTTCGAATTGTAAATCGGAGATACCAAAATCAAACAAATACAAAAATTTAAATACCTCGGAAGGGTTTTAACATAGGACGGAAAGTGCGACACTAAAATCTGAAGGCGTATTGGAATAACCAATATTTCATTTCAAACTCTAAGCAGATCATCAAGAAATAGAAAGGTCTCTCTAGAATCAAGGAAAGCATTACTAAACTGTTATGTGATTCTTATAGTCATCTATGCAGTTGTAATTAATTCTGATTATATTTTTATTGATAATTTTGTTATAATTTACTATTTTTAGGGAATTGTTTGTCAATTATTTGAAGAATATTTTCTTTATTTTTGTTTCTATTTTTGGTGTAGGGGGAGACCAAATTATATTCCTTTTTTTCTGTTGCTTTTCTTTTAATTGTTTTCGTTTTTTTCATTCTAGCTTGTTTGAATATCCGCTGTTTCTTAGGGCTTATTCATATTTACTTTATTTTATTTTTATTTTTTTTGTTTTCATTGAAATTGTTTAATCTGGAAGAATTTATCGAAATTCTTTTATTTATAGATACGGGACTTTACTTGAATACCTTAGTGAAGGGGTGGTTAGGATTTTTATTAATGTATATTGGGTTGTTGATTTTCTTTTGTGCATGGTTAGTAAGTTACGTTGTTTAGGTTGAAGGTTATATCTAAGAAATTTACTAATTTTTGGTAGGATTTTATATCGATTGAGATTCCTAGGATGTTAAAGTTTTTATTATTTCGTTTCTTATTTTGCCTGTAGTTCTGTCGTTGCAATTTCTAAGATTAATAGACCATCGTCCTTGTATCGACCTAGAACTTTTTTGTCAATTACATTTGCTAGTTTATTATGCATATACTTATGAGCTCGCATTACCTTGAATGATCATAGGTAGACACTATTACATGAAAATTATTATTATTATTATTATTGCCCTTTTTTCATATTTTATTGTAGTATAATATAGATTTCCGGCATTATATATTTGAGATAGTCATGTACTGTGTTGCTAAGTTTATTGCATTCTTTAGTGTTTTCTCATTAATAGATAGCTATCAGTTTCTTATATATAATTGCCTTACGTGGCTTATGTCAGAGGGTATCCCCCAGACGAGGCTCTGCTGAGGGGCGGAGTCTCGTCTCGGGAAAATGACTCCGTTTTTACGTGGTCTGTGGGGAATTTTTGCCCGAGCCTACGGGCTCAGATACCCCACTTTAAAGAAAGTTTTCTTTATTGTTAATGTTAGTAAACCAATTAATTATTGCTTTTGTGTTTTCTTTTGGTCAATGTTTAATATGTTTCTTAAGTTTGAGAATATTTTATCTAGTATTCGTTTACTTATTTTCCTAAGTTGCTTTTTGTGGTGTTTAGTATTCTTCATTTGGGTTGAATTATTCTTATGGTCTTTTAAATAAAGAAATGTTTCGACTTTTACTATTTGGTTTATTCTTTTGACTAATTTTACTTTAGTGATACTGTTTTTAGCTTCTTTGTTTATACAACTTTCTGTTTCATTATTTAGTAGTTTTGTAAAATTTAATCTATTCTTTGTCAACTATTTTATTGTAATTACTCGTTTCCATTTTATAGATTACCCTGGATTTATCTGTTTTTATAAATAGTATTTTTTTAGTTGTTTATCATTTTTTTATCTTTTCCAAGTGCTTTTTAGAGGTCCTTATTGAATTTACTAATTTCCAAATTATTGTTTATGTTTTTAAATCATTTTCAATATTATTGTTATTATCGCTGCTGTTGTTGCCACCATTGTAATTGTCTTTGCTGAGGAGACAGAATACCTTCTATATCAGGCATTTGATTTTGTAGTCGTGTAGCTATATATTTAAGGGCTATTTAAATTGTATTGATCCCATGTTGTTGTAAAATAGTGTATTTATTATTACTTTTTAAAGAAAATATAATAGCAGAAATGAATGCTGCGAAAAAGTGATTAACCTAAAACAAGAATCTGCAAAAGTTCTGAACTGAAAATTAGTACAATATTAAAATTCTACCTTGCGCATATATTCATCCAATCTGGATGTTGAAGGACGACTGCTTCTGGGGGTATCTAACACAGATCTCGTACTCATCAATTTGGAATGACTATTTCTGATGGTTTTGGCATGTACTGAAACACGTTTCCATGAACATCGTACCATTGCCTCTATGCTTGTTTCAAGAACTGCATCGCATCACAACGCAATGCTACCTGAACACGCTGTTGTAATGTCAGGCCATTCTGGGCTACACTTGGTAAAAACAGAAATTAAATTCTACCACTATAGGGATGAGACTATATATCGCCTCATGCAAATTTAGTGATATTATTAGAAGTTATAAGTAATTTTCAAAAAAAGTTTTTCTCTCTACTGAATCTCTCTCTCTCTCTCTCTCTCTCTCTCTCTATATATATATATATATATATATATATATATATATATATATATATATAAGTGAACATTGAAGTCAACACTTAGAGGCTACAAGCTGACGACAACACTCGTGGCCTGACGATAGCGTCTAGCATGAAACAGCTTGTCGCCTCTAAGTGTTGACTTCAAAGTTCACTTTTATATTTACACACGCTCTATCTCTGATATTGAGCACTTTATTCCATAAATATAGCACGCCCTAAGAGTATATTTCTTCATATATATATATATATATATATATATATATATATATATATATATATATATATTAAATACATTTTTATGTTTAACGTTCTTTTTATAGATACAAGTATTTAAGTAAATGCTCTGTTTATAATAAACAGTATTAAATAACATTTACCGGTCTGAATGTCCGAGAAACCTGCGTCCTATACGGAACCGTCATTTAGCTTGACGTGCCTAACCACAAAGAATCGTTCGGTTAGCAAGGTCGAATTTACTGCTTATAAACTTCAATGTATAAGTATAATTATATACTTTGCTCGTTTCTTAATGTATGACGTCATTTGTTTACATTTGATACGCCATGAGCAGTTATGAATGTACGAGGTTCATGGAAGATTGAAGTTTATAAGCAGTAAATTCGACATTGCTAGCCGAACGGTACCTTGTGGCCGAGCGGTTAGGCACGTCAAGCAAAATGACGGTTCCGTATAGGATGAAGGTTCGAATCCTGTCAAAGGACTAATATTTTCTATGAAGATTTCTCGGACATTCAGGCCGGTAAATGTTATTTAATACTGTTTATTATAAACAGAGCATTTACTTAAATACTTGTATCTATAAAAAGAACGTTAAACATAAAAATGTCGGACTTTGTCCATTTTTTAATGTTTTTTTTTAATATTTTTTTATTTATTTATATATATATATATATAATATATATATATATATATATAAAGAAATCTGCCTGATGAGCAGATTTTGGTCTTGATAATATTATTATATTATATTGATGCTCTGTTTTACTTTGACATTGAGCTCTCATTTTCTCTTATTTTTTAAGTTTTTAGCTTATTTAAAGCTTTAAATTTTAATCTTATATATATATATATATATATATATATATATATATATATATATATATATATATATATATATATATGAATTTCTGTGTGTTTTTTTGAGTGTCTGCGCGCGTACGCGCCTGGGCTTGTATGTTCAAGGATATTTTAATAAAACAATTTTGCATTTAAAAAATGTCCAATTATTTATGTTTAATGTCAATATATTATGTAATAGAATTCACTGATTTAAATTATATTTTTCCACGTATATTTAATTTGGTTAATATATATGCAGTCAGTCTTCGGTCGATGTTAAATGATCCCATATGGCGATGAATCATAGATCGACTTTTAATGAAAAATTACGACCAAAAGTTAAATATTATCAGTAAAGATATGAAACATCTGGCGCCCCTGCTTGTTTCAATGCATTGCACTAATTAGAACCGCGTTGTGTTCTTTTTCTTTTAATATCGTTGGGCATCAGTTACTGACTTTCATTAGTGCTTCACTTATCGACTTGGAACTGCATCCTATTAAAATGGAAATGTTAGTCGTTCTTATATAAGAAAATATTCGGCATTCATTGACCGAGCAGCCAGAGCTACTTTCTGTTGATTTTTTTTAAATCGTTATCTTAAACCAATTTTTCAGGAAAATACGTTTCTCATGTCCATTAACTGTTATTGATCTTTCCAGTATTGAATGGTAGTTTCTTTCCTAACCATTTGTTTGAAGTAGAGTGAAGCGTCATCATCATCTTTATTATATCATTATTTTCGCTTCAGTTTACATGCTGTATCCATTAAAAATATTTCTGTTATAGAAAGTCCCTAAATGATGTAGTTTCTGTTACTTGGTACAGTTCTTTCTTTGTAATTCTGTAGCGCCCGTCTACAAGTTCCGAAGAGAAAAGTACATTCCTCAATTTAAATCGCAAATTTTATGTGCGTAAATATTCTAAAAAAAAATCTTTGGAATATATACAAGCCTATTACTTTGTAACAAATTGTAGACCACATCTATTAACAATTGATTACATTTGTAATATAAAAATATAGCCTAATAAAACACCGATTCTCGTACGAATACTTATGTTAAGCAACGTCTGTCTTGTTATGTTGGTATATGGGTGACAGCTTGGTAATACCAGGTGCTGTAAGCCTGGATGTGCGGTGCGGTGCGGTTCGGAAATTTTCATTTTCACTCATGTTCATTATATTTGTTTACGCGCAAAAACCACTGGGAAAGTTATGGATTACTATATCCTCACCCCAGCTATGGATTAAATAGTAAGACTTGTATAAGTAAGTCATTATCATCTCTTACAATCTGATATTTTCTCGCTTGAAATTATCTGCAAAAATGTGGATAAGCCCTAATATATCACATATCTGTCAATCAACATAACCTTATGATATAATGGAATATGCATACACCTGAGTTCCCCCTCACTGGAATATGATTGGCTGGTGTCCGTCATAAATACAGACGGACGTGTAGGTACGACAGAGTTTAAGTTTATGACGACGCCCATTGAACTACGCCATTGGCTATTCTATTGATCTACACCTATTACCCGCGACTACGACGAGTACCTGTCGATTACTGCTACCGTGTACTACTTGTTTACAGTAGTCAAACCCACTTTGCAACTTCGATGAAATATATCACTTTCCGGGACATATCACTTTATTAAGAAAACAATAAAAAAAATGCATTTCTTTTTAAATTCAGAAGTAACAAATATATTTCTGATCTTTTCTTAGCAAAAGATCATCAAATAAAATGAAGAAGTTCTAAACTTCTTCATAAAAGAAACTTAGTAAATGAACTTATTTATTTATTGGTGAAGTGAATCAGTCATAGCATATAACCTGTCATAAAAAAATCAGTATGTGAAATAAATGACCTCTAAAAACGTCAAATGCTTTGGTGGATGCATCAGTATTAATTTCATTTCTAAGTAAATGTATAATATAGGAAATACAGAGATTAAATTTATTATAAATGTCTATCTATCTGGCAAATGACTCAGTTGATAATGACGTTGGTTTGATCCAGTGACTAGACCAAAAAATAGTGAGTTCAATACCAGGACAGAGCAGTGGTGAAACAAGACTTGGAGAATTGAATAAATAGAAATAAATGAGACATCCGGGAGAGTCAAGGCACGTAAAAGTAGAACAATCCACCTCATTGGACGAAATAAAGGGTTTGGTTCGAAATTCCAATCACTGAAGAAGGCCGGATCGTACAACGACCGAAACGTATGTAAAGTATTTAAAATTTATAAATCCATTATTCTGGAATTTTCTTTATGTATTTATGGTAGGCACGGTCCCTGTTCTCATTTCAATTCTTGTAAATGATGAAGATTATTAATCTATAGAATTTACTGGGGTCATTAATGACAAGAACCGACAAATTATATTCGCATTTTCATCTTTATAGTGAATGGGGATTTGTTTATTATAAAATAATGGAATGGCAGACTTATATTTATTTATGTCAGAATAAATAATTTTCATTCTTTAACGATAATCTACCTTATATATATATATATATATATATATATATATATATATATATATATATATATATATATATATATATAATGCACATATATATATAAGGTCCAAACACACACACACACATATATATATAATGCACATATATATATATATATATAAGGTACAATCATATATATATATATATATATATATATATATAAAGCACATATATATATATAAGGTACAAACATCCTGTTTCCCTATGAGCTATAATCTCTAGATATTCAAGTGTAATGTCAATCGACATCTCCAGTTGTCTTGATCTATCCACTACCCTAATCTTTTCTTCTATCACTCCTATCTGATCTTGCTCTAAGTTTTCTGTAACCCCTTGCGTCCTAGTGGCTCCCGCCTTGCTTGGGGTGAAATGCTTAAAATATATATATATATATATATATATATATATATATATATATATATATATAATGCACACATACATATATAAAAGGTACAAACACACACAGACATATATATATATATATATATATATATATATATATTACATTATACATCGACTATATTTTTATTACTTAACAGCTATTTTTAGTGGATATCCATATTTGAGTAGACGCTCCGTTTATTTATTAAACTGTATATTTAGCTATTTTCGCCAACACGTCTGAATAATTAATAAATCTTATTAAAGAAAAATGTGCACTCTTCGACAGGGCTCGAAGCTGTGTCACCATTGGCAAGAGAAACCTTCGTTAGATCCGACATACTTATACCGGCTCGGCTACGGAGTGCCTGCCGATCAAGCAACATTAAATAAGGCTTTATAAACGCAAATCTTTCCCCGACTCTAGAAACAGTCATGTCATACCCACCTCTCTCTCCCTTTCAAGCGAAGAGCGCATTTAGTAAGGTTTCCCGAATATAGACCGGTAGACAATAATAAATGCATATGTTGTTTAATATATAAACGAAGCATCTACTCAGATATGGGTATCCCCTAAAAATAAAGTTTAATTAATAAAATCGGACGTAGTTATAAATAAATAACAATATTACTTCTTCACAAATTATTGTTTATATTATAAAGGTACTGTTTCTTTTTTCTTTATTATTTATATCATAAAGGTACTATTTCTTTCTGGGATTCGCTGGCGGAGAAATTACAAGCGTTCACCAGATTCAGTTAAGTATACCAAAAATGATAATAAATTCTACTAAATATAAGAATCTAAATGTACGCAATTTCTTAAAAAGAAAATCTTTCACAATTTCATAAAACATTCATGTCTTCGTACATCTGTCCTTTTAAAGCGATATTTAATAAATAATTATGTGAGTGAATATGTATTGAGGCCGTATGTAAATAAACATAATTACCAACCTAATTCTATGCTGTTTTCAAGTAGCAAATGTTTTTTTAAATATATAGATATTTATAATTGTCATCGACGGCATAAATTTCTCACTCAAAATGAGCATTATGGCGAATTAATAAGCACAGAGAGAGTTAACTCTCATTAATACAGAAAGTGATATTTCTGCATTTGCCAAGGTATAGCTAGATAGATAGATAGACAGACTGAAATTTCAAAGAAATAAGAAGACTGTTTTTTTTTTATATTCTTGGTTTGAAATTGAGCATTGAAAACACTTTAGCTAGACTAGAATATCTATTGGAACTCCTGATGGAAACTGCACAATTTTTCACTCAGCTAGGAAGCGGTTGAATTTAGGAGAGTACATGAAATGTCTGTTATTGCTGATGTACGCATCTATGGTAAATCGATAATAAAAATTATTTGAAAATGTTAACAATGAGATAATTGTTTAATTAAATACTTTTCGATTTGTTTTGAACGGAAATTTGCACCATTGAAGCAAATATAGGCATGAACAAACTACGACGTTTATGTAGATAGATAGATAGCATTAAATGTTTACTTACCTCGTCTTTTATTTCTACGACGTATGTGTAGATAGATAGATAGATAGATAGATAGAATTAAATGTTTACATACCTCGTCTGTTATTTCGTATTGTTTTGTCCTATCTCTTGATAATGAGCACTAAAATTACAAAGACTGCCTGTCTTAAAAATGTTATCTTCCAGAAATACCCTAGTCGACAGTTCTTTGGCGAAATACCACCTTTGTTATATATATATATATATATATATATATATATATATATAAAGAGAAGAGTGAGTGACTATGTCTGATAGGTTCTGCGTGTGTGTATGTATGCGCCTCTCTGTGTTAGTATGAATGTGTATGTGAGTGAATATGTATTGGGGCCGTATGTAAAACATATGTTCCATTTCATCTTATACATTTCTGCATTCTTTCATGCAACCGGAAATGCAATTCGAGAAAATCTTTCACTCCCTCCGTCTGTTTCCTTTCACTTTTTTCTTTCTTTCTTTCTTTACCCCCACCATATATATATATATATATATATATATATATATATATATATATATATATATATATATGAAGTGAGTATCTAATTATTTTTAGTTGGTTCATTCCTTTGGCTAGAGTCGACAACTGCATTGGTATTTTGGCCAGTGATAAAAAATCAACCTAAATTCCATCAACTGGTCTCTCGAATTTCCTTCCATTTCTAACAGCAGGTAACACATAATAAACAACTGTCGTAGTAAGAACAGTTTCATCTTTCAACATAAGTTTCCCAGGTGAACCTCTTCATTGAAGTGTGAGCAAAAAATTATGTATCTCCATTAGCACCATGCCATCAGTTTTCCGGTAATCTTCTTTTTTTTTTTTCTTAATTTACAGAATTTTATGTTGTAATGTTAAAAATTGCCTAAAACTCATCATCAACTTAGTTATTTAGACAACATCCACTGAAACTCTTTACTATTTAAGCTATTTTATATTGTACTTGGTTTTGTTTGCATCCTCAGTTCATATTCTGCCTCTTTCATTGAGAGAATTCCTCAATGGTTTCCTCGTTTTGTATTATCATCCCGTAATTTTATTTATTCTAATGACTTATACTCGATAGGCCAAAATTTTGAAGCCCACCTCTGAATTTAATAATTAGTAAATTTCATAACTTTTTGGTTTAATTAGCTCTGAATAAGCTGCGACGCTGAAAATATTTAGCCAATTAGTGCGCGGCTTTCAAAATTTTTATAAATCAGAGAATTATCTAAAATTTAAAATCCGCCAGACTTAGGATTACCATTAGCCAGAAAGATGGATTCAACAAAGAGAGTTAATTTTTAAGAAATCTTTATCTAGTAATTGCTTAATTTCGTTTTTATGTTCATTACTATTGAAATATGACGAAAGCCTTGCGGTAGAAAATGTGGGACATACCTGAAGTGTGCGATGGAATTAGTTTCGAAAAAAGTAATTCGGCACAATCGTTCTTCTTATACGCAACCTATCGTCGTTGTATTTTTTTTTACATTTATTTCGCCCGCAATTTATATTTTCTTTTAAAATCACCATTCTTTATTATGATCCCTTCAGAAAAAGTTACTCTAAAAAGAGATTAGGAAACTCGAAATATCTAATATTTCTAATGCGTCACAGTTTGCCTACTTTAAAAAAACAAAAAAAACAAAAAAAAAACGCCTATAAGCAACGTACCGTGCCGCACCGCTAATGTTTTAATTGCGGTTTAATTAGAGAGTATCAATTGCAATTGCGACGAAAAGCGAAATTATATTTAAACATTTAATAAAGAATTGTTTTTAAACCTTTCACCCTGTTCGATATTAAAATTGAACTTTAACATTTAACTTTATTTAATTTTTAATCGTGTGTTACTACAGTAGTTTCTACCTGCTGTAGCATAATTTAAGTGTATTGAATTGCAGTAGGGGAAAATAAGAAAAGATGAAGTCTTTAACGGTTTTGACGTTCAAACTCGTTAATGAGTAGAATTTAAAATTTCCTTATTCATGCACCTTTTTTTATAACGAAGACAGTTACCATTTCTTGACAAGGGAGGTAACCGTAGATTACTGCACAACTGTTACTCCAGGTTGTTTATGATTCACGGAGATCTAAAAATGGGCTAACGGACATACGTACATTTCGATTTATTTATATAAAAGAAACACTGTCACGTATTAATCATTTTTCGACTTGTATTTCTTTAATCGTACTTTTGGCAACTTTTCAGATTTGTCATTCACCGGGCATCAGTTGTTGGCATAGGATATTTTTTAAAATTTATTTTCGTATCTTACAATCGACAGTTAAATGAAGCTCGGAGATTTTACAATAAAGAGTAACAACAAAAAGTAGATGACACCTGAATATTAAATGAAAAAATAATAATTGATGTTTCATCAAAAAATAAATTCATATTTAGAAGTGCACATTTTAAATTAATTTTCACTTTCACACGTTTAGACGTGTACATATTTTGACATATTTAAAGTTAGACTTGTTTCCTCTTCTATGCAATGTGTCTCTTCAGGACATGGGCGAACATGGCTTCCGACAGCTTCCTATCTCTTGTGCCCCTTAACAGAGTTTCGCTCTTTGCAAAGCCTTCAGACCCTCGTTCTTTCATCCATTCACACAAGTTCGTCAAATAGGTGCCTTCCCATTTATCTCTTGTGATAGCCAAGTTTTCCAAGCCCTCCTTCTCCATCTTGTGTCTCAGAATTTCCCTTGTCGCTTTCTTATTCTGACTATAATTGATTTACTTGTACATGTTTAAAATTGTTCATGCTTATACGTGTACATTTATTTATTTACGTTTGCACATGTTTAGACTTGTACATGTTTAGACTTGCATTTCTTTAGACGTATACATTTTATAATTATTTAGACTTATATAGGTTTATATGTTTACATTTTCGATTTTTTTAGACTTGTACATGTTTAGTCATATTCAGAATTGTAAATGTTTTGATTTTATCTGTTTAGACTTTTACACCTTAGACGTGTAGATTTTAGCCTAATTTAGACGTAACGATGAAGGACAGAGAACTTGTGAAGAGATATGATTGTCTATGTATTGAAAAGACATAGTATATAAAAAGGACTTTCATGATATCACTGACAGGATCTGTAAAGCCATAAACACTTTCAATCATTTAAATGACAGTACCTCTAAGAATCACATTAAATTCTGGTGATAGGAAAAAATTAAATAATCATTGCTGTATGTTAGAACTGACTACATCCGTTGCGTTCCGTGTCGTCACTGTCTTTTCCTTCATAAGCTAATGCCACGCCATAGACTGTATCAACAAAATGTTATATATTCGCTTAATTATATGAGAGGGACAGACATAGTAGCATCGATTCTAGTAGGTAGAAGGCGGAAAATCTCCAGGGGAACGCATTCCCACTCCTTGATTTAGTATTCCGCCACGTGCAGACTAGCCTCTCTGAGGAATCTGAGTGGGAAAATCGTGCCGACTTTTCAATATTCTTGCATCCTTCTACAATCTTTGTGCTGTGATTTTCTTATATCCAAAACGTAGACAAAGGCAATCCATCACTTTCAGAATTCTACGCCCACTTGTCTTCTGGTCCGTAATTTACAACATCGGGCAATTTTGCGCATTCTGTAACAGAGATTATTGGTAGGCATTCTTCTTTATAGAAGGTTCTTTTTTGTGTATTGAGTTTGAATTTAGAAATATCTATATAACATCTACATTGACCTAAACCGAATTCTATTGTTATTTTTTATCATTTTCAATGACCATAGAATAAAATACCAAAGAAAAACAATCTATTGTTGTTAACATTCAAATTCCTATCTTTCATCTGAATTCGAAATCTCTCCGTTATATCAACGCCTGATTTGCACAAGAAATCCCTCTAAAAATACATATAAACAATAAGGCATGTCTGCATGTATATCTACCTAAAGAAAGAGTCGTGATGAATATCAAGCAAAGCGAAAACAAAACGAATATTCACTCGTGGCCACAAGTATGAATAGTTAAGCAAATCTATTCATAAGACCACACAAAAGAGTTTGTTCATTTGTAAAAATAAAGGATGAGAGTTGTTTTTTCTATCTGTCAAAAGAATAGTAACTTCCTACGGTTCTATTCCTCGGAGAACAGGTTACGGATTTAGCTGTCTTACAAAAAGCGACATTGATTTAGAATAATGTCGAGAACTATCGACAGCAATCGTCATTGCAAAGAATTTCTTCGCTAACTCCCAATAGAAATTGATTGTGCAGTTAAAAATATTATTAATTCTTACTAGCACAATTCTGTAGCCCGAGCGTGAATTGCAACAACTGCGTGTCTCTTGGTGATGCTGCCTGCTCTTATAAAAGCATTTGATGAACGTGTGAATAGAAATGAAACTCCCTGCCCACAACGCTATGAATATGAAAGTTACAATTAAAAAAAAAAATCTTGATTGAGAAAAATCTTTATTTTTTATTCATTTATTTTAGCGGATACAGAAAGTGACACCAAGTAGAATAACGAGGAAATAAAAGTAAATCAACAAGTAATGAAAATCTGATAATAGTAACAAATTTTCTAATCAACTTTAAATCTCGATAGAGAAAATATCTATTTTACTATTGATATACAGCTGTTTAGCTTATTTGCTTTTTTAAATTATTTTATTAATATTTTTTCTTGAAATGAAATCAGAATGACTTCGCAAAGAACACAACGAATGGAAATGTCTGAATAAATAAACGAGCATGAATTGAAGAATATTTTCTGAAAAGAGACGAAAAATATCGAATCAATATTTTTTTTCGGCTTAATCGAAATTGTTCTTATTTAATTTTATTGGTAAATCGACAGGCTTTAGTTGTATGAACAATTCGATATAAAATGTCTCCACTTACTTAAAACACTCACACACATGAATACATACATACGGATCATATAAATAAATTCAGATATTTTCTTGAAGCTTCAAAATGAATAGATATATTTAATTGAACAACCCCCTAAAAAGAAATATGCCAAAAAAAAAAAAAAAAAAAAAAAAAAAAAAAGATGGTAACTTGTCTCGGCATACTAGCTTGATGTTTTGATTCGAGTTTTACGGTTCATCAATCATTTTTAAGTTATTCAAAGCAAGAAAATATTCGTAGATTGTAAGAATTTTTTTTTTCTAGATAAAAATGATTTACTGATAAAAGTTTTACAAATTAAGCCATAGCTAGCTGGGGAAGAATGGATTGATACTTTTCCCGAATTTACTTGATCATAAGTGAATATATTAAAGCCAAGTGGAATTGGAGATCGGCTTTACGAGTAACAATTCCGAGGCGTTAGCACCAGCCAAATTTAGAGTACTTAGTATTCCCAAGCGATCATCCATCTAGGTACTAACCAAGCATGACGTTGCTTAACTTCAGTGATCGTACGGGAACTGGTGTTTCAGCGTGATATAGCTGTAAGCCTTTACATATTGGGTTTTGATGCAATCAATACGAAAATACAACTGTGATTATTATTGCTTCATTTCACCCTAACATCAGATTTTACTGTAATTCTCACAGGTACAATCATTAGTGTGAGTAATGTTTTTTTCTGAAACATTGTCATAGACTTAGTGGATTAAAACTCATAAATTTAGTGACATAGTGATTCTGAGAATTTAGTCCCTGGTCAGGGTAGTGCACACTTGAACTCAGTGGAAAAGTGAAAACGTGGCGAACAATAAATCAGCAAAATTAAATGAGAAATTAAAAAAAATATCTCAAGACATGGTCAGAAGAACACAAGCAGTCTGCTCACTTAGATAAAACAAAGTGTTCAGTTCGAAATTTCCTGGAGCTTTCCTGGATAAACAAGCATCTGATGAAGGGCGGAAGGCACAGCGGCCGAAATACTGTCGTGATAACAAAAAAAAAAAAAAAAAAGAGTGAGAGAGAAAGAGAGAGCAATAGAGCGCGTGCATATAAGTTCATGAATTGTTTGAAATAAATCCTATCCGAGAGAACAGGGTAATTCGTTTAGATTATATGACGCATTCGGCGGAGGAGGGGCGTATTTAAGAAAAAGTCGAAAATTGTTTTTTTCACCGAAAATTATTCATTATATCATATCAAAGAATTTTACTAAAAATTAGAACCGATTACACAATATTTCTAGCTTAATTTCGGTTTGAAGATCGTAAACGTGCAATGTAACATAAACCGTAGATTTTTCTGCGGAATATCATTTCATTATTGTTACATAATTATAGTGAAATCATTAAGGTTTTTTGTCTAAAGAATATTATTTTTGGTGGTATATTAAATTCATAATATTCCTTTTCACAGGCTTTAATTTTTTAAATGGAATAAAATCATTCTACATTTTAGAATTTCGCTATTGCCCATCAAAATGACTGAAAGAAAGCGATCTAAAACAGCAATGGAAAGAGAGGTAACAAAGCGAAACGAAATAGCTCCAGTTATTCAACTTATTCGCAATACAGCCAAAGTATTCTAAAGTGCTCGTAATAAGAAAGGAGAAAATGAAAAAATACCTAACAACAAATGTATAAGTATACAATTCGTCTATTCATTGAATCTTGCTGTCATATTTGGTCTGGTGCTCCTGCTATAAATTTAGAGATTATTGATAAAATCCAAAGTAAAATCAGCAATATTATTGATTCTGACCTGGAATCTTGCCTTCAGTCAATTTCCCACCTCCGTAATGTAGCTTCGCTGTGTCTTTTCTATAAATATTTTCATTGTAATTTTTCTGAATTTAAGCGCAGTTCTAAATTTGCGGCAAGTTCTCTTCATTTTACAATTGAAAATAAGTTTCGTAAGTTCTATGGTGAAAGTTTTTTTTTTTTTTTAGATTTTTTTTATAGCAGTTCTCGGCTGAGTAACTATCTTTCGGCTTTTATCTTCCAACTCAAAATTAAAATGCAATGTCAATCATTTATCATTGTTGTTTTTATTTTTCTCTTTCCTTAATAGTATTTTCCTATTTATCATAACATTCAAAAATCTTGACATTTTAGTAGATGTATTATTTTACTTAGGATATATATATATATATATATATATATATATATATATACATATATATATATATATATATATATATCATAGACTCTCCCGTCGTTTTTGACGTATGAGTGTCTTTCAGTTCAGTTTATATGCTGTTGTTTCGTATGAGGCAACAATCCTGTACGAGATTTGCAAATAAATCTACATGGAGTGCATACTGAAAGGCTGACCATCATATGGATTTATACATTATCCTGAGATTTAGTGTTAATTCTTAATTCTCTCAGATGGTTGAGACGATTCTTTGTTAAGTTATTTATACCTCGATAGCAGGTATTTCTCCAGTTTGCTCTGTTTTCAACGGCAAGGTCGAATTCCTCTGTAGGGATGTTTGCAGCAATTAAATTGTATTTAAGTTTATCCCTGAACGGTAATTAAGGACGGCTGGATTTTCGGCATCAGATGATCAATTATTCTCATGATATGATCAGCCAATCTGAACTGTGATTGCATAAGAAAGGATTCGATACTACCAATGTCAAATTTGATGAAAAGCTCAGGGTTAAAAATTGTTCTGCCATGTATAACCGCATATTAACGGAAGACAGGTAATTGATGTGCGTCCTGTATGGCGTCCACGATTCTGACCCATAAAGAAGTGTGGTGAGAATGACTGCTCGTTAGACTGATTTTCGTTTTGTGTGAAATCCCATGAACATCTTATAGGCTGTGCTTCAGCTTCCCAAAGGCATTGGTTGCCTTTGGGAAGCTTAAGCTTCCCAAAACTAAATTAGCCCCCATATATATATATATATATATATATATATATATATTTATATCTGATAGAAATTATTAGGAGGACCTGATAATTATATTTAAGTAATTCATCGAGTCTGAAATAAACCTCAACAGAATGCAGAAAGCATTGGATGGCCGTTTCATCCTATATTTGGGACTCATCATCAGTGCGCATCCACTACCGAGAATTGAAATCTTGACACTTAGGTTGTGGAAGAGATTGCAAATCAGACTCAATATAGCGCCGCTCGCTCACATATTCCGTGGTGGAACTCTTACTGAGTTCTCTCTAACCATAGGACTGTGGACCCTGGAGCCACGACTACTCTCACCAAACCGCTCATTCTAGAGCATTAGAAGCCTGTTCCAGCAATGATGTACATGATAGAATTTTTTAGGAGGATTTAATAATTATATTTAAGTAATTGATCGAATCTGAAAGAAACCTCAACAGGCCTGATGATTGTGTCTAGCATGAAACAGATTGTCGCCTCTAAGTGCTGACTTATATGTTCACGCTAAATTTACGCACGATCTATCTCTGATATTGAGCACATCTTAAGATCATATATATATATATATATATATATATATATATATGTGTGTGCGTGTATATATATATATATATATATATATATATATATATATATATATATTCTGTATTCGCCCCTTCGAAACGTGTGGCTGGTTCTGCACAAAGCCTTCACCGCCACCATAATCAAATCATATGTGCTGGTGTCTGGGCTGTCGGTTCCTAGGAACTCATGCTTCGAATACGACTGGAGAGTCCACCATATATATATAAACGGATGATATATAAAGACACGCAAAAAAAAACAATCGTAGATATATATATATATATATATATATATATGTGTGTGTGTGTGTGTATGTATGTATGTATGTATGTATGTATGTATGTGTGTGTTTGTATGTGTGAGTTGAATAAATGCATTGATATATACTGGAATATATGCGTAGTATATATAAATAATGATTTGATGAGTCATTTGAGATTATTAGTTCATGAGCTAATGATCCCAGGAAACTTCTCTGAAACAGTTACGCCTCGTTTAATTATAAAACATTGCAGTTAAATATGTGCAACTATTTGAGTGAGTAGTTCGAAGGGAAAGTCATGGGAGCGAATAAAATGATTTCCAGTTATTTAAGAGATAAATACATTCATATAATTTAAAAGACATTTCGTCATAAACTGAGTATAGCGAAAGTGGCTTTGATATCTTAAGGAATAGGAAGATTTTTTCAGAAACAAATAAAAGTTACTGACATTCTATGTCATAGCTATCTTTCTATGTCATCATCTGTAAGGAAATTTTATCAGCTGATGGAAAACATGAAGCGACAGAGATGCGAATCTTTAGACATATGGCATCTCGGCTTCAGTCACTTTTCCACCGCCGAAGCGTAGATTCTTTGGGCCATTTCTATGCTAATTGTTCTGATAAACTTATCTCAACGGTAACTAAGGTTTATAAATTTAAGCGCAGTACTAGATTGGCGACAAGGCCTCGTCATTTTATAGTTGAAATTGCTATATGTAACCGTAAATTCTATGCTAATAGTTACTTCTATTGCAGTTATCGCTTCTGGAACTGTCATCCGACTTCTTGCTTTCCAATCATCTGTGTTCATCAAGAATTTAAATGCAATGTCAATCGTTATCTTCTGTCTTCTTAATTATTGTTTTTTTTTTATTATTGTTCTTTCTCCTTAATAGTGTTTTTTCTTTTCATATTCTCTAACACTTAGTAACCACTTGCAGCTTAGTGGTTTTATTTCCTTGCTTGGGGTGAAATGATTATAAAACGAATCCACTGATCATTTGAGGAACGAGGAAGTTTTAGAGAAAATAAGAGTTAGGACATTTATAGGAGAATATGTCCCCAAAATCTATATATCAAACTAATGGTAGGTAACTGAATGATAAAATGAAAATCACATCCTATTTGAGCCAATTGGTACTTGGAAGTGATTTTTTCAAACAATTTATTTACTTGTAGAATAATATATATGTATTGAGAAGGAACGTTGGTTGGTTGGTTGGGTTTTATGGCATATCAACCACTGTGCCAAATTAAGTTATATATATATATATATATATATATATATATATATATATATATATATATATATATATATATTATATACAGTACAATTAAACGTATAGCTGGCAACATTATTTTCTTTTCAAAAAAACGTATAGCTGGCAACATTATTTTCTTTACAAAAAAACGTATAGCTGGCAACATTATTTTTCTGAAAACACCATCGTAGGCCTTCCTTGCTGTTGGGTGTAGTTTATCGTCATACGCAGGACGCGGATGTAGTTTAACGTCATACTCAGGACGCGGATGTAGTTTATCGTTATACACAGGACGTGTAAAAACTTGGAAAAACTAGGAGTTCACTATTTGCCCATAGCTGGGACCCTAACAGGTGCTACCACCCCGGGTCAAGGTGGACCTGGGAACACCAGCAATTAAGAGGTGTTTCCACGCTCCTCAAAACCTCCTGATCAGAGGCCTTGCCGTTGGATGCAGTTTAACGTCATACACAGGACGCCTCATTGAGGGGGTGTCTTAACCCTCTACAGTGTTGCAGTCGGCGTATTCTAAAGCCCCAGCTGATAGGGCCGTGAGAAGGAACGAACAATAGTTCCCAGAATTGGTTCGAAAATTACTCTTGATACTTATTCGAACAAATATTTTAATGATCAGAATAGAAAACTGTTCTTTCTCTTCTGTTTATTTTTTTTTCTTTTCAGTTAGTAATTTGGCTTTTCTTCTCTCATTCCTTTACTAAGTTGTTCTTGCAATTTTCCTTCTGAAGTCGCCATGTTAAATACGAGCACACCATATTGCGTGTCTCTTCTTATGAATATCAAAGTTTTGGGGCATATGTGGAAAAACCGGAAAATATATATTGACTTTATGAACACACAATTTCAGGTAATAACGATTAGACCTTATAACTTTATTATTTTTGATATTGCAAAAGGTAATTAAATTTCATTCTGTTTAGTCAAAAAATCTCATTAACACAGAAAAATAATTGATTAATATACTGTTCACTGTTTTATTCAATTTAACGAAAGAAAACGTGGCATAAAAATGAAATTTCCCTGTAAGCGCCAGTCTACATTATTTGACTTACAATTTAAAACTTTTATGAAATACATTGACATATAACTGTTTGGATAGCTGTAAGGTGCACGCATGAAATTGCAGACTCATCTCATGTGTTTTATTATGATATTGATTTTTGTTTTTAATATTATTCAACCAATCAATAAAAAGTCCAAGAGATATTCGAGGGAGGGATCTACAAAATGAGTTTATTTTAAAGGCGGAGGGAAGGAAGCAAGAGGTAGATTTTATGAGCATATGTAGGACTATTAGTATAACCCGTCTTCGACCGGGACTTACAGGGAATTTTTGCCGTTCAATTGGCGCAGTTTAAGTCATTCCACCCGAAAATCAATATTAGTAACAACAATTGGATGCAACTAAGGCACACCTCCAAATGTTGGTTAAACAATTTTAATGATTGAGGGTGACACTGAAAATGGAAATGCATAATATTTTTTTTATTTTTTTTATAAGAATTTTTCTGTAATAATTTATATTTATTTTTATTAAAGTTTTTATGAAATATATATATCCAAGAACAGACAGTAAATAGTAAAACGTTGCTGAGCGTTATGATGGATAGGAAGTAGTGAAGAGTCTTTGTCACCAAAAATTTGAAATTTGAAATAAATAGTATTATTGTAATAATTTAAACTATTTATTTTTATGAAGGTTTTTATGAAAGTTATATATCCAAGAACAGATAGTAAATAGTAAAACGTTGCTGAGAGTTATAATGGACAGGAAGTAGTGGAGAGCCATGTCACCAAACATTTGGACTCTAAACCGGCACTGAAGAATTATCTATCAAACAAAAAAAAATCATCTAAATCGGATGAAAACTGTGAAAATGCATAAAAAACATCCGATCATACACACACAGACACACACATTTTGTGAATGATGGATAACGCGGATTGAGCATCTTGGGCATACATCTGGAAGACATAGACTATTTTTGGCCTGATCTGACTCTGGTAAATATAAAGTCTAGTAAGACGTTTTAAGTACTTTCTAGGGGAGGTACAAGGAACCGACTAATTATTCAGCATTTCTATCGACGAATCGTACATACGAGGTCTACTTGAGATCTTGTGTTGATTTGAGTCACAATAATCACAGACAAAGAGATTACAACTGTTCATCATCATTAGAGAAAATTCGTGGTATATATAACGAGGAAACGTTACTTCTTAAGCTTTGGATGAATTGAATATTACAAGCCTGTTCATCCTCCTAATCTGTGTGAGCAAGGTCAGAGGAGATATGAGCTAGCTATCTAGATTGATGGTGGTCCTCTTATAAACTGTGATATCATCTGCATATATAGTTGCAATTGTTCTGATAATGTTCTTAGATATATCGTTAATGTATAGCAGAAAATGGTAGTACTGAAGAGATGCGTAGACACATATATTGTATATATATATATATATATATATATATATATATATATATATATATATATATATATATATATTATGTCATAAAGATGTAATTATACAAAGAATTAATTAGCAATAATAATCTGATCAATGGCGAAAGTCCTTCGCTATCAAGACTTAATGAGACATTAACTTACTATCAAATCCTTGATTAACACGATCCTTCTTCTTGTCAGATGGAATGTATGATCCTGAGCCGAGTACTTGCGACGATTTCAAATTGTCATCTTCAGGGCGTAATATTTACATTTACAGGTGAACACCTAGATAAAATAAATGTAGTGTAGATCGAAAGATGTTTTTAAAAATATGCTATTTATTGACGATTATTTTGGAACGTATGATCTAATTAATGGAGTAAATGTAGTATATATATATATATATATATATATATATATATATATATATATATATAGTGAGAGAAATTGTTACATTGTCAGAGATTTACGTGCCCAAATTTCTGGTTCTTTTCCCGAAGTTTACCGGTAGAAAGGCAATTTAAGCGGGTAGGTTTTTGTCATAAAGTGCTCGATATCAAAAGGTAAGGAGAGAGCGTGGATAGAATTAATGTGGAGAAAATTATCACATAGCTGATGGTGTTATTTCGGTCATGCGACTTGGAAAGTTCGCGAGCGCATTGTAGTAATACCTTCACTCTTAAGAGTAGCCACGAAACTTCGAAGTTGGCATGACTGGAATAACACTACTCAGTTAAGTGATAAGTTTCTCGACATTAATTCTAACTTTTTATATACACCCACATACATAATATATATATATATATATATATATATATATATATATATATATATATATTGTGTCTGTGTGTTTGTCTGTGTGTCCCTCAGTTGGGGGAAAGAGCGAGAAAGAGAAACTCTTCTGTTAAAAAGACTATCTTTGAACATAAAAAATGCATAACAATTTATCAAATGCATTATTCTCACATAGAAACCAGTCTTTCTTCCCCCATATATATATATATATATATATATATATATATATATATATATATATATATATATATATGCAATAAAACATCAGTGATTATTGCGTAAGAAAGTATAAGAAAATGTAAAAGTTTTCAAAAGTGCGAGAAAAATAAAAGAACGAGAATCAAAAAGACAGTTGATAAAGATTGAAACTGAATTTAATTTTTTGAATTTTCAAAGTTGATCTGGAAGCAAGAACCCGCAAGAAAATTACGCAAACGAGGAATGCGATAAAAGAAACAGTAAAGTACTTACGGTTACAGCGCACCAATTCTACGATAAAATATTGAAACCTTGCTGCTAATCTAGTACTACGCTTAAATTCATAAGGACAGATCAAAGTTTATCCCAAAAATTACGATGCAACTATTTATAGCAATGACACTGGGAATCTACAGTACGGCGTTGTTAAAGTGATTGAACCCATGAGGACGGGTTACGACTAATGATATTAAAGATTTTTCTTTGAATTTTATCAAGAATCTCTCTCTCTATATATATATATATTAGGAGCACCAGACCATGTGTGGCAGTAATAATCAAAGTATGGAAGAATGATAAACTTATAAATATGTAAGACATTTTCTATCGAGAAAAAACTGTGTAGCACAACACAGGAAACCAAAATTTCTAGCAGCAGATATAGCAATTGATTCAATACAAATTTTCAACATATCTACAGAGAATGTCCCTCGAGAAGTCACAACGTATCATTTGCCTGGAGGTTGTCTCTCAGATGATTAATAGAATGTAGATTTCTTTTGGTGTCGTTGAAATTATACTTATATATATATATATATATATATATATATATATATATATATATATATATATATATATGTGTGTGTGTGTGTGTGTGTGTGTGTGTGTGCGTTCGTGTGTGTGTCTGTGTGCGTGCCAATGTGTGTGTATGTGTAATAACTGACTTTAAATCATATTGAGTGGAAGTATTTTATAATTCGGATACAAAAACTTTGAGGATGAACGTCCCAGGCATGTTCTGATCAAGCGTGATCTGCGAAGAGGCATTCACTGATTTCACAAATAATATGCGATCTTGGACAATCTGCTGTGTGTGCGTAAGCGCGCATACTGCTGTCAAATGCAGCTTATCTGATTCATCTGAAAATCATAACAATCAGAAGCAAGCCAACTATCCCAAACTGCCTCATCGTACTGTCGACGATGCATGTGTTGCTTGTAACAAAGTTTGCAGATCATCATCATCTCGACTGAGAAAGCTACAGGAGAGTTGTCGTCCATGTATATATTAGGTTGGTGCAAAAAGAAATACGTCAAAAACCGACATTATTTTGCACCAACTTAATACAATCAACTCTATCAGGGATACAGAGTTTATCTGTCAGATATGCATGATATCCTCCAAAATCGAATGCTGATCTTAAGAGTCATATTAAGTAACATGGACGCCGAAACGAAACTGAAGCCTTTATAAGCGATGGCGAACGATGAGGAGGTGGCACTCATCTGCAAAAAGATGAAGCAATCATCGCATGAAAATATGAATATATATTCTCGACAAAAGTGTACTGTTTTTAAAATGCAAACTGAATCCATGCGTATATCAATTCATACTTTAATAGTAATTAATATATCACCAAACCAAATAAGTAAAAATATTAGCCAAGTGAAGATATATATATAAATATTTACTTTATCATTTAAACATTAAACCAACAATCATTTATGTAAAAAAAAAAAAAAAAACAGATTACAGTTTCCTAACTCAAGAAAAGACTAGAATGCTCAAAAATTAAAAACGACATATCTAGAGAAAAAAAAAAGGAAATCAAAGATCAACAAAGAGCTACAACTGAAAGACAAGAGGAAAAAGAAGAGAAAAAATGCTAAGGAGTGAGCGTAGAGTGGAGAAAAAAATAACAAAAAAAAAAAAAACGACGAAAAAGACAAATAATCACGATTCCCTACACGTATGCACATCCGAGCAGACGGACAGAGGGACGCACATGCGCGAAAGCGCACACACATCCTATGAAAAAAAAAAAAAAAACTACACCAATGATAAGCGCATATAAAAAAGAAATATCGAGAAGTATTAGCAATCAATTGCTGATACCCTTTACGAAAGGATGGGCGTGCCCATCAACGAAACTTTGGAATGGGTATGATATTTATACCAATTAATGGTGTTACTGCGTTTTATTCACTATTAAATATGTGTTAAAATTAATGAGCACGAAAATTTGATTAAAATCTTATTTAAAGAAAAAATTACGGGCAGCAGTATTTGAAGTAAATTAAATTATTCTTTATATTTAAGGTATTAAAAAATATTAAAACTTTCCAATTCTTTAAAAAAAAGTGTTTTGTTTTAATTAGAATAAATTGCACCAAAGTAAATAGACTTTTTTCAGAGACAAAATTCTCCCGATATGAGTATATATTTTCGCCTAAATTGTCACAAGGCCATGTGTGTCAAGCACCCAAAGAAGATGTAAATCATTAAACAGATTTAATGGTACGCTAAACTATTTCGCTAACCAACTTAAATAAAACTATTCATAAGTTTTCTTTAATTTATTGGCTCCTTATATCAGCTGCAGGTGATCCAACTTTTGATAACTTTTCTTAAAAATTCAGTTGAAATCAAATCTAGAATTAATTTATATTCATAATGTTTACATACACACAAACATACATATATATGTATGCTTAAAGTGTGCTACAATTATAATAGCTTTATAGTCGAGTGCCATAAAGCACAACAGGTCAAACGATGGTTTCTACAATAAAGGAGGATACAGGTTCGAATTATGCCAGTGAGCACATATACTTTTTTTTTAAAGTTTCTTCCACTCCAGACGGAAGAAGCAATGTTAAAGATACAAAGTGTTCTACTTAAATACGGGTCTCCATTAAAATAACGATATATATATATATATATATATTCAAGCAAGTGTAGTTAAATAATTTAGACGTATTTATTTAAATTTTAATCCTTCTAAGTCCACGAATTAATTTATTGGTGGTAGAAAATTGATTAAGAGAATTTTTTATTTTCTTTCAAATAATTTTTATTTTATCAAATATTTTCAATTTCATCTGAGGCCATCTTCATGGGTTTAAAATGTCTGTGGAAGTTTATACAGTAGCTACGTAAATTCAAAATATTTTTTCTATGTTCCTTTACAGCGTTCCAAACTTCGAATTCTAAAATTTATAGGTATGTAAGTGGGGTAATTTTTCTAATTTGTTATTTTAAGATATAAAAATGAAAAAAAAATGTAGCTATATTTTAAAATATAATTTAATATAAATTTTTGCTGCTATGAACATTTAAGAACTTTGTTGGTATACTCACAATTGAATTTATTTATTTTGGGCCGAAATTCTCTTATATAAATGGCTTCCAGAATTTGATGTTTGTGCTTATCATTATTTTGATGATATACCAATGCATTTTCAAATAATATCTGTCTAAACGGCGAAAAAACTTATCTGAAAGAAAAATTTGGAATTTTTCCTTAATCAAGTTTTTACAACCACCAAGAAATGAATTCGTGGACTTGAAAGTATTAAAACTAAAATAAATAGACAGAATACGTTTAAATAATTTAACAAAAACTTGTTTGAATATATATATATATATATATATATATATATATATATATATATATATATATATATATATATGTGTGTGTGTGTTTATGTTTGTGTGTGCGTGTGTGTGTCTGTCTGTCTCTCTCTCTCTCTCTCTGTGTTTGTGTGTGTGCGCGCGCGTGTATGTTTGTGTGTGCGCGCGTGTGTTTGTGTTTCTGTGTGTGTCTGTGAGTGCGTGTGCCAGAGTGACAGACAGAGAGAGTAGTAGAGACATATAGGGAATGCTTGAAATTTATTGGACAAATCCACTTCCCAAAAATATAACCAAATACCAGAATGTATTTTTGGAAGTATTTCTCAGTCTGACCGAGAATTTTTAACAACTTTGCGTATATATATTTTTAAAAATCAATCATTACACATTTTCAGCTACGATGAATTATGTTAATTTACATACATACATACATATATATATATATATATATATATATATATATATATTATATATATTATATATATATATATTATATATATATATTAATATATATGTATATATATATATATATATATATATATATATATATATATATATATATATATATATATATATATATATATATGTATATTAATCACTATTCGGGGCATATATTCGTTCCTTTCTTTCCGAGAGTTTCTAATTTAATATCTTCATTATCTCATTTTTCAGTTTGCTCTGGCTCTGCACAAGCAGAAGTCGCCATTATGGCGGTGGAAGCACAACTCAAATTGAGAGCAATTGTAACCAGGTTTCCGAATTTACAAATGAAATTTCTGCAGACAAAGAAGTGCTTAAATCAATTTCTTTGAGAGAAATGAATCAAATTGACTTTCCCCTCTTTAAATTCGATTATTACTTAGCAAAAAATTGTAATGATTTCCTTTCCACCAAAAATTTATCGGAAGAACGACATTTTATCTACAGAACTGTCAATTTTATAATGGTATAATTTTCGAACGGTCTTCATGAATTAAAATCAAAAATGTCTATGAAGAAACTTTATTCTCTGTTTTTTTTTTTGGGGGGGGGGGTTGTACACAAAATTAAAGGAGGAGGCCGTTTCTTGTTATTCATGGAATCTTGTTTCATAAATAATTGCGTAAGAGTTAATTTAGTGATTGTCTTTGTTTCGTATAAATTCGAATTTATAAAATTAATTACGGAATATAATGATTTCTTCTTTTTTAAATCATTTCATCCAAAACTAATAAACCATTGAAAGATAAACTAACAGAAAGGTCAATAAAAAAAGGGTTAGAACTGACAATTTCACCAGTGAAATTATGAAAGCTTACTGCCAATCTAGTCTGCGCTAAAATATATAAATTATAGGTTACAACGAGGAAATCTCATTAGAATTACTGCATAAACTATGTATGTGCGTATAGCTGGCCACTCGTATTCGAGTATACCCGTCTACCAAGAAATACCTATTGGCAGACGCTTGCTCAGACGCATTTGTGTTTATTCAACACCCACAGAGCCCATCTGTTGTTTATATTGCAACTATACTGAGCAGACCTTAGTTACAGTTTCTGAGAAATAGCCTGTTATCTAGCGTGATCAACACTTTGAACAAGTTCAGCACGCTGAAGTCCTCGGCCAAAATGACTTGTGACTTCGTGTTTGCATAGCTATCGACGGCCCCCAATTTCCCTATCAAGGCTTGGGTCAACCAGTGGTATGATTTTCAGGCACTTTCCAAAGGTGCCGTACGCTGGGATCGATACCTCCAGTCCGATAACATCAGGAAATCCCCTTCCTAACAAATCGACCATAGTGAGATTTGAACCAGAGTCTCGTCGTCAGAATGCAAACGTTCTAACCACTCGGTCACGTGCCCATATAAACTATGTATAGATGTGGGGAAGGGAAGGTATATTACAGCGATGGAAAAGTGACTGAAATCGAGATACCAGATCAGGATTGCTAATATTGCAGATTCTTCTTTGGATTATGTCAAGAATCCCTAGACCCATAACAGAAGCACCAGACCAGATGTGGTAGCGATATTTGATGGACGCTGGTTAACGTATAAATGTGCAAGATATATTCTGACGTTAAAAATTGTCTAGCACAACAGAGTGAACCAAAATTCTGAGCAGTAGATATAGCAATTAATTCAATATAACCATTCCACTTAATGTCAGTAAGAAAGGTAGATCGATAAGGTTCAGTGAGTTGCTCTCTTGGAGTCAGGAATCAGCCATGGAAGGAAGAACGGTTCTTTAAGACGACTACTAAAGTGCAATTTCATTTTCGAGCGGTTAAAATCAGCACGCCACTTTTTGTCCTAGTTCACAACAGATTTCAGACCCCTGTTAGGTTTTGCACAGCGAAAAATTACTGATAAAATCATTATCATTTTTAACACCATCTCGAATAAAATCAAGTAACGTGTTTTTAAGTGTATGATGGATATGAAGAATATGAACCCAAAATCAATATTAGGTTCTATTTCAGACTTTCTATGTTTGTTATTAGGTTGGTTCAAAAATAATGACGTAATAATGTCGTTTTTTGACGCATTTTTAACCTCAAAAAACGACATTATTACGTCATTATTTTTGCACCAACCTAATACAATAGTTATTCTACCATTCGATTCTATCGAAGACTCACTGAGTTACTCGCTTGGAGGTTGGCATCAGGCATGCTGATGAACAGCTATGAAAGTGGCATTAACTCGTGACTATTGACCTGTTTCTTGATTTATAAATTAATTTTTGATCATTTTTTTTACTAAATTTCACACAATGCAGAGTACAGTTTCTACTCAAAATAAAGGGCTGCTAAATGAGCAAATTCCAACCTATGATAAATACAATGATAAATTTAAATTTCACAATTCCCCCATATTAGATAAAAAATGTGTTGTATGATTCTTAATCTCTTACGTCCTGAAGAGACGTCATGTCTTTAATTAAAAATGAAAGAAACCCAAACTTCTACAAATTAGCGGTTCTTGTGAAGAAATCTTATCAAAGAAATAGGGAATGAAGGGGATTCCTCCCCGTAGACATAGCAAGGCAGTTAGCATAAACGAATAGCGCATTCGCCCTATAGAACTAGCGATAGTGTAGCGTTAACGTTTAATATTTTTCAGTATTATTAAAATATATAGTGCAGAGAATAAATAATACTAAATGAAGAAGAATATCCTTTCACACAATCGGCCAATTTTTTCTATCTGAGTGATCGCCATATTGCATTAAAATCGTACAACTGGTGTTTTGAGATATTGAAACCGGCTGGATTATTTCGTTTATTTATATAAATATACTAGCAGCATAACCCGGCGTTGCCCGTGCTTGATTAAAAAATAGTACGACTCATAAAGCAATCGCTATCACTTGACTTAAAATATTTTTGCCCTTCCTTGCCTTTAAAGGAGTTCCCTTTGCCGTACTGATGTTGCTACATGCCTTACTTCTTGCCTATCTCACACTGCGAATTGTTTCTAAGCTCTATACTAAACATTAAATCTGTTACGAAAAAAGAACTAAACAAAATGAACGCAAAATGATCCGCTTTAAAAAAGGACTCGTAACTGGAAAAACCGAATGAAAAAAGAATGTTAAAAACAAATACTTTTTCACACCCAACCCAGTTCTGCAGAATCAGAATCAACGTTGAGTTTAAGCAAGCGAATGAGCCAATTGGAATAAAGTGCCATGCAGATTTAAATTTTTCCCACTTGTGACGAATGCAGCTATCGATTTCTTTTTTGCATGCTAGTATGCTAGTTAAAATTCGTGTCAGTCAGCTGTTGGCTCTCACGCTGGCCAATAGAATCGTCCTGTCTATTCGTGGCAGCCAGCTATAGGCTCTCACTCTGGTCAGTACAAAATGGCCGCAAACTACATGAAAACTGCCGTAGAAGCATGAAAAATCGATTATTTCCACTATCGATGGGAGTTGGGAAATGTAATGTCGATCTTGCTCTTCCCGCTAACTTGGAGCATGTGCATGTAAATTTTGGTGCAGATCCGTCGAAGATTACGGCCGTGCATTCATTACACACACACACACACACACACACACACACACACACACACATCCTGCCTTTTATAGATAGAGATAGTATATCTACCATTCAACTATTCGTCCGTCCGTCAGTTAAATATCTGGTTTGGTTATCTTAGTATAATATATCTTCATATTTTGAAAAAAGGTCCAAAGAAGGGTATGTAAGTAATCGATCCAGACGTGGTATCACGACTTCAGTCATTTTCGTTCCGCTATGACATAGCTTTTTTTCTGTCGTTCCTATAAATATGTTCATGGTAATTGTTCTGAAGAGTTTTCCTGCTTAGTGCCTCGACTGCATGAAATTGGCAACTGGCTCGCACAATTTTACTATTGAACTAGCTAGATACAACCGTAAGATATATTCTAATAGGCTCTTTTCTCACACGTCTCGCCTGTAGAACCCTTCTGGTTTATTGCTTCTCTGCCACCTATAATCTTCAAAAAATAACCGCGTCACCAATCCCCATCTTCTGTCTTCATGAACCCCGTTCATTTATTGTCCTTTCTCCTCACTAAAGTTTTCGAACTCTCTTTCACTCCCAGTAACACCTTGCGCCTTAGTGGAATTATCACTTGCTTGGGGTGAAATGATTAAAAAAAAAATTTACGTCTGAATATTTCTGGCTGTGTTCGCCTGTTAGTGAAGGAATTCTTCGGTATATATAATGGCAATGCATATCTAATAGATTTTATTGTATAATTCAAGTTATATGTAAATTTTATGCTAAACGCAGCAAATGCAGACATAAAAAGTTATTAAATACATTTTACAGACAATGCTCTTTTCATACATACATTGAATTATTACTTTTAGTTTTTGACCAACGACGCATCTTTTAATAGCGGATGCTCTATGTTACTGCCATTTCACCCCCGTGGACAGCTATAAAAATTAGAGCGTTTCCTTTTGACGACTAGTCTGCGCATCAAACAGGACAATGTCAACAAATCGGATTCCTTACGATCTCACAAAATATTTACATTGCGTTCACATCGTTAAGATGAAGATGCTGAATCGGCTGAACCACAAAATGTCTTTAATTTGCCAACCTGCGACTTAAAAGCCGACATGGTTGACTGGTTACACTGTTTGCTCTGGCTGGATTTTTTTTCTTTATTGAAAGAGCCACCGTATGTACGTTGTGTACACGTGATTTTCTGAGTGTAAAATACACTTAATTGACGTACATTAAGCACTGTTGCGTACATAAAATTTATCTCTGTCCAATATTCAAAGAAATTCGTGTGTTTGTATTCTCCTGACCTTATGTTTACCAAACTGATCACAAAAACTTTAAGAACCATCTTGATTGTCTAGTTTCACAAAATAATAAACCCAGAAATGAATTTGTTTAATTCACTGTTCTCTTCATCGAGGAATTCTTCCAGAAAATGGAATCTAGAAAGACATACTAAAAGTCAAACATTTCTGGGGCGCATTATAAGGAAAGAGTGTTTGGTAAATTTAACAGAAAGAAGGGTCAGAAAGAAAAGGCAATAAACCTACCTGAGAAAATTGTGTGAATAAATTGAACAGCGGAAACCAAAAGGTGAGTAGAGCTGGAAAATGAATGGATACAGCACATAAAAAAATATAATTTGGCAAGATTTTTTAATTTTCTTTTTTAAATTTAAGATGACAGATTATATAGGGTGAAGTAGATGTTGGTCGAGGTAGTTACCTTTATTGTACAAACGTTAGAGTTCATCGCTTGAGAGCAGTTATTTGTATGAATTTTCAAATCAAGAAAGATTCCTTCAACTGAAAAATTGTCACTATGCAAACTTCACATGAGTAACACTGTGGCATACCAAGCGCTGTGCCTCTTTTTTTTTTTATAAATATGTTCAGGGTAATTGTTCGGATGATCTCTTCGCTATAGAGTACCAACTTTGATCTGCAAAAATTTAAATGCAATTTCAGTCGCTATCTATGTCATCCTGATTGCTCTTTTTTCTTTCTCCTCGTAACTAATATTTCTGATTGTAATTCCTCCACATTCTGTAACCACTTGCGTGGTAGTGGCTGTACTACCTTTCTTGGAGTAATACCGATTTTTAAAAAATACATACATACCTGCACACACACACACACACACACACACACACATATATATATATATATATATATATATATATATATATATATGTAAAAAATTGCGTATTTTCACATTAATCCCTCTTTTAAGCAAGTTTCGTTAAAAGCGACTGACAAAGTACGGTGGTTGCTTTTTACTTTTCAGGTATTATATAAAAACTGTCGGAATGTTTCACATATCAAAGCGCTCTCGGCTATACTTTTAGCCATTACCAAGGATGATTTTCATCTTACTTTTAACTGAATATATGCATTGTTTTATGTATGCATCTAGAGGCTTAGGAAGGTTTTATTTTCCAAACACGGTTAGCATCTTCTGGTCGTGTTCATAGAGTGTTGGTCTTTTCTTTTTTTATTAATAATGCTACCAAACACTATCCGTAACATTCTCGTTGATAATACAAATATAATAGCAACATCCACATGTAAAAAACGATACAAATAATGGAAGCAGTAAATTCATTCGATAAAATTGCAATTGGATGCAACCACGGCCTGCAGACGACTTCAGAATCTCCTGTAACTCTTCTGAACTGTTTCCTTGTTTAGTTCGTGAATGGTGTCATAGTCTTTGCCTTCTGTTCATCTTTCGTGCCACAAGGAGTTTTCTTGGTCTCTTGTTTAGTTGCGCATTGCACATAATACTCAAGTGGGTTGCAGCCTGGGGAGCGGTCGCAGAAATTGTCTTGCAGCCATGACTGTGTTCTCCTGCTTGTATGACATGGTGCAGAGCCCTGTTGCCAGATATAGGGTCTTCAAGCAGTCACCATCTTGACCCAGGGCAGCATTACTTCCTCAAGGCACTTGATGTAGAACTCCGTGTTGAGTCTGGGGCCCTGTGGGAAAGTGAATGTATATATAACAGCACCATCACTAGTGGCCACGCCAAACACCTTCGTAATCACCATTAGAAACATCAAGATCTTTCCAAATCCTCTGAAATATCGTCAGATTGACACCAAAACCGGGGCGAATACCAAGCTTTAGAGTATGCCATTTCAAAATTTCTAGCGAAGTGAATTGCATCATGGGGCTCTTTTTTCTCACAGCCGGTGCCTCATCTGACCCTACTATGCTGTGCGGTCGACAAAATAAAAAAACAATATGACGAAAATTTATCCATCGCACCCTCTGTGTGTGTGTGTGTGTGTCTTTTTCTGACTTAATACAACGTCATTAACAGTTCCTATATTTTAAGACTCTTGCATACAGGGTTGATTTTCTATATTTCCTTATGATATGGCATACAGAGAAAAGAAGACAATCGCGTTAACTTTTGAATGCGTACAGGTCTACACGTGATAAAATGTGCGTATCGCAATTTCCTCAATGAATGAAATATCTCCGAAGGCCACGCATTAAAACTCGTTTATAAGTACGGGAATCGGGGAAATTATGATTCTTGTAAGATCTCATCTGACAGTATTGAACATAATTTTACACCTTCATTGACTTGGTTAATATTGGGTGTCATATCTATGGCTGACAACCACTTGATCATAGACGGTTATGATCGACAAGCTGGCTACAGAGAATGTCTGTGATTCATTTAAATCGTATGTCAATCTGTTATAATGTTCCACACTTTGTATGATTCATGAACAAAGGTCAAGTGAAAGTGTGAAACTTAATGCCCGTTGATGTTATGTGGAATTATTGAAGGTGCTTGTTGCTCAGAGTAGTATTAAGAATGGTAGTTTCACTCAAGGAACTGATGTTAATATTGAACTTAATGAGATTAATGACGACACGAACTTCACTGTTTATTAGACGAAACGCAATTTGGAGAGGTCCTCTGGGAAACGGTCAAACGATACGAATGTCAAGCATCAGATATCTAAATGACATTAAGGTTGAAGTTATGTAGACCTTTGCTTGAGGTCCAGTTGAGTTTAACAGGGTTATTGAAACTAGTCATATCGTGGATTGCTTTAGCTAATGCATAAATAGAGATTTTGGTTTTATCATGAAACTTCATTATCGAAGGATAGTCTTCGTTCAAAAATTCCGTTACACAGTATGGCTCGACAAAAAAGTTGTAGACATATTAACACTGAGAGGGAAATCTTAAAGAATGTCTTCCAGTGATTATAATAAAACATTTTTAAAAAATAATGAAAATGGCTTTAGGTTTAAATGCATGGTAACATATAAAAGGAAATCTTTAATCGAACAAGCAACATTATCGGTATTTAATTTTCAATCTCACTTGATTGATGATGATAGGGACCCTTTTATTGAATACGAATAAAACAATCTTTTTAGGGGAAAATGTGACAGTGAAATTCGAAGATGAATTGATATTGCTAGAGTTCGAAAAGATAAATAAGAAACAGTAATAATCCGGTAGAACTAGCAGAGTAGACATTTTTATCACTGCACCGACAAAGAACTCCTTCCAAAATTGTATCTAATTTTAGGAAGGGAACTGAATTGGGCTAAGTATTTACCAAATGTTGTAAGTTTATATATATTATTATTATTTTATTTTCCACTAAGGTTCACCACGTACAAGGACCATTCGAGGCAAAGGGTTACGTTAGAAGGCAGTTTGTACGGATAGAATCAGAAGGTAGCAGTT
>OZ010573.1:87212325-87254825 GCA_963932145.1 Acanthosepion lycidas | reverse complement strand
CGGATGATGAATTATTTTCCACGCTACAACCTCTTTCCTACAGACAAACTGTCACAAATCTTTCGCTACTCTCTCGTTATTTCCATGGAAAATATTATGGCATGGTATGTTCCTAATCATCACCAGTTCTAACGTGGACAGCTATAACTCCCCATGCAACAAACACTGAATCGAACAATCATTGTTCTTTTTGAATTCAATTATTAATAAGAAAGTTACACTCGAGCGGTTTCTTCCCAAGAACCGCTATTTTTTGGATCCGACTCCCGGGAGGATGCTTTCTCGACCACTATTATCTTAACCCTTTTAGTCTATGGTTAACCGTTATCTTTCCCACGTATCCTCATAAATTGCACTTCTTGTCTCTTACTGTTCGCATAAGATCCTTCAGTAATATTCTACCTTGAGTGACTCTTGGGGCTTATAAAAATTAATAAAAAATTATTTGGGAAAATTGCCAAACAATCACTAACACATCGGAGAGAACGTATTAGTATTTTTTTTTTCCTTTTTTTTTTTTGCATTAAGTTTATATTTTGAAGAAATATACAACTACATACAGTTTGCATATTTTATACAAATAATGGATTATACATGAAATATGATTTAGAATCAAATAAAAAGCAGAAGTTCAGAATTCTTTTATTGATTTCTAGGGACATTTTCCAATGCTTTAATATTTTCTACGGTTTCTGAATGTGTCTTCCGCAGTTCTCGTTCGTATTTCTGTGTTAATCTTTTCAATTGTCGGTTATCTGACTACTCAAATAGCTACATTCCTATGCCTGATTTCATTTTGACATCGGAATTTGTGCCATATCTTTAGATGACAATCAGTCTACGCATAACTAATTGTTATTTGTCTTTTCTTGCTTTTCTACCGGGTTTAATAGTTCTTTCAGTTGTACTTTTTTCTTAATCTCCCATCAACACCAAGTTGTCATCGTTTATAAATCCTATTAGGTTTCCAGTTCTTTTATATTCACAGTAAAAATATGACGAGGTTACGCATCCTTGTTCTTCTCCTCTTTCTATTTTTGTGCTTTCTACTAAACTCGTTCTTCATCCACATGCAAGACATTTGTTCATCTTAGAATTTCCGGATTACGTGAAGATATTTTCAGCGTAACTCAATCTTTTCTATTATTATTTCCATGAGTTTTATTCTATGAAATGTTATTGGTAACTAACCAACAAAAAAGTTTCGCTTGACATATTTAAATCTGAACACGGACATTCTTGAATTTTTTTCGGCCAATCCTCAGCAGATTTTATAATTTATTTGCCGTGCGTATTTTCTCTCGCTTTTTTATCATAATTTCTTTGAAATAATTCTGAACGTAAAATTATTGGATTAAATAGAATTTATAGTTTGTCTGGTTATAATACAATCATGTATTATATTTAAGTTAAATGTTAATGAAATAGTTTTTTTCATTTTTTGTTTTTGAGGCTTTTTAATTATTTTTTTACATTGAATTCCTGATATTCGATATAACATTCTGAGCAAAGTGTATGTCAATTAATGCGGAGCAAAAATAATTCTGTTCAAAACATAAATCTGTGAAAAGAGGTAATAAATGTCTACATATATATGCCCAGACACAGATATTATATATATATATATATATATATATATATATATATATATGTGTGTGTGTGTGTGTGTGTGTGTCTGTGTATGTGTGTGTGTGAAGAAATACAGATTTAAGGTGTGCTATGGGATAAAGTGCTCAATATCAGAGATAGAGCGTGTGTAAATATAAAAGGGAACATTGAAATCAACACTTAGAGGCGAGAGGCTGGTTAATGCAAGACGCAATCGTCAGGCCACCTGTGTGTGTGTGTGTGTGTGTGTGTGTGTGTGTGTGTGTGTGTGTGTGCGTATATATATATATATATATATATATATATATATATATATATATATATACGCAATCGTCAGGCCACAGAAGCGCACGGACACACACACACACACACACACATATATATATATATATATATATATATATATATATATATATATTAACTAGAATTATTTGCCCTTATTATGTGGGACTTCATTGTGTAACGGTGGTGAAGAGCTCTTTCAAGAACCTCCACCGCACCGCAGTGGGTTTTTTGCTCCTCTTATTATTGAGCACTGGACAATTATTTCCGGTGAAAATATTTTTGGGTTGGGAGGGGTTCTTTTTCTATCTTAGCCGATTGGGCTGCTCTCCCATCGACCATGTTTGGTCGGTATTATTACCAACTATAAATCTTGCAATCTTGAACTCGCTTGGATGGATAAAGCTGCCTATTCTCAATCACCGATGCCGACCGCCTCTCTCTCTCTCTCTCTCTCTATATATATATATATATATATATATATATATATATATATATGTATGTGTGTGTGTGTGTGTATGTGAGTGTGTGTGTGTGCGTGTGTGTGTGTGTGTAAGTGATTATTTTGGGTATTTAGGCTAATCATATCGTAACTGGACTGCCGTTTCATCCTATCTGAGACTCATCAACATTTCGCATCCACTACCAAAATTCGAACCCGGACCGTTTCGACACAGCAAACGTCATACTCTATCGCAGGCCTCGGTGACAAAGACACAAACTTGACTCGATATAGCGCCGCTACTCACTCAGTTCCGCAGAGATACTCATCCAAGTATTCGGATAACCTTTTGACCCTTCTATATGCACACATACATACTCACACATTTATATATATATATATATATATATATGTGTGTGTGTGTGTGTGTGTGTGCGTGTTTGTGTGCGTGTGTGCGTGTGTGTGTGTGTGTGTGTGTGTGTGTGTGTGTGTGTGTGTGTGTGAAAATATATAGAAAACTTGCTGAAAAGGAATATTACATAACTCTTAAGGACCATAAACATAATTTTTGGGGAAACCCTACCACTAGAATAATTAACCCTACCCGACCCGACATAGGAAAGATCAGCAAAAGAATCCTGGAAAGAATTACTTGCCAAATAAAAAAACAGCTTGGATTAAAATTATGGATCAATACTAAAGATGTCATCAATTGGTTTAACAATATTGATAATAAACCGAATTGCACCCTAATACAGTTCGATATCGTGGATTACTACCCGTCAATTTCGAAGGATCTATTTACGACTGCCCTGAACTTTGCTGCTGTGTATTCTAACCTGACAAAGGAAGAAACAGATATAATACTCAGCGCAAAAAAATCTGTCCTCGTTCATAATGGGGACCAATGGATAAAAAACAATAATGACCTGTTTGACATCACTATGGGATCATTAGACTCTGCAGAGTCTTCTGACCTTGTTGGTCTTTTATTGCTTTACAACTTAACCGCGCACCGCGAAATTGATATTAAGGATATCGGGCTGTATAGAGATGACGGGCTCATGGTAGTGAGGAGTTCTACTAGTTTTAAAATAGAGAAAATCAGAAAAATTATATTTAGTCAATTTAAAAATCTAAACTTAAAGATAACAGTCTGTACTAAATTGAAAAGGGTAAACTTCCTCGACGTAACTCTAGATTTAACAAGCAACACATACCAACCTTATACAAAACCAAATACTAACCCCTTATATATACACCCGAAGTCAAACCACCCTCCATCCATAATTAAACATATACCCTCATCAATAGAAAATAGAATTAGCATTAACTCCGCTAACAAAGAAATATTCCAACAACACAATAGCTTTCATAACGTTGCCCTAAAAAATAGTGGCTACAAAAATGCAAACATTAACTATAGAAACAATTGCACTAGCCAGAAGAAGAAAAAAAACAGGAAAAGAAAAATCATTTGGTATACCCCTTCGTTCAACCAAATGGTTAGTATTAAACTAGGACAGAAATTCTTAGCTTTAATTGAAAAACTCTTCCCCACCAATAGTAGTCTTAGTAATATATTTAATAAGAACACCCTAAAATTGAGTTTTAGCTGCACTGAAAATCTAGAAAGTATAATAAAAAAAAACACAATTATAAAATCCTGAACAAACCCCCATGCCTGAATAGTATTAATAAAAACCCTACACTTCAATCAGACAATAACAGTGAAAAATTGTGTGATTGTAGAAACCCAGAAGACTGTCCATTAGAAAATAAATGCTGCATCAAATCTGTGGTATACCACTGAGAGTCCTAATACTAATATGATATACATTGGGTCCACGAAGAATGAATTTAAAGCCAGATGGAGGCAGCAAAAGTTCTCTTTCAACAGTATAAATAAAAGAAATCAGACTTCTCTATCTAAATATTTTTGGCATTTGAAGGAAATGAATAAAACACCAAAAGTAAAATAGAAAATTATAAACAGGACTAGAACTTGTAAAACTTGGGATGACCCATGCCCTTTGTGCCTCCATGAGAAACTGCACATTATTAAGTTTCTAAATAATAAAAATCTATTAGATTAGACACGAGTTAACGGTTTTACCGACATCATCAAATTTATGCATTGAATAATTAACTTAAAAACAAACATACAATGAAATATCTTTTATAATCCATAGTCCAATATATAGTTTAAATACCCTACAAAAAGATAACCCTTTATGAAGTCGTCAAAAAACAAATGTTATGGCAGGTTTTATATACACAAAACCCTTTCATAAAGAAATAAAATAAAAATAAATAAATCTCCATAGACACGTAAACCAGACTAGGCGAAAACATCTTCCGTTTTAAATTTAGACACCCCCACCTTACCCTGACTTGACATCTATGAAAGTAACTCTATACTGATACAAATTATTAACACCCAACACCCCTCCCTATTTAAACAATTCGCTCTGGCTGTTACTATGGAAATTTTGATTTCAATTTGAATCTGCTATTAAAACACATAAATTTCAGAAATAAGTTATTCCCCAAAAATTACGCTTGAAGATGGAACAGAGCTTACTTTAATTCAATTTAATTCAAATAATTATATTGAAGTTTTCGGCTCTTGTTTTAAAACATGAGACCTCTTATGTAGCGTGTTGGAATCATATATATATATATATATATATATATATATATATATATATACAAATTTTGTTGAATAGTAACGACAAGCACAAGCTGTCCAGTTTTGATTAAGTTTTTCCAACGTACAATTTTCTTATGTTAGAATTTAAAAAGTTAATCTATTCTGACTTAACACAGCTCATTCGGAAGTTGGAAAATCTCAGCAAAAATTGGACAGACAACCCTTGTCGGTATTAGTTTAAAAGGATGCTTGCTGCTTAAATATACCTTATTTATAAATATAAATTATTATGGCTGAATCGATACGTTATGTGGTCTTTGGAATTATCTGTTTCTACTATATACTGATATTTAATAAGGATGCAAATGCAACCAGAAATATCTTTCCTGACTGAATTTCTGAGATGATTTTAAGAGATTTACATGCAAGTGAATACTTCTTTTATGTCTTTCTTTTATGTTGCAACGTTTCATCCGAATTGCACTTAGAATGAAAGTAATAATTGCCAAGAAAGTTGTTCGAAAGATATTTAGGGAAGTACCTCCGTAGACCATGGACGAAACAACTATTACAAACATCTATTACTGAATTTTCAAAACAAGATTGTTTTTCAATGATTTTAACCAAACGTTTTTACAATAATCACATAAATCAGAAACTATCCAGAGACAATTTCCCAGAAAAACATAACCGTATATTAGTGTACGCATTAATTAATCAACCCTTGTCTTATTCATATTCTACATGTATATATCTTATCTGTATTTCTTTTAATAATTGTTATCTAATAAAAGGGCCAAGAGTAACTCAAATTGTGACTCAATGAGGTTCTTTGAGGAACATAAAAGGAACATATAAGAAGTGCTGATTCTGTACGAAAAGTTATGGGTGACTCTAGAGTTGAAGAAGTTAATATTGTAGAAATCAGGGAAGCATTTTCTTGGGAGACTATTTTCACAAAGAAATGGTTCTTGGGAAGAAACAGTTTAAATGATCTACCTTCTTACCAAAGGAATGGGGATGATCTGTCTCAATGTAATTGGTGTGATAGGTCTTAAATATAAAGGTCTGAAATTGTGGAACTAACGCGGAAAGATCGCCAGATCCTTTTCCATATAAGTAGCGATAGGCTTGCGACTTTTCGTCTGTAGAGTAAAGCGGTGCCTGAATGGAAAATAATTCATCACACACACACAAGGCTGCGTAGAAGCTTTTGAAATTTTTCAAGGCTACAAACTGAGGATTGGTCAGCTCAGGCACAGATATGGCAACAATACTTCGTGTCCGGTATGATCAGACTCTTGTAAAAATAGAATATACCATAAGGAGTCTGGTACTTTCTGAATCTGTACAAGAAACCAATCATTTTCTTAGCAACTATTGTGAGTTTCATTTCAGGTCTGGTAAAACTAGTGTCCAAATAGGAGTTCAATGCAATGAGTATGCATTCGTATATGTATTTCTCCTATCTATCTATCTATCTATCTATCTATCTATCTATCTATCTATCTATTAGGTTGGTGCAAAAATAATGACGTAATAATGTCGTTTTTTGACGTTCAAAAATACGTCAAAAAAAGACATTATTACGTCATTATTTTTGCACCAACCTAATATCTAGCGGAAACGACCGAAAAATGTTCAATTTAAAATGTATGTTTCCGGCTATATCTCCCGTACAAACTGACCCCACCCAAATTGTATTTTAAAATGTATTGCATTGAATTTATAAAATAAATTCAGTAAGCATATACTTTCTTTTCACTAACATTCTTATAGAGATATAGTCAATTACCTGCCACAATCTGCAAAACCTCATGAGTGGGTGCTGTGTTTTCGGCAAACTGAATGACTTTTCTCCACTAACTATATACTTGTTCCACCATTTTCAAATGAGATCTTTAAAAGGGTTGTTGAGACACACATCAAGTTGAGTTTGGTTCAACATCATTTAAAAAAGGATGCGAGATATTGTCAATTAACTACCACAATCTGCACTTACCGTTACTTCTCCCATAATAATATCAATAAAGTTTTTTTCAGTAGAAAATATTTCTATTGATAGTTACAAAAGCAGGGGATAACCTACCGTCAAAAGTCTCCCTTAACAACTTTACATAAACTACAGGATTTAAGATTCACATTTTATACCATGATTATTAGACGGTCCCCTATACTGGAGGTGGGATTTTGAAGATTAAAAAGTTGCCTTCTACGCCGACATCTTCGGTATAAATTGACAGATTGGTAGGTAAAATCACTGATGTGATTAAGCAATCACGAGAAATAAAAATTATGTACTTATCTCACGATCATGAGAAATCAAAAATAAAAAAACTATTTTTCCATAATTCCCTTGTAAAAAAAAAGGAAAATGCCCAACTGGCGAAAAATTTAGAATATTTTACCTTTTCAACAAACTCTCAACAGGAGTGCATGTGAAAATGGACTGAACGCGAATGAAGACGAAAGATAAATTTTACCCAAAGAGTATTTACTCATATTCAGTATAACTTTGTCATAAGAGACATAGCACAACAAATAATTCATAGATGAATAATTACATCTTGTTGTACGGAGGAAACGCTCAACATATACATATATATATATATATATATATATATATATATATATATATATATATATATATGTGTGTGTGTGTGTGTGTGTGTGTGTGTGTATGTATGTATATATATATATATATATATACATGAAAGAGAGATAGAAAGAGAAAAACATAGATAAAAAGAGACAAATAGATTGATATATATATATATATGTGTGTGTGAATAAAAAACAGGGATGAAGAGTATACTTAGCCGATGTTTTTCGTCTTGAGAGATTTTACCAGGGAAAATATAGTATTTGAAAATAATCAGTATATATATATATATATATATATATATATATATATATATATATATATGTGTGTGTGTGTGTGTGTATAAATATGTATATATATTTGTATGTATATATATGTATATATGTATGTATGTATACATATATATATATATATATATATATATATATGTATGTATAGTTTTTATTTTTATCTCTCTCTAAATGTATATATATATATATATATATATATATATATGTGTGTGTATATATATATGTATATATATATATATATAGAGAGAGAGAGAGATAGATAGATAGATAGAGAGAAAGAGAGAGGGAAAAGAGAGATATAAACATAAAGAAAGAGACAGGCATGTGGATTTACGAGACGTGTAGCATAAGATTTTTTTTAATTTTTCATTCACTTACCCATTATTGATAGATGGACAAGCAGACACACAGACAGATAGATCTGCCATCGCCGTAATAAAAGATTTTTCCATTTGGTATTTCTGTCAATAGCTTCTTTTGCTCTCACTGACAACCGAATTTTTCTTTAATTTTATTATTTTTTCCGGGTTTTCAACAACAGTATTTTCTCCTCTCTTTATCTCCTTGTTCAATTACTGTTTTTTTTCTGGCTTCCTTTGTATTTCTTCTATTATCCAAATGAATTTTTTGCTCTTATTTTATAGCCCACCTTTTTAATAATAATAATAATAATAATAATAATAATATATATATATATATATATATATATATATATATATATATATATTCAAGTATTCAGCTACTGGTCACGTGTATCGCTTCTGTTTCGCCCCAAAATACTTTCGTCCAATCCTTCTTTCTCCTTTTCAACATCTGTCATAAGACTTGTCAATCGATAGATTTTTTGTTTTCTAATCAATAGAACATTTAGCCTTTATTCTCGAATCGTACTTTACCATACTCTACCTCCTTTACATCCGCCTGCACAAGTCTTTCACACTTTCACAGAAGAATTCTTTTGGTATTTATTGTTATTCTTATATGTTAAAGTCTAACTTTTTCATTACAGAGTTTACAGTTTTTATCATACGCTCTCTATGTTTTATAGATTATCAAAAGCGTTTGATAAAGTACGTCACAAAGAACTGTTTGAACAGCTATATAAACTTGATTTAAATTGGAAGGATATTAGAATAATCCAGAACTTATACAAGACCGTTTGCATACGTATAGCAAATATATTCAGTAGATACGCAAAAATATAAAGCCGTCCTTGGTATGACAATAAACTACATCCGGCAGCAAAACTTTGATCGAGAGAGTGGAAGTTTTGAGGAGGCTGGAACCACCTCTTAATTTGTATTGTTCTCGCGTCCACACTGATCTGGGATGTTAAAACCTGTTAGGGTCCCAACTATGGGTGAATAGTGAACTCCCAAGCAAAAATCAGTACATTTTACCATAAAATGAGCAACCATCCATTTTTATAGCAAAATTACAATCAATGCAACACTAAAAAATATTTTTATAGTAAAATTACCCGCAATAATTTTTTATAATCTACAAACTATATATATCTAAAATCATATCTTTACTCAAAATATAAAATTATTTACAAAATATATTCAGTTGAAACTATAAAATTGTGTTCAAAATATTTAGATTTCGGCATTAAATAGCCTATAAAGTTTGATATTCGGCTAAAGAAAATCAACCAAATTCAACTACAAAAATAAAAAAAGTAAGACAATGGTACAGTATTTACATTATTCGGACTATTGTCCTCATCTTTGTCGCCATATTCATCACAACGTTTCGGCCGTTGTACGCTCCGGCCTTCTTCAGGTGGTTGGAATTTCGAACTGAACCCTTTATTTCGATCACTGGGGTAGACTGTTCTAGTTCCACGTGCCATGTTTGATGGATGTCAGTTATCAGTTATCTCCTGCTAATATTCCCTCTGAAAGTTCTCCACCGCCTTAACCGGGTATTGAACTCGCACTATTTGGGTCCTGTCACTGGATCTAACCAACGCCTTTATCCACTGTGCCATGTGTCCTTGGCGACAAAGATGAGGAGAATAGTCCGAATAATGTAAATAATGTACCTAATACCTCATCTCAGATATATAGACAGACTAAGGCAAGAGTGTGTGTTCTCACCAGACTTATTTAACGTTTCCAGTGAAGCAATCCTGATTTATTATTGGGGGCCACAATCTTAACATTAGATATGCAGATGTGTTCTGATGGCCGATAAAGAAAGGAAAATAAAGGAACCTACAGAAGGTAGAGAAGGGAAATAAAAAGAAAGGACTAAACGTAAATTGTAAGAAAATAGAATGCATATGTGCCAGCAAAAAGACTAACCCAAAAGGTTAAGTACAAATTGGGGGCACCAAAATCAAACAAGTACACAAATTTAAGTACCTAGGAAGTGTTTTAACAGGTGACAACAAAATTTTAAAGCGCACTAGTAAAACGGAAAATGCCTTCCAAAAGTTAAGCAAATTATTAAGAAACTGGAAAAATCCATTACAAAGAAAAGAGTACTGAACTTTTATGCAATAGTACTTCTACTAGCAGTATAACCCGTCTTTGATCAGGTCTTTCATTACTGGGAATTTTTACCGTTCAATAGGAGAAGTTTAAAGTCCACCCGAAAATCAATATTAGTAGCAACGTTTGGGTGCAACTGAGTCACATCCCCAAAAGGTGGTTTAACAATTTGAATGGGGGAGTAGCCCTGAAAGGAGAACTGTATAGTAATAAATAATATTAATGCAATAATTTAAACTACTTTTATTAAAGTTTTATGAATGATATATATCCAAGAACGGATAGTAAATAGTAAAACATTGCTGAGAGATATAATGGACAGGAAGTATTGGAGAGCCATTGTCCCCAAGAATTTGGACTCAAAACCGGCATTAAATAATTATCTATCAAACAAAAAAAAATTAATCGAAATCTGATGTGAAAATGCATAAACAACATCCGGTCACAAACTCAAACACATAGATACACACACACACACATTTTGAGAATTATAGATATAGATATGGCACTGAAAGCTGGAAAATCTCATCACAGATGAAGAAGAGACGAGAGGTAACAGAAATATCGTTCTACAGATGAATGTTCAGAATAACATAGACTAAGCATATGAGCAACAACAAAAGTCATAAAAAACGCTTTTCCTTAGAATATGAAAAAAACAGTAGAAATTTCTAGGCCTCATAGTGAGGAAAGAAGGCTTAGACATTTTGAAACACACAAAACTTATTGAAGACAAGAGGAACAGCTTGTGTAAATGGCTGGCAAAAAAGTGTTAATTGGTTTTGTTTAGCGCTATATCAACATCTATGAGTTATTTAATGCCAAAATCTAAATAATCCGTAAACAACTACATGGCTTCATATCAAAATATTTTGAACGCAACTGTATGCCTTCGACTATAGATAAAATGCTTTGTTACTTATTTTGCTTTAAAAATCTATTGCTGTATTTTGTCTATAAAAAAAAAGGTATATAATTTCATAGTGTTTTTTGTTTGGGGTTCACTGTTTGCACTTAACTAGGACACTAACATTTGCTACCTCCCTGGGTCAGGGTGGATCTGGGAACAACAACTAAGAGGTGATTCCAGGCTCCTTAAAATCTCCAATCTCACGATCAGAGGTCATACTGCCGGTGGTAGTTTGCCGTTATACTAAGGTTAAGGGCACAACAGGTATTAGGAAAGATATCAAAAGCGCAATATTTACTAAGAGCTACAAAAGATAGGAAATTATGAAGACCCATGATCGTCCATGTCCTGAAGAGACACGGCACATAGAAGAAGATGATCATTCTGCATCCATTTATATATTCACACAGTTTTCATGTTAGCATTCTAAAATAACTGAACACTTGAAAAACTGATGTACAAGAGTAAACAATATAATATACTTTATCTCAATTTTCGCTAATTATTTCGTCTGAACATATATCAACACATTCTAGGATATAGATAAAGTGTATAAGAAAGCTGATGGCATTATAGCAGAATATTTCATATGGATCTGCATACAGGTTGTTATCTGCAGCTTCGATAGTATGATTTATTCTTTGAGAGCCAGTGTAATTTGACTATATTTTCTTTGTTTTCCTATGTGCCTTTTTCCTTCATGCAATGAGCAGATGACTTTTCACACGTTTCTATTAGGTTGGTGCATAATTATTAGGCATTTTTGTAAGCGAGCTATTTGTTAATAAAAATTGCTGGTTTGTTTACTTTATATATATATATATATATATATATATATATATATATATATATGTGTGTGTGTGTGTGTGTGTGTGTGTGTGTGTGTGTGTGTGTATTGTACCTTGTATGTTATTTAGTATACTGTGGTATCTTTTGCTATTACAATGCGCCTTCGCCTTTTCTTTCGTGTATTAAAGCACGTCCCAGTTGGGTCTTTCTTTTTACTTTCCCTCACTAATTCGTCTCGGAGTTCCTCCAATCTTGTAATTCATCGCCTACAAGGCAGCGGAAATGCATTTGACCTCTGTTAAGTCTCAAATGTTTGGATTGGGCATCTCCAGCCTATATTTGAAAAAAAAAAATCTCCATTTTTGGCCTGATAAGATTCTTGTACATATAGAGCGTGACATATGAAGCCAGGTACTTTTTGTAGTGGTACCAAGAAGCGATTATCTTTCTAGCGGTAGGTTTGAAGTGAACTAACTAGAAATAACACAAATCTAACGAAATAGGAATCGTATTATATGAAAACTGATTTTTCAACAGTGTTTTTTTTTTGTTGCTGAAATACCGTGTTAACCTCGATGTAACAAATGGATAGTACAAAATCTTCGTTGATTCAACAACTGTGTTGAGGCAACAACAAAGCAGAAATGGCATGATATTTGGGGCTCTTAGTTATATATAGGTGAAGAAAGGCTGATTGATGACAATTCTGATATGGTGCTAAAATACATCACACATATGCAGTAATTTTTTAAAATTTTCACGTGGAGTCGGGGCACAAGAATAATTCAAGCATTTTCAAATATGATTTTTATCTACAAAAATCTCCATCAAATGTAAAGAAAATGCGCTTCGAAATTCACAGATGATGATGTGTTCAGAACATTCGTTCATCCACATCTCGAGTGACTGCAGTATTCAGAAAAGTGGGTTTATGTTTCGTAGCAAAGTTAATATGTGGAACGTTATACTGTGCAGTCTAAAATAACATGTCATATTTGCTTTAATTATAAATACACTGTAACTGTACAACTTACATTTGAAGTGTGTTTTTAATTTTTGAAGATACGACACAAAAAATATTTGAACATCTAGGTAAGATTAAATTATTTGGAACATATATTAGAAAAATTCAGAACTTATATTAAGAGTAAACAGCATATGGACAGAAAAATGAATTCATCTCTATCTATAAAAGGCAGGATGTGTATGTGTGCGTAACAAATGCGCGGCCGCAATTTTCGACGGATTTGCGCCAAAATTTACATGTACATGCTCCAAGTTAGCGGGAAGGTCACGACCGACTTTGCATTTCCCAACTCCCATCGATAGGGGAAATAATCGATTTTTTCCATACTTCTACGGCAGTTTTCATGTAGTTTGCGGCCATTTTCTACTGGCCAGGGTGAGAGCCTATAGATGGCTGCCACGAATAGGCAGGAAGATTCTATTGGCCAGCGTTAGAGCCAACAGCTGACTGACACGAATGTTAACTAGCATGCTAGCATGCAAAAAAAATTCGATAGCTGCATTTGTCACAAGTGGGAAAAATTTAAATCTGCATTGGCTCATTCGGTTGCTTAAACTCAACGTTGATTCTGATTCCGTATAACTGGGTTGGGTGTGAAAAGTATGTGTTGTTAACATTCTTTTTTCATTCGGTGTTTCCAGTTACGAGTCCTTTTTTAAAGCTGATCGTTTTGTGTTCATTTTGTTTAGTTCTTTTTTCGTAACAGATTTAATGTTAAGTATAGAGCTTAGAAAAAGTTCGCAGTTGAGATAGGCAAGAAGTAAGGCATGTAGCAACATCAGCACGGCAAAGGGCACTCCTTTAAAGGCAAGGAAGGGCAAAACTATTTTCAGTCATGTGATAGCGATTGCTGTATGAGTCGTATGATTTTTGAATCAAGCACGGGCAAGGCCGGGCTATGCTGCTAGTTTATTAAATATAAAACAATAGAAAATGTATGACAAGGAAGTAACTTCTTAACAGATTTATTCAATTTCTACAACGAAGCTATTCTAAGATAACTAGAAGACCTACAAAGGATACAATCCTAACAACATAGGATATAAAATGACACAACATTGTCAGTAAACGCTGAATGAGAACTTCCTGAACTCCTAAACATAGTATAACTTATTTTTTTTATGCAAATCACCCCATGCAAAGCGTGAGTGCCACTACCACGCAAGAGAGTGAGAGTAATACTAAAGAGGAGTGTTTGGGAAAAGGATAAAGAGAAGCACAAGGAACAAAGTCAAGGTATCAGAAGATGTCGGCTGACATTACATTTGAATATTTGAAGATTATAGCTCTCAGGGAATCAAGTGATAGGAAGGGAGTTCCACAGACGGAAGGTGCGAGATAAGAAGCTGTTGGAATAGAAGAGATAGCTACATTTAGTCGTTTCGACAGTGAAAGGGTGGAACCGATATGCCAACCTAGTAGCATGCTTAAGTTCATGCAGTTTGGGAACCAGTGAAAGTAGCTCTTTGGAGCAGTTTCCATGAAAGTGCTTGTAGAAAAAACAGAGGGAAACAACAGCACGTCTGTGAGATAGCGACTGAAGACGGGATGCCAGATCAGGACCAACGACGTTGCATATCTGTCGCTGGATTTTGTCGAGGACCCCGAGATAAACAGTGAGAGCACGAGACCATATATGGCAGCTATTCCATGCAAGGACGAATGGTTGATTTGTAGATTTGAAGGATAGACTCAGGCGAGAAAAACCTTCTGGCGCGACATAGAGAACCAACTTTCCTTGCGGTAGATGAAGCTATAATAGAGAAAGCGAGAAGAAACCACCAAAATGTCACTAGTAAGAAGACACAATAGGTAGAGTTATACGAAATGAGGAAAATCCAAAGATGCTATCAAACAAATTGAAAAGCTTTAGTAGACTTAACGCGTTTTCATGTTACCTCTGTGCTGTCTTCACTTTTGATCTTACTAACTTAAAATGTCCGTTCTCTTGTATTTTTCCTCACACATCGAATTTTATTTGATAAAATTACAAAATTCAATGCGTAATAAAACAATTATTATTGTTATTATTCATATCTAATTATAATAATTATTATTATTATTACACATATGTAATAATAACATTTATTTTTATTATTCATGTGTTTTATTAAAATTTATAATCACTGTTATTATTCATTGTTGTCCAAGTCTATGTGTTGCATTGCTTTACTCTTTAATTTTTGATTAATTTCAAAAAATATTTGTTCACAGCTGCATTTATTATATTTGCAATATTACTAGCCATTTCGGCGACTGGTGTGAGAGAGCGAAAGGAAATAAGAAGTTGTGAAGTTCGTTCTTCAACCTAGCTTTAGGTTTAACTTGATAAGCATATATGTTTTCCTTTTCTGGTTCATTTCCCAACCAAACCGATGTAGGTAAATATGTATATTCTAAACATAAAGATCTAAAAATCCTCCACCCACTTTAAGATGACCATAACAGATTTGGTCTGAACGTGTCTTCGTAAATATTTTCTTAACTTTTGAAATCACTAACTTAAAATATTTGTTCTATAGTTTATTTTGCTCCCCTCTTTGAATTTTAATTTCATTGTTATTATGTATTTTTTTTCCTGTTAATTCACTCCAAATAATGTAAAATTACTTATCACAAATATTAATTCACCTAAAAAAATGGTAGATTTTAAATCTATTTGTTTAGCTTGCTTCGCAACAACTCCACCCCTCAGAATGAAAAAAATACCATCAGTAATAATCTAAGTTCAGGGAGTCATTCACATTTCTTAAGTGCGGATGATATACGAGGTACTTACAAGGAATTTCACAATTTAAAAAAAAAAATTGTTTTTGGTCTATTTATTGGATTGAGCGTGAACGTAGTCCCCAAACTAAGAAATAGCGCACCCGAGTCGCTCACATTGAGGGCGATCGTAAAGGTCAGCCCAACCGATGGGCCTCATTCTGGAAGAATTTGATGTATATATATATATATATATATATATATATATATATATGTGTGTGTGTGTGTGTGTGTGTGTGTGTGTGTGTATGTATGTGTATGCGTGTGTGTGTGTATGTGTATTTTTTATTTTATTTTGTGGTGAATTAACAAAGAAGATTTATTATTTATTCCTGTAGCAATCAGTAAGAGCTACAATGTCGTGGAGAGCCATAATCCTTCACTGCCTGAATAATCATGGCGTATAGAACTTTTTAAAAAAATTTTTTAATCATACATATGCATATTCAAACGGATTTACTTAAATCCCCTCCTTACAGATTGAAAATCGTACCCTTGTTATTTTGATTTACATAAGTAAATCTTGTTAGTACAATTTGAAAATATTTTATTTTTTCAATAAATAAATAATGATAGTCAAACATTTTTGTTTACATATAAGTAATTTCAACCATTTGTGCAAAGGTTACGCGCGAAGGACATCTCGGTTTCACACGAGAGAGCTCTTTTTCTGAATGCTCAGATGCGACTTCTTTTATACTTGTACATACATAAAATAACACTGTAATTAAGAAAGCGACGCTCATGATGGTCCAGTATGTCATCCTGGGGAGAATACCAAACTGCGGGCCATAATAAACGCCCAGTGTTAATATTACATCGAGCATGAAATAAATTGTAAAAACCCAATACGGTTTTTTCTTTTTCTTCCTCTTTGGCGCATTTACATCCACATAGTCTATCTGATCCAGGATATACATTTCATCTTTTGGCGGGCTGGTTATTTGTTGTTCGTCGTTAAATATACTCTCTACTTTAATAATAGATTTTAAACTTTTGCTATATATATTTTCGTCTTCCCAATCAAATATCATGGAAGGTTGCTCAATCAACGGCAAGCTTAGCGATAATTTATTGATCGTTTTCTTGTTCATTTTTCGATAGGAATCAGAAATCGGAATATTTCAGGAATTGAATTGCCTGGTCGGTGAGATTCGGGTTTTCGTTTTCATTTCCTTTGATGCAAGTCAAGATTTACTGTCACTTTCCGATGCTGGAGAAAACGGTCATCATTGGCTGGAAGATGATGTTGATTCTCGTTCCTTTTTTTCTTTAATTTTTTCCTGATTTACTTTCAAACCAACTCGTCAAATGAAAACGAATTGAAGAAAGACAAATATTATGTGTAGTCGGGAATTTCATTATTATGACGCTATAATAAAATGACGTCATGTTACAATCAATATAAGTTCCGATGAAACCAAACAGGGGCGGATTCTCGTCTTCGGAAACTGACTCCGTTTTTACGTGGTCTATAGGGAATTTTTGCCCGAGCCTACGGGCTCGGATACCCCACTTTAAACTCGGCCTTGTGTCACATCTTGCTGCGTGGGGCAGCGGGTATATAATTATAAGGTGAAGATCAGAACTGAAAGAAAGCGATTGGTTTTCGTATCGGCCTGGTTTCCATGAATTGGAATAAACTTGACTTCCTTTTATAGTAATTCAGGTCATAACGGGGACTGGTTCGCGTGAATCGGGCCAAAATTAATTCCTCTTTTAGTCCCTTCTATTTTTTATGTGAAAAAAGGAAGAAAAAAGAAAAGATTTGTATATATTGTAGCACCTCTTTGAATATGCGGTATTGGGGTATATGCTGGATGAATTATATGAATAAATTCTTGTGGTGATCGAGTAAATTGTAATGAATGAATAGGTCGTAAATCAGATTGGTGACGGCCAGCCTCATCACACTTCCCTGTTGGCCTTGTGCCGAAATTGTATTTGTGCGAAAATAAATATACTCTTAGTCACTATGGGACGGATTGATGGCTGACCCCCCCCCCCCTGGTTAAGGTAGACTTCTTGTTCTCCGAGTTAATGGGATTTTTGTTATGGTCCTTTTCAAGATGTCCTAAATCCATATTTTTATCTTTTTTTTCATTCATAATTGAACGAACCTTTTAATTTTCCCAATCTCATATTTTTTTACCTCCACCTCAACTATCGAGTGATGTTGATTTTGTCTGTAAGAGCTGCAATGTCGTGGAGAGCCATAATCCTTCACTGCCTGAATAATCATGGAATATAGAACTTTTCAAAAAACAGTGACCACTCTGATTTTTGTAAAGGTGGATAGTACCTTACTAACATAATTTTAATTTCTTTTAAATTGTTTAGATGAACTTGTTTTATTTAGTGGGTATAGCCACAATTCTTATGTATATTTTTAGAAAAAAAATATAATTGTATATATATATTATGGGTATCAGGGACTCCCCCATGCTTTACCACTCATTTAGGAGAGGGCTGAGTTTAGTGCCTTGCGGGTTTGGGAATTTTTTCCTGAACCATTTTAAACTGAGCTTGTGTCACATCTGGTTTCGTGGTGGGTGCACTGGTAAATAACTAGATCATGATAGTATTATTAGTTCTCTTGTAAAAAAAAATGGTATTTTTGTGCATGTTTGAACCGAATAGTGACGTAAATAGTGTCACATTTTCAAATAAGTGTACGGATTAATTCCATCTAAAAAACTATCTTCCGGATATTTGGAAAAAGCAACCTCACTTCTTCATTTATATATGTGTGCAAATATATATATATATATATATATATATATATATATATATATATATATATATATATATGCACACAAACGCATATATATATATATATATGTATATATACATACATATATGTATACATACATGCATATATACTTATATACATGTATATACATATATACACATATATATACACATATATAAATATGTATATATCTACACATATATATATACATATATATATGAATATATACATATAAATATATATATGAATATATATATATATACATATATATACAAATATATATATATATACAAATTTATATGCATATATATATATATATATATATATACATATATACATGTATGTGTATATATATGCATATATATATATATAGATATATATATAAATATATGCATATATATACATATATATGCATATATATACATATATATATAAATATATACATATCTCTCTCTCTCTATATATATATATATATATATATATATACGTATAATTTATTAGAAAAATATAACATAAACATGTTACAAAATCACTACAAAATGGCCATTTGTTTCAACACTTCTGTTGACTTATCAAGTGACGGTGATGAACTTAGAATAAAAAGTTATAAAAGGTTCACATCTACCAATTACACATCGATAGGGGAAACGCTGTTACATAAGTTACGAGACTTAAGACCCTCCAGTAATTTGCAGAGGAGGCCTCATTTGGAGCAAGAGTGAGGATTTCCGGATGCGGTCAATGTTAGATTGGCTGACGTTTTAGATCTTTCTCTTGATTCTTGAAGATATTTAAGATTAGCAGATAGAAATACGCTGGGTCCACTAAAACACGTTGATCTCCAATCTACCCGATTCAAGGATAATTCCTTCGAGGGTGATATGAGGTATATTGACAGCTGATAAGTTGCTTTTCAGCTTGTCTTTGTATCTGAGCCATGGGCATCCTACATTCCTGTTGCATTGATCATACTGACTTCACATAAAGATTTTGTGTATCCTGTCATGAGACATTCTCAAGACATGACCAGTCAACCGCAACTGAGACTGTATGAGAATGTCTCGATTCATTCAATATTACACTGTTAAACAGGTCTACATTGGATGTCCTGTCTTTTAGGCGAATTCCACAGGTGTCACACAGACAGCTTTTATGGAATACAAACAGCTACCGTATATGATACCTGTATGGAGTCCATGATTCTGAGCCGTACCAAAACATGGCTAGGACCACAGCTCTGTAAACCCGAATTTTTGTATCCAGTCTCATAACCCGCTCATCCCACAAGCGATGAGGAAGATTGCCGAAAGCACTGGTAGCCTTAGTTATCCAATGCCTGGTATCATCATCAAAAGATCAACTGTAGTTGACTTTGCTACCAAGATAGATGAAAGACTTTACAGAGTTCAGGGCTTTGATGCTAATGGTCTCTCTGGAAATTTGTAGACTGCTGTTTTTTGTTTTACATCACGGAATTGCTTCGGAGTAGGAGAGGGTTAGATATATATGTAGGTATATATATATATATATATATGTGTGTGTGTGTGGGGGGGTGTGCATACAAGCATATATATATACATATACATATATATACATATATACATATATATACATCGATACATATATATGCATATATATAAGCATATATTTATAGATATATGCATACATATATATATATATATGTATGCATATATCTATAAATATATGCTTATATATATGTATATATATATATATATATATATATATATATATATACATATATTTATAAATATATATACATGCATATATACACATTTAGACATATATACACACACAAATGTATATATACACATACTTATGAATACATGCACATATAACATATATATATATATATATATATATATATATATATATATATATATATATATATATATATATATATATATACATATATACACACATATGTATACATACATATATATATACATCACTTCACTTAGAAATATCATAAAGAAATACACTGACGCAAATTACTTATCTACTAAAAAAAATTTAAAACAGTTAACCTTATTCGCAAAAATAACAACGCCCCAGGAAAATCAAAATTATAACGAACGAACATAGTCTATGAGATCAAATGACCTTTAAAGGCTGTGTTCCTGATCAAACCGATTTCATAAATGACTACATGCGTATCCAGACGCCTTCCGTTACATCTATCGAACCACATCTCTATTAGAATCCCTTTAAACGCACACAAACTCAAGCTTACCAGACTCCATCTGAAACATACTGGTCGAAAATACAAGCATAATAACCTCATTCATATGTAAGAAAAGATTTAAAATAATGGAAGCCTTAATAATAGACAACATAACACCAACACTTAATAATATTAAATACGAACACGGTCACAATATGCACTGTTCGGAAAATAAAACATCTCTATAATACTCAAAACATATATACAGCTCACACCCCCAATTAAATTGAAAAATCCTTGATAATGGGTAAAAGTATAGCCGAAAGCGCTCGGAATTATAGAACATTTAGACAGTTTCTACAGACTCTGTGTCCAAAAAGGAAAACACTTGTTTGGACACAAGGAAAATAAAATAAAATGCTTAATCGTAGTACGTTGCCTGTCGTCTTTAATGAAACGTATATATAAACACAAATATATATATATATATATATATAGATAGATAAAATGTGAATGTTTCATGAGCATGAGAAAGTTTGTGTTTTTAAGGCACTTCAACTTTAAAGCATTCCGTCGCCGAGACGTTATAAATCACGTCGGGATGAGCAACGAGTTCTCCTGCCTAGTGTAGCGCATGTTCGAATCCTGCCGGAGAGCGCTTAATTTCTAATATTTCTTTTTCCATTATTCAGGCCGGTAGACGAAAATTAATAAAAGGAATCTCTACTCAAATATGGGTATCCACTAAAAATGGTGTTTAAATAAAATATATATATATATATATATATATATATATATATATATATATATATATATATATATATATATATATATATATATATATATATATATATCCATCCTGTCAATGCAAGCAAGTCGATAATAACACAAAGACGCAGTGAGTTACTGAGAGTAAAAGAGAATTAGAAGACTTTTGTGAGGAGAAAGGACAATAAAAAACGATGTTTAGCAAGGCAGAAAACGACGGTTGGCCTTGCATTTGCATATCTGAAAATTGTAGGGTGGCAAGAAAAAAGAAGTTTCACAGCCGAGAAAAACCAATTAAAATAGAACATATGGTTGTTTCTAACTAGTTTAACATTAAAACTATATGATCTAGTTGCTAATCTCGTAATACGCTTAAATTCATAAAATCGAAGGACCAAGGAAGAAAGACCATCAGAACAATTGTTATCAATTGTTATCAAAATATTTGTAGAAAAACCAGAGAGGAAGTCATGTCACATTAGTGAAAAAATGACTGATGTCGAGATCACAGGTCAGTATCGATTAAATAACAGGCCCTTTTCGTCAGCAATTGAGATATGGAGGAAAAAAGATAGAAATTCAGGTATCATATTGATTCGATGAAAATTAATTGCATTTAATAAAAGGGTATCATGTTGTTTTGATGAGCATTTCCTTTTTGGTTCATATTTTGCATCAAACATATATATATATATATATATATATATATATATATATATATATATATATATGTGTGTGTGTATGTGCGTGTGTACGCGCGTGCGTGTGTGTGTGAGAGGTGTATTGCAAGTGCAACATGACATCACTTTCTAAATATTTTTGGAAACTGAAGGAGGAAGGAAAAACACCTAATTTTAAATGGAAAATCCTAAAACAAGCCAGAACTTGCACATCTTTGAACGAACATTGCTTTTTATGTTTGCAGGAAAAATATGTATTATTGAACTTTTGAACAAGACCCAATTATTAAATCAAAGATATGAAACCACCCTTTTTTTGTAGGCATATTAAAGATCTAACATTACAACCTTGGTAAATATTTAAATCCATAACTCTAAACGTTTAAAATTATAACTCGCCTCCTTCGATATACTTTCTACCCTCTTATATACCTCACCACTAATCTATCCTAAATTATGATTCTTAAAATATTTTGCGCATATATAATAGTAGTAATTCTTTCAGATAAATTGATTTGCACCTATACTCATTCTATACGTTATACAGTCCGACAATAGGTCAACATTTGCTTATAAAAGTTATATTAGGTTGGTGCAAAAAATAATGACGTAATAATGTCGTTTTTGACGTTAAAAAATACGTCAAAAAACGACATTATTACGTCATTATTTTTGCACCAACCTAATAATATTCCATACTTTTACATACCTTTCTATTAGGTTGGTGCAAAAATAATTTCGTTTTCTAACATATGTTACTATGTGAGAAAACGAAATTATTTTTGCACCAACCTAATATTAGGTTGGTGCAAAAATATTGTCGTTTTTTAAACGTCAAAAAACGACAAAATTTTTGCACCAACCTAATACTTATATCTTAATTTCTAAATTTAAACTTATTGTGTTTTTTGTTTGCTTTTAAATAAATAAAAAAAAACTGGAATAACTTATGTATTCAACATACTAAGAAGAAATCTCCATCTCTTAATTCATTAATTTACAAAACACTTTCATTGATTACAAAACTAATAATGATAAGTCCGACCTAAATATATGCAGTCCAGTTCTGGCATAGTTTTTTTTTTAAATAACCTAAAAACATTCTCAATTACTGCGAAAACTATCGTCTTGAGTTATCCCTCCTTCCCCTTCCATCATATGAATATCTCCTATTTTCACCTTTCCTCTCCCACCTCTTACTTTTAGAAGACTTGGAAATCCTATGCCTAAACCATTGACCGTTGTTGTCGAAAAGAAATTTTTTCAGGTCCAGCCATTACTTTAACATCACAACCATCTTTCACCAAACTACTATCAACAGCCACTTTTGTTTCACTCCGTCACATTTTGCCCTTATGTATTTTTTCTTGTTTGTGTAAAGAAATAACATGAGTCCGTTTAAGTCACGAAAGAGACTTGCTAAGATTCGGATAATTCTTGAAAAAATTCTCTTCGCCATCGCTTCCCGTTTGTTTAATTTTTCCGTATGGTTTATTGTTGTAAATAATGCCGGAATGAATATTATCACTAAAGAGTCTTCCTTATTTTACCACTTCGAGGAATGTATACTCGTGGAATCCTAAATACTGTCTCAAGTACATTTTGTACTAAATTCAGTTTGTTAAAAATCTTATATTCTCTGTTATGGCAACTGCCTTATGGCTTTACGAAATTTCAAATAAATGCATTATATATATATATATATATATATATATATATATATATATATATATATATATATATATATATATATATAATCCAAAAACCTCTTTAAATATGATTTTGAAAAGAAAATGTACGAAGAGATGTATAATTATTATTCATTCATTTTATTCAGTTAGCGCTGCTGTGGTTACTACTCTCCTCCATCCCACAATTGTAGCTCATGGTGACATTCAACACAGAATAATGCAATAGCTCGTGGGTTACTTTTCCACCGGGGATGTTGAGTTTACCCTGTTCCTGCTCTCAAAGGTAGATTTGTTTTTGAAGTTACTTTCTAGCTTTTGCCAAGGCAGCAGGTATTGAGAGTTTAATTTTCCTAGACTGGTGCCCACCCAAGGCTATCGAACACAGTCTATCTTGCTATTTTACCCATAGCTGCAGAGTATTAGATAAATACATAAGAACCCTATTTTGACGTCAATCCATATAATATCCTAAATTTTTTTAAAGTAATCAAACTTCAACAAAACTACAACATAAAACACGCATATCACTTCGCCCAGTAATTTTGCTTATACAAACATGCTAAGTCACAAAAGATGAGTATCAACTACCATGTATTCAACTGTGAAAACAGAGTAACATAATTATTACTTTAAAGCTTTCAATTAATTTTCGGCATTAAATGAATCCATAAGGAGTTGAAATGCCGTTAAACACACAGACGAGCCAATATAACGACTCTACATTCTGACCCATAATTGATAATATAATGTAACGCGTATTTTATTGAATGATATCTGACGCTTGATTCTAGGTAATTTCGGTGCGATGAATACGAATTTCAGCTTGGTTTGGCTCTATAAGATTCTTGTTTACAGCCTTTTCATTTCAAGACTAAAAATTCAGTCATGTATTAATTTTTTTTTCAACTTTTATGAATACAAGTGGTTCAAACTACAATAAAATTACATAAGGATAAGTGTTGCATATAAAAGTATACATAAAACGACAATAGGTACAAATACCTAGATTAAACATAGGTGCATAATGTGTAACTGTAAAAAGACTTAGCAAATATTGAGCAAAAACCTTCTAAATCCGCCAAAAGAGGAGCGGTGTTGAGCAAAATAAGGACCCGATAGAGCTAAACCGAGAAAAGATTTCTGCTCAGCGCACACAAATCATATAGAACTGTCAAATCCAATTCAATAGACAAAAAATTGAAATTTATTAGGTTGGTGCAAAAATAATATCGGTTTTTGACGTTACGTCAAAAAACGATATTATTTTTGCACCAACCTATTATTCCCCGATGTGATTAACTCTTCTCCTTTTGCTTCCCAGATTTGTTTAGAAGTTCCTGCAGTTTTTCTTCTGCGTCTGCATACCTAAGCTATGTCATCTGCATATCTTCTGTTAAGAGTTTGCCTACCAATACGAAATCCTAGATGCTCTACTTGTTCTCTTAGCATTGTCTCGCTCTGAATCCGTAGACAAATTACAACAAAGAGTAAATTCAACAAAATATCCTAAAATCAATACCTCAATAATATTGGCCAATAAAATATCTTTTTCGTTTGGACAATGCAGATCATACCTGATGTCTCCAATTCTTTTAATCACAACTCCAGGCTCTTTATGATGGTTTCCAGTGCTCCATATATAGCTGGCATGAGCCTGTCTCTCAAATTCATCAGATTCTACCGTTCTCAGGAGAGCTACTGTTATATTTTAATTTTATGTTATTTATACGCTGAGATCTTCTGGATCCGTTACGCTGTTGGTTAAGGCAACGCCGTAAAGTTCTTACTGCAATGTCACAATTCCAAATTAAATCACAAATTTAAATAGTAATAGTAGTAGTAATAGTATACTACTACTGCTGCTGCTACTGCTACTACTACTCCTTGGCGTGTTTCCATTTATTTAGATATTACTTTTACAAGTCGTCTAGTTATTTCCAGTCATGAACAGATGCAATCTGGTTCAGCACCTACGGACACACCAAACTGGTTTGTCAGACAACGGTAAAGTAAACCTGCACTGCTGCTGTCGAAGGGAATATTTACTTAAATCTTTAATGCAACAAAACATGACAAAATTCAAAAATTAAGATCAGAAGGCATAAGAACCATGCCTTGTGCAGTGTCAGGTCACTTATCATTTTTATAGATTATTATTACTTTATTTCCTTTTTTTTTTCTTTATAAGGTCCCAATATATTATATTAATAGATGTATATCATATATGAATTTACATAAGATATATTACATTAATATTATAATATCTATCTTGATGCATGGATAGTGGTCCACAACGAGCAGCCTTTGGAACTATGCACTTTTCCAGACTCCAAATCTTCATCATTTTCCGTATTCATATTGCCATTTCTAAGAGGTATACTTTCTGTAGCAGTTCCACTTGGCAAATGTTCCTTACATATTTCTCTATTCTCTCAGTTTCTGTACGAACTTCACCAATTATTATTAATATTATTATTATATATATATATATATGTATTTTTATTATTTGAAGAGTCATGTTTTTGATATTCATGCTGGAATAAAATTGTGATCAAACAGAAAATTAAGTCACGCTCCAGTCAATAAGACCACAGATTCTTCAATGTTTCCTGGAAAGACAAAAGCAACCGAAAAACAACGCCCAAGCTGTTATTATCGAGCCAAATGTTTGTTCTGTTCGCACAATGAATAAAAAAGTGAACGTCTCTTGTTGATAATAAAATTCACTTTCATAACACGTGTCTACTTCTACGTCTTCATGAACTCTTATTGACTCCTATGTTTTGCTTCCATTTTTTTAGAGTTCATGACGGATTCAATCATTCATTCATTCGTAGTTATCTTTCAATCTGTTTTCCTATATAATTCATGAGATGTTAGTCCCCGATTTTTAAATAAGTAACAATTTCTAAGTTCCAGTTGTTGCTTTTTCCCCAACGCTTGCCTTTTCATCTCCTATTTCAGAGTCCTTCATTTTATTCCGACAAGACCATATAACCTGTGATTTTTGCTATAAGCACTATTCTGTCAATCTCTCAACAGCCATAGAGCTAGTGTCACATGTTCTCGAATCATTGACAATACTTTTCTCTTTTGAGCCGGATCAATAACCTATTGTTCACAAGAGGTTTACTACTTTTGGCAAAGGGTTGTATACAAAAAAGAAGGATCAGTGTCCGATAATGAGGAAATATACGTGGCCTTTTTCGAGGTATCATTATTAATGATAATTATATAATCGCATTATTTCCTTGTGATTCTATTCTTTTCACACTTTAAAACGTATTCGTCACATTATACGAGGTCTTACCAAAAAGTATCATGACAGTTACTATGGTACTGGGGTCTAAAGTACCACTTGGCACAGATTGAACTTGAACTCTGTCGTGCACACACACTAAGTTATAACGTCCTCGCGTACTCCTGTTTTTTTATAGAAATCCTTGCAAGGAATGTTTGTAGAATTTGGTCGCCTCACTACAGTACGGAGATTGCCTACGTGACCATGAATTGTGCAGTAGTCTTTGACTAAGGCCAAAATCCCCCTGTCCGAAAATCTCTATATTCACCAGATCACGTCCTTTGCGACTTTTTCCTCTTCAGAAATCAAATTCTGCTTGAAAGGAACAAGATTCCAAGATTAGTGGGAATACAAGAGAATACGATGAGGCTGATGCTCCACAAAAAGAAGTTCCAGGAATACGTCCATGAATGGAAACCACGCTGGATAACTTCCGAAGTGGTCAACATCGAAGGAGGTTAAATGCCGAATTGATATGTGTTGTAGTTTATATTTCATAGTACCAGTCCCGATACTTTTTGTTCATAACTCGTATATGCTTTATAATGGATATAGTTAAAAAGAAACACACACACACACTAAATCATTATCTTCTTTCCTCTCATTCTTTTTCTTTTATTTTTCTCTTTCTTTAATAGTATTTTCCTTTTTATCATAACACTCAAAAAATCTTTACATCTTAGTGGATTTATTGTTTTACTTAGGGTAAATGATTATACATACATAATAATAATCGACTCTCCCGTCGACATTCGACGTATGAGGGTCAAGCAGATCAGTTTCCAGGAAACCGACAGCCTGATACCGGCACATGAGATTTGATTATAGTGGTGAAGGCCTCGTGCAGGACCATCCACACTTTTTAGAGGGACGAATACAGAGACCTGGTGCACCGAATGCCACAAGGTTCCCAAACGACCCTCCGGAGGTTTTGAATTCAGAGTTGTCCTTCTCCTAGACCAGTTGCCATCCAAGGCTATAGAACCCAGTCTGTCCTGCTATTTTATCCATAGCTGGAGGGAGAAGAAGAGGATTCATACCTTTTCCAAGGGTTATTAGCACGTAAGTGAATGTAATGGATTCGACTGGAATTCGAACTCGGCTCTCCTATTCTTCAATCCAAGCCGATATTCATTACTCCACCGTGCCTTCTATGACACATATCAACGGCGGTCGGGCACGGGTCAGTCGGTCCTAAGACGCAGGCGAAAGTCTTCCCGAAAGGCGCCGGATCCGTAAGTCGCGCGAACAAAAAAAAATACATACATATATATATATATATATATATATATATATATATATATACATATATATATACATACATACATACATACATACATACATACATATATATATATATATATATATATATATATATATATATATATATATATATATATATATATATATATATATATATATATATATATATATATATATATAAGACAAATATTATCACAAAAATACTTAGTTTTTTTTAATAGTATTTAGGATTATAAATGTGCATGTTAAGATACATAAACAAGGATAAAAAAGGGCGCTCGGGGTGGAATAATAGTTAACGAGCTTGTCTGGTTATAGCCGCAAAACTAAAAAGAAAACTTTTAATGTTATAGTATTTGTTAAGCTTAGTCTAGTCATTCTGAATGCTATATGTCATTCCATCGTTCCTTCCAAGAAAATAAAAATCCTAACCATGATTCTCACTCCAAACATTAACTCCTAGCCCGGATGAGATGAAAAACTAAACAAATAAATTACACATACACTTTGGTCTGGAAGTAATCTAAAACATGTTTTGCACCATATAGCTACATTATTATGATTATAAAATATTGACAGGATTAGTCCCTTTATCTGGCAAAGTTGAAAAAATTGACTGATCTAATATCCAAATACAAAGACATGAAAAGCTGGTCGTATTACACATAACATCAATACATTATATGGATTAATTTGAATGCTAGCATCATCAAGAATCTCGGTGTCTATCTAACAGATTTTATATACTACACTGACGATACTTACTTTTCAATGTTTTCTCAGTCAAGATTACATAATAAAAACAAACCGAAACATAAAATATATACATATATATATATATGTATATATAGGATGCGATTGATATATCGTCAACATTTTATTTATTTCGCGCATGCGCGTTGTTTCTTTTTGATTTTGTAAACTACATAGTATAGTTGGGTCAGTTGGGCACCAAATGCGGGAAAAAGATAACGATTTGGAAACAGCATGCTGTACTGCATTTGGAAAGAATTGCATGAGTCTAATGGTGATTACGAAGGTGTTTGAAGTGATCACTTGTGATCGCGAAGTTATGCCTCCATTCATCTTCCCATAAGGCCTCAGACTCAACATAAAGACTTAAACCAAGTGCCTTGGTGAGGTAGTGCAACCCTGGGTGTCCACTGAAAGAACCTATGTCTAGCAACATGACACTGCGCGATGTTATACAAGAAGGAAAAACCTGTCGTGGCTGTCAGACAATTTCTGCGACCACATCAGCCCTTATTTCTGGTCACCTAACTCCCCAGACAGCAGCTCCCTTTCGATTGTTATGTGTAAAGCGCAGTTTAGCTAGAGACCAACAAAGCTCCTTGTAACGCCAAAGCTGAACTGAAGGCAAAAATTATGGCAGCATTCACCACCTTAGACAACGAGGGCGTCCAGAAGAGATACAGAAGTTTCTGAGGTCGCCTAGAGGCCGTCTAGAGTGTAACTTTGCTAAATATATCTGTTAAAATGGGATGGCAGTGCTATTTTCATTTTTGGCTAATTTAGACGGCAAATTATCCATCGCACCATGAATATTACTTCAATAAAAAAATGTCGGATTTAAAATAATTCCACGAAGCCCTATATATATATATATATATATATATATATATATATATATATATATATATATATATATATATATATATAAACTGATACAATGGAACATGTAAGTTACCGAGACAAAACTGCATATTTATTTGGACGTACAAAAGACGTCTTGTCAGGCAATTAACAATGGTGGTAATCTTATATATATATATATATATATATATATATATAAAGAAATATAGTCTTAAGGTGTGCTATATTTATGGAATAAAGTGCTCAATATCAGAGATAGAGCGTGTGTAAATATAAAAGTGAACATAGAAGTCAACACTTAGAGGCGACAGTCTGTTTCATGCTATATGCAATCGTCAAGCCACGTGTGCTTGACGATTGCATATAGCATGAAACAGACTGTCGCCTCTAAGTGTTGACTTCTATGTTCACTTTTATATATATATATATATATATATATATATATATATATATATATACAGATAGATAGATAGATAGATAGATAGATAGATAGATAGATAGATAGATAGATAGATACAAATGCGTTTGTATAATGTTGTTAAGTTTTGTTATATTTATATCTGTATAGTTTTCATTGTCGGAAATAGAACCTTTATTATAAATATTGAATACTGCACTGAAGCATCAAACTGACTCATCATATACTGTACATATACCACTGTGACTGTACACTTCCCCCCTCTCTCTCTCTCTTTCGATATATACTGTACATATACCACTGTGACTGTACACTTCCCCCCTCTCTTTCGATATATACTGTACATATACCACTGTGACTGTACACTTCCCCCCTCTCTCTCTCTCTCTTTCGATATATACTATACATATACCACTGTGACTGTACACTTCCCCCTCTCTCTCTTTCGATATATACTGTACATATACCACTGTGACTGTACACTTCCCCACCTCTCTCTCTCTCTTTCGATATATACTGTACATATACCACTGTGACTGTACACTTCCCCCCCACCTCCCTCTCTTTCGATATATACTGTACATATACCACTGTGACTGTACACTTCCCCACGTCTCTCTCTCTCTTTCGATATATACAAATAGAAAATGCAAACAAATTGAACATGTTTAGCTTTCCTTTAAGCTTCATCAGAAGTATGGAGGAGAAAAAAAAAATTATTAATTTTTTTATTTATTTTTGGTCTTATTGTTTTTCATTGGTTAAGTAGACCTCATGTGTACTTGTTAGACAGTATACGACCACTACACTTGAGGTCAGCTTAAGCAATGAAACACACTATAGTAGAGGTAATAGACCCGTTGGTATATAATCCAGGTGGATCGAGAAATAATAGATATTAAAACTAATCCACAGAGAGCTCAATGTATTTATTATAACAGGGCATATATTTTATATAGCAAAAAAAATCCGCAATTACCTCAAAGCAAACAAGCTCTTTCTGGTCGTTACTTTTCAGATCTGCTAAGGTAATTTAATTTATTGCCCCTCTTATCGTCAAAAATCCCAAGGTATTTTCCTTACATACAGTTTGGTCTTTCGTTCAGTCCTGATGAAGCCGAACTCAACACACGTCACGTCGGGGAACCTTGTTGTTTATAAGCTTTTTCCACTTTATTTCAACGTCTCCGCTTTTGTTTTAGATATTATTATAAATCCTAGACACACCCATACGCATACACACACGCGCGCACACACACACACACACACATATACATACACACACATATATATATATATATATATATATATATATATATATATATATATATATGAAGTGTCTCTTGTTTTTATTTGGAGTCTCATATTTGCATTTAGTACACAGTCTTTAGTTTGGTGCCGTAGAATGCTATAATGATAATATTAAATACCGACGAGACTGAAGACGGTACATATAATTTTTGGTAATGAACTTATTGGTTGGACTCCACGAAGGGCGGTATCGAATGGGTGCTAGGTGATAATCGCTGACCATAGACTGAGAAAAATAATCAGTGGAGACACCAAAAAATAACTTATTGTCTCGTCGAAAAATTGCCCTACAGCTTGGATAGTCAGGGACATGGATAGCAGGAGCAATATTTAATTAAGAACAAATCAAAATTACTCATTATGAAGTAAACAAATACAGTAGAATCCGGCCAAACGCGCGCGCACACACACAGACAGACACGAACACACACAAACACACACATATTTACTCCTTAATGTTTATTATTGATTATTTATTAATCCACTCTCCATCCCCATCTCTCTCTCTCTCTCTCTCTCTCTATATATATATATATATATATATATATATATATATATATATATTAGGTTGGTGCAAATATAATGACGTAATAATGTCGTTTTTTTACTTTAAAAAATACGTCAAAAAACGACATTATTACGTCATTATTTTTGCACCAACCTAATATATATATATATGTGTGTGTGTGTGTGTGTGTGTGTGTGTGTGTGTGTGTGTGTGTGTGTGTGTGTGCAGATATATAGAAAAATAGGAAAGAACACGTTAGGTAAATAATCCGGGGTTCTTTATTTTTAAAAAACAGTGTTCCATACAGAAGTAGAGCTTAAATTATGATTATTTTTTTAAATATGATTCCTTCGCTACATAAGAGTTCTTATGTTTAAAAAAAAGAGCCGAAAACCTCAATATAATTATTAAAATTAAATTGAATTAAAGTATCAAGCCCTGTTTAATCGTTAAGCGAAAATTTAGGAATAACCAATCTTGAAATTTATGCATCTTTATAAGCATGTTCATTCGCAAAATTAGTTACTATGGAAACGGCTAGAGAGACCATCTTAATAAGAGGCATAAGAGTTAATTTGTATCCACATATCAGTCACCTTCGGAAAGAGATCAAGCCGAGGTAGGGTCGGCGTGTCTATTTCAAAGCGAATGATGACATTCATGTACGCACATCGTCTGTTCAGTCACAGCGACAGATAGCTGTTGGCACCATAATATATCATGAAGTGTCTAAAGAATTTTATTTTATTTATTAATTTATTTATTAATTTTTTTTCCTAAAGGGCTGTTTCGTACATAAACGCGTCGCACTGAACTACAATTTGTTTTTTTATGACTTCATAAAGGGTTTTTCTATCTTATGATTGCGTTAAGCATTTAAACCTTTTATGAATTTTTTTATGCTAATTATTTAATGCTCAAATTTGTTGATGTCGGCAAAAAACCGTTAACTCATGTCTATGGTTAAATGAATTTTCATTATTTAGAAACTTAATAATAACTTAATGTTTCGATATATGAATGAGGAGGCAGATTTTCCCCGCAGGATGATGGCATATCCTTCTGCGGTAGACCAGTTGTCATCCACGCCTACAGAATCCGGTCTCTACCGCTGGGGGGATAATAAGAGGATTCATACGTTTCCCAAGGGTATTAGCACGTAAGTGAATGCAGTGGATTCGACTGGAATTAGAACTCGACTCTACTACACCATGCCTCCCTTATCTATCTATCTATCTATCTATCTATCTATCTATCTATCTATCTATCTATCTCTCTCTCTCTCTCTCTCTCTATATATATATATATATATATATATATATATATATATATATAAATACATACACACACCCTCAAACACACACACACATATCCTTGTTTTAAATTAATGTTTTGAACGTTGAAATTTTATTTCTCGTTTTGTACACACACACACACACACACACACACACACACACATATATATATATATATATATATATATATATATATATATATACAAACGTAAAAGAACGAAAAATAAAAGTTCAGTGTTCAAAACATTAATTTAAAGCAGGTTCCAATACAAAAGTAGAGCAATACCGCGCATATAATATATAAATAATTATATATATATATTTATTTATATTTATATACACACACTTTTCATATATATATATATATATATATATAATAATTGACTTACATGTTGGTGTTATATTTATGATTTCCTTACAAGAGGCAGTACACATTTTTTGATAGGTACCATTGTGTTGTCCAACATGTATTTGCCTAATACGTAGCTAATTGAGTTTCTCAAATAAATTACGTATTATAATATTATAAAAATACTTAATTAAAAAACCGTCTTCGTTTTCGATTTCTAAAAGTCGATTATGATCAAAACTTTCCGAGATTCAATTCTTATCTAGCCATTAGCGAAATGAGTTTTGTCTCTTCTTCTCGTTAGGTTGTTTAACCTTTTGTAAGAAAGATGAAAAGAAAACTGTACCTGTCTGCTGCGAATAGTTACACCAGTGATGCGAATTTACACATCAAATCTAATCAACTTACAATTCTCACCCAATTTCCGCAATCATTTCAGTAAGTATTTAGCGAGTCGAACCACATGAACCAAGCATGTAATTGAGCATTAAGAAATACGTTTTTACAAAGAAGGGGATAAAAAAAAAGAATGATCGATTTTTTTTTATATATGTGGGAAATCTAAATTTAGCATTTAGATCTGAAATCCTCTCGGTGAAAAAATAATAGAGGAAGTCTTAGGAAAAAAAAAACATTATAATGAGAAAATCCTGGAATCAGAATTAAAATAATGACCTAATGCTAAATTACTGGATTATATTTGTTTTCATTAAGCAGTAAAAATAGAGACTAAAATCACTTGACCGGGACAGGGAAAATGATTAAATAATTACGTTTAAAATAACATTCATTTTTATTTTATTTTATTTTTTTCACTGATTATCATTAAATACACACACAAAAACAGGCACACACACACACACTCACACATACACACACATATGTATGTATGTATGTATGTATATATATATATATATATTAGGTTGGTGCAAAAATAATTTCGTTTTCTAACATATGTTACTATGTGAGAAAACGAAATTATTTTTGCACCTACCTAATATATATATATATATATATATATATATATATATATATATATATATATATACGCATCACTGGCAAGATACTGATTCCATGCGCAAGTAATATTCAGCACTTGAAGATTGTGTTGTGTATGAAACTCTGTCGTGCTACAAGTGAAGAAAAAAATGTATGTATTATTAATATATAATTTATAGCACTGTTATATTACATCCTGCAATGTTTTAATGCCACCATCTCTCTCAATATGCGATATATATATATATATATATATATATATATATATATATATATATATATATATATATATGCAAATAATTTTTTTTATGTGAATTTCAACTTGTACACGACCCTGGTGTCACTCGAGGTAGAGGGCTATAGAGTAAGAGGCACAGTTTATGCGTTTAGGTGGGGAAGATAACTGTTAATCCTAGACTTGAGCAGTTTTAGATTTTAGTGATCGGGAAAACATGTTCTTGAGATTAGCTTCCACAGAGAAGTGATTCGTGAGAAGAAGCTGCTCGAGCAGAACTAAGTGTTCACCAATAGAATATGGATGGAATGACGGTGGTTCGCACAAATGTGCGTAGAATGGCGAGTTCCGTGAAGGTTACAACTGATGGAAATAAGGAATATAATTCGTCTGAGCATTTTGCATGTAAGTAGCGATAGAACAGTAACAAGGTTTGTAATTATCCGTCAACAACAAAGACACGGAGACTATTTTAGACTCTACCGAGACTGAAAAGGGAAAACTGGGCCGCTTCTACCCAAATATGACAGCAGTACTCCATTTTAGACCTGATCTGGCTTTTGCAAAGGTAGAGGATAACACGAGGTGTCAGCTCTTTACTAGAGGGTACAGGGAACCGACCATTTTATTTATGTATCTTTAGCTATGGATCCTAATTGTATGTATGAGTTCCACTTGAGACCTGGATTGAATTTGCGGTCCAATAGATGTTGAGGTCAAAATTGATGACAGAACAGGGAGGTGAGAGATAGTAAAGCGACAAACTTTCCTATGAAGATAGGAAGTTGTGGAGAACCACAATCAAACACGTCTTAAAGGTGCAAAAAGAAAGAATAGATTTTTAAAAAAATAAAAAGATGAAATATGTCCGATGTTTATTCCTTTCAAAATAAATAAAAGTGAAAACAGATTGAAAACGAAAACAAGGTACGAATTAGACATTTTTAAAAAAATGCATTGTCTAACTTAAGGTTTTATATCTCAGAAAAAGTATGCTAAAAATGTAAGACTGGCGTTAACTTTACTCTAATGTACAACGGTTTCGGGTTTAATCAAGTATCTCAGATAACAATCACTTGCGTGCATTATCTTGCACGTTTCATTTATCTGCCTGTTTGCCTCTCACTTTCTCTCTTTATGCTTTCTTATAAAGCTACTTTCTTTCGAATAGTATTTTACTGCCACCCCCATTAATAATATTCTCCTTTTCTTACGTACACACATTCAAATGCATATATGGGTTTCTTATATAATTCTTCCATAAATCAGCTCCTATTTTTACCTTGCTGCTTCACAGCTAATAGATTAATTAGATTCCTTCGAATTTCTTCCTTTGGAGTAACATAAACCGTTATGTCACCTCTTCCGTCTTTTTCCCTATTACCTACCGAAAATTCCTCATATCTGTCCGTATCACTGACTGGCACCAACTTCTACTGCACATCAGGCAGAATATGCTATGAGCTTGTATTACAGACATTACCTCTCAAAAGTGCGCTTCTTCTCTCAGGTACGTAGTTTCAATTGCACAGTATTCGTTGAAACTACGTATGACGTCACTTGATGTGATCTTTGATTTTTTTTTCCATGAAAAATATGATTGCACTGTTGATGACTTAATATGTACGCGTAAATATATTTAAAATGTTACACTGTGAATGTTTCGATTTTTTTAAGCGTATTTGCTTGAATACAAAATTAAATAAGTGACCGATTTTATTATCAAAGCAAGCGTGAAATCATGATTAAATATTAATGCGAGAAATTAAAAAAAAACACAGAACAAAACGTTTGGTATTGGGATTATCGGAAAGAAGGACGATCAGAAATAATTTCTCTCTGAACAAAACCTAAGCAAAATGTTTGAAAACACATCGATAATAATGTTGAAACATATTAAACTCTGATAATATTCACAATCCTCTAATCCTAAATTCTATTGTCTTGGCTAGTAAATCCGACAGGAAGACCACTTGAAGAAAGATTTTGAAGACCGTGGAACCACCTCTTAATTGCTGTTGCTTACAGGTCCACCCTGATTCGGGGTGGTAGAACCTGTTACATTCCCAGCTATGGGCAAATAGATAACCCCCATGAAAGTGTAAAAATGCCAGCAATACATTTTCATAATAAAAAAATTACCAGCAATGCATTGCCATAGTAAAAAATTACCAGTAATACATTTTTGGAAAATAAATTACTAATGCATTCAATAAAATAAAATTTTAGAATTAAACGACGGATAATGATTAATAAGCCGCTAAAGAAACAAAACCTAAATTTTATCCACGATATTTGGTTGCGGTAACTTCATGTTGTTAAATCTATATTTTTTTCTAGTTTTATTTTGTCAATTTGGGAAGAAAGCTTCTTTTATAAATGCAATGTTCCTTCCTGACGTAGTCAAGCAAGACTATTCACAGATTACGTTTCTTTATTATCTGTTAGATTGCCATAGCTTCCTAAGAAAGATAGTGGAGTGATTCAGAATTCAGATGATTCTTTCTTCTAACTGGAAGCCAGCCAAGGGTAGCGAACTCGGTCTGACATTCTAATAGTCAACAGGAAGCGGAAGGGAAAAAAGATGCTTTTCTCAAGTGAACGTGAAGGTGACTGCAACAGAATCGTCAGCGATATAAACTCTGCTCGCCAATTCCACGTTACACGACCTTCAGATCCTTATCTATTGCGAGCTTACTTTAAATCTACTCCATATTTTTGTATTTCATAGAATGTTTTCTCTCCGAATGTTTAAGATTCTTATTAGACATTATTACACACTAACCTTTTCGTATTGTTTTCCACGCCAGCTTTTTAATTATAACTACTAATATTAGGGCAACAGTTTGAACAGAACAATTCATACTAATTAAATGTATGTAACCCTTGTCCATATTTTTTTTTAATTTATTTTAAACGATAGTATGAAACAAAACATATTCGGAATAATTTTTAATTAACACATTATACAGAACTGAATTTTATACAAGAGAATAAATATGTTTTATCTTTGGATTGTGTTGTTTAACCATATTTTTAAACTACTCGAGCAATTTGCCGGAGAATTGATTTAATTAAGTTACTCAAGCAGACCATGATTAAATTCATGAGTTCATTTTCGGTTCTGTGCAGTAATAATATATGTTTTCTTTATATATGCAGTAATAAATATCTGTCAGTCGGAAGCACATTTACATAAGAATGGACCAATTAGTTTTCAGTTTAATTTGTGATGATCTGACGCAAAGACGATCACGATGAGGTTTACTTGAGGAGGAGTGTTCAAAATCAATTATTCATGCGTTTTAATAAGAGATTTGCAAAAATAAAATGCGCACGCACGCACACAAACTCACACACATATATATATAATATCAAACTCAGATATAAGATTATATATATATATATATATATATATATATATATATATATATATATATATATATATATCAGCTTGTCTGAATCATCTTCAAAAGCGAGAGCATGACCGAAAAGATCAGCCAATCTAACAGTGATCTCATCTCACACTTGCTCCATATGTGGCCTTCTTTGTAAATCATTAACGGGTCTTAAATGCCACTTAAGATTATCGCACAAACTTTCATAACCTAATCAATACGCTGTCAGATACTCATACGTCGAAAACGACGGGAAAGAGTCCATTATATATATATATATATATATATATATATATATATATATATATATATATATAGTTATAAATGTGAACACTCAAGTCAAAGCATAACGGTGACAGTCTGCTTCATGCTTTAATGCAATATCAGTTACCTAAAAATTTTGCAAAACTTATTTTTCTCTTGTATATAAATACTTATCGAAAAATAAATTTCTTACATTTGCCTAGATAAAGTCCCTCGGATAACGAAAGCGTCGCTGTGTGTCTGTGCGTGTGTTTTTGTGTGTGTCACTGTGTGTCTATGTTTATGTGTGTGTTTCGAGTACATAGTCTAAACGATTTCCTTTAGTTTCTTTTTGTTTATTTTGTTTCTTTTACTTTCTTTTCCTTTATTTAGTTTTGATATTAAATATCCCACATTGTCATACTAAATCTGCCATGAAAAGTGAAATATACAAAACTTTGCCCAAATATACTCTGGATGATGCAGCGATTAAATCTGTTTCTAAACATTGTTGTCTTATTACATTGCTTTCTCTTTTAACTAGAGTAGTATGTTTAATTCCAAATTATCATCACTCTTATTATGGTGAGCCACCAATGAATTTCACTTGTTGTTTTGTAAAAGATCCCTTTTGTGTTCATCTAAAATTTTATTTCAATTCCTTGAGGTTACCGCAAATGATAAAGTAACTTCCTCCTTCAGGTTTAAGCTTATTATTTCTTGATATATAAAACTTTATACAAGGTTTTCCCATATATATGTTGTATTGTATGCTGAATGCGTTCCAAGATGTTTTCTAGTGTTTGTTCATTTGGTAAAACTTTGATGAGCGGGTCAGTAAGAAAATTATTTAGCCCTACATTGTATGTATACATATATATATATAATACACACGAAGATAAATATATGAAATAGAGTGAACATCCAGATTGTGGAGTCAAATTATTTTCTCACACCAGGAAATAATTATATAACCTCCATGTAAAAATTACCATGTTATAATTCCTAAAATGGTTGTTTTAGGTTGTTGTCGCAAAGATTTATTAGTAAACTTTGTATATATTACAGTTATTTATATTTAAAATCTACCATTACAGAATATTAATGGCCAATCAAAGTAATGTATGTAACTACACACTTTCAGTCAATACACTTTTGACAAAAAACATTAGTTTAGTATTGTGTGTGTGTGTGTGTGTGTGTGTGTGTGTGTGTGTGTGTGTGTGTGTGTGTGTGTACTCAGGTACTCCCATCCTCAACTTCTTTGGAATTCATGCTCGCATAAACATTTCTGTAGAAACGTACGCATTGATCTCGCTACACACTGATATATGTCTAACTTTAAGAATTTTCAGCTGAGAAAATCCTAATGATTATTTTGCCTTCTGCCAAATTTTAAGGATGGGTTGTTTTCCTTTAATTAAAACAAAAGTAAACTTTACAACATATAAAAACACTGCGAACCCAAATTGTTTTCCATTTTAATTTGTTTATCAGTTTTTGCAAGTAATTAATGTAATTTGGTGACGAGGCCTTGAATGCCACACCGATTAACGCTGGAAGACGCAAGAAACATGTAATTAAGCACAGAATAAATATTTGCTTTTTTTTTCTAATTTAAAATGAAAATATTTATTCGATTTTAAAACAACACGTTATTGTAATATTTGAAACTTATGTTTAGTTTTGTTGATTTTTCACTTATTTTTTAAAGTAATTTAGTAATAATAAACCGCGTTAAAATTAAATTCTATTATGTATTTATCTGAAAACTTTTAAACAAATTGTAATCATAATTAAATGATTCTTCTTCTTCTAAGTACTGTGTCTCTTCACGACGTGGGCGATCAAGGTTTTATAACTCTTAATCAATATATTGGTTTTAACTATCCAGTCTACTCCCTTTTCTGCGGACCATTTACAAAAGCTTCTTAAGTAATTTACTCTCTGTTTCCCTATTGATTTCAATATGTCCTGTGAGTTTCAAATATACCAAGACTTTTGTACTCTTTATTTAACCCAGAAATGTTATCTGCATCTTTCTGAGTCTATAAGTATCATTTCTCAATATTTTCCATAAAACTTCCTCGTTTGTTTACACGCTCCGTCCAGGGTATTCTCAGCATCCTTCTGTAGTAGCACACCTCTATTACTCCAAATATTCTCTTCAGCTGTATGGAAATTGTTCGGTATTCCCTGACAGACAGGAAGATTGATATCACATAGGATTTCAGCATAATGTCCTTTAATTTTCCTTTTTCACAATACTTTAGTGTTTGGAAAGAACGTTATTCAATTCAAATGCGCCTTCGGATTTCGGTGTCATATTTTACTTTCTCTATTAAAAGACTTCCTGTATATGTTAAATTTCTATTGTTTACAGCATGCGCTGTTTCATTATGCTCATTCTTGGATGGTGTTTTCCCTTTTTCTCCAACATTTTTCATGCGAATAAAGAATCTATTATACCATATGTAACTGCAAAATTGTCCAAATTGTGTAAAAGCAAAATTGTCTATTTGTTAGATTAAGCTTTGAACCGTTGTATCCTAGAAATGATTAAAGATATCTTACTGGAATTCTTCGAAATTTTATAACACTATTGAGCTCTATAAGTATTAATAATATATCATTACATGAAACCAATCATAAATGAAAATGACATGTTCATCATTAATTATAGCTAAGGATCGGAAGCTCATGAATGGTTGAAAAGAAGTTCATATATATATATATATATATATATATTTACAGCATCATATTCCAACTTATTCATGATGATTTTAGCCCTCTCTAACCTTCTAACTTTCTGTTCTGGAGTTACACGTACGATTTCATTTTTATGACTTTTTTCACTTCTATATGGACAATAATAGCTGAGACTTTCTTTCAAGAGATCAATTAGAAAAGATTTTCCATAGGACGTTTATCCTATGGAAAATCTTTTCTAATTGATCTCTTTAGCTCTAAGTTGAACCGATGATCCTTTTTACTGTTGTGACCTCCTGATCTAGTTTTCCTCTCTACTCTTCCCTCTTTTTGAAACTTATCGTTCAGTTGACGGTTTTGAATGAAATTTGAAGATGGAAGCCAGAGTATGGATGTTGGTAACATTACTGAAGACCTGAATAATCTTTTTTTCTCTGACCTTTGCTCATTTGGGAAGACACCGTGGGGTTGACACAGAACAATTTTAATTTGTTCTCTTTCTAGCTGTATAACTTGAAGGGTTTTTCAGTGATTCTTGCGACAAATACTGTCAAGATATGTAAAAGTTTTATATGAGAACTACGAAAACAAAAACACAATTACTTTAGTGGCTGTTTAGATATTAAACATTTTGTGAAAGGATAAGTATGGTGTTTCATGTTTTGGACAAATTTGCTGTTACACCAGGCATTGTTTTGTTTTCTTGAATTGGCGAAATGAGATATAGCGATGCTTCTAGAAATTTCTTAGACATGTTGGTAGATAATATTAACTAAAGGCAAGTGGGATGAGTTTGGAAGAAGAATGAATATGCTGCGTAAATCTACCAATGAGTGAAATCTGTCAGACTGGATAATCAACATTCTATTAATTCGTTGGGCCTAAATAATATATATATATATATATATATATTTATA
>OZ010573.1:87204825-87207325 GCA_963932145.1 Acanthosepion lycidas | reverse complement strand
TGATTTTGTCGACCACTATATGTTTGTTATAAATTTACAAATGCTGCGAAATACACGAAAGATACTAACACGCAAACAGCGACATTAAAACAAAATGTTTGCGTACGTACCGATTGGCTTGTTGCTTGATGAATTTAACAGGTCATTGCTTTGGCACACAGTAAATACCAGGATTTCCAATATTTATTTTTAAAGCCATATGGTTCTTCACACAACGGAAATTGCACCACGGAACTTTTTATTTAACTCGTATATTGACTTATGCGCTTTCCAAGGAGTAAAAACTTATTGCTTTTGCTTAGGCTTACTAAGAGAAAGTTTAGTATTTTTGATACGGCTATATTCAAATGACAGAGACAAGTAGTGATCCACAAGTCTAGATAGAACTCACTACACAGCAGTAATGATCAGAAAAACTGTATAAGACGAAGTAGACAAGACGGAAGTAGATCCATATTAATGTAATATTGAATGCATCTGCGCATGTGCAGAGTTGGTGGGAGAGATTATTCTCATCCGCCATTGCTTATAGACTGTTAGACAAATATTTTTGACAACTCATTTCAAGAATGTGCTAACCTATATTATTGTTACTAGTAGGCAGTTCTATCTCATCTATATCATTAATTTTTATGATTTCTGTTTACATAAATCGCTTTCTCTATTAGTTATTCTTTAGTTTTACTATCACAGTTTCACTGATATTTGAGTGTTCAGAAAGTTATTGCGCATTCCATCACTATCTTTATAATCTATTCTATCCGACAGTGTGTCGTTTATAGTAGATTCCAGAGTTTCACTTAAACAACTTACGAAGAAGAAGTTTGGGTTCCTCATAATTTTTCACATGAAAATCAAACAAAACGTTCCGCGGCATTCCTTTACACGTGAAGAAAAACCATTCATTTTTGGTTCGTGTTTGTGATGAGAAATGTGTTTTGCATATCCTCAGAAATGAAAAAGACAGTATCTATCAAAAATGGGAAACTAGTGACAACACCAGAACCAGTCTTCTATTAAAAAAACCTTACTTTGTACCTGATTTTATCTGACTGCTATTGTCCAGTACGTCTCTTGGAACATGGAAAGTCCATCACTGTAAAAGTTTATTGCCATCGATATTTTTATGTTTTCGTAAGCAGGGTAATTAATTCTTTAGCATAAAAATGCAAGGACACACTATTAAAAAATAAACAAGTAAAAAAAGATAGTAATTATCCCGATCATCCATATTCACCAGATTTGTCTCTTACATTTGTTTCAATCACTAGAATATTTCATACTGGCTTAAAAGCTGCCCTATCTGACGGAATTTAAGCTAGCTCTTGCGGAAGGCCCATGATTGAGCCTTGATCATAATAGGTAGAGAGTAGTAGATGCGATAGGCAACAATAAACTACAGAAGAACTCAAAATTGGTCGCTGCATCTAAGTATTGCATTAATATTTAAGCTTACCTTTTAAAAGTCCAAGTTAATTTAATCAGTTTGATATACTTAGGTCCTCACTTCCCGTACAAACAATTATTTTTATTTCATTGGTGACTTTCGTTTAATTTCTCAATTAATTTCGATTATTCCCAAATTTATTTCCAATCTATAAGAACTGTTATCGTTCAAAAAAGCTCGTAAAAAACATCGCTAAAAACAAAGAAAACTTGGGAACCGAAAATGTCAGGATTGCTGGTCCAGATCAGGGCCTTAATGTTTTTAATTTGCTCACAGAATCGGCCTGATACGAAAATGGGATGATATGTTGGGTTACGTCCTCTAAGAGTAAAGTTAAAAAAAGTGTGACACAGTGTCACACTGACATTATCATTTTTTATATCGAAGTGGCAGAAAATTCAGAACACATTAAGTTGAAAAAAAGGTTTTTTCAAAGATTCTCCAAGAAGAACCCACATTTTTGCAAACGTTGCATCAACGATTTAGTTTTTCTTTTAGATTTCAGACGTAGAAAGTCATAACATTTTTAAACCAATAATATTTAACTTACTTTCTGTTATGTTTATAATTCATTTTACGTAAATATTATTCGAATATGTAAATACTTTTACGATTCCAAATTTGATTTCAAGCAATATTTTAATTAGCAAAATCAACGGAAAACAAAATTTTATTGCACACACACACACACACATATATATATATATATATATATATAAAAGTGAACATTGAAGTCAACACTGAGAGGCGACAGTCTGTTTCATGCTAGACGCAATCGTCAGGCCATTGCCTCTAGTGTCGCCTCTAAGTGTTGACTTCTATGTTCACTTTTATATTTACACACGCTCTATCTCTGATATTGAGCACTTTATCACATAAATATAGCACACCTTAAGACTATATTTCTTCATGTATATATATATATATATATATATATATATATATATATATATATATAAGAACCAAATAACACACACACACAAACAAATACTAAAAAGAGACACATCCCCTCACCAAGTCCAATAAAACTGTCAAACTGACCAGAGAATTCAT
>OZ010573.1:87179825-87199825 GCA_963932145.1 Acanthosepion lycidas | reverse complement strand
AATTGTGAATACCAGGTACAGTGAGCTTGGATTTTCGAGTGGTTAATGGATAATGGCTCAGAATTGTTAATCAGAGAGCTAAGTTCCAATTCCCATTGGGTTCTTATATTCACAAACGGGCTAATACTCTTGAGAAAGGTATGAATCCACCTTTTGTCCCTACAGCAGTGGGTTAATTAGTTAAAATTGTACTACAAAACCATTATTATCTACAAAAACATTCTAACAGAATTCTCATAATATAAAAGCACTTTATAAAATTAAATAATCTGAAACGTGTTCATAAGCCGTAGGAAATGAATCAATGAATCAAAATTTGTTAATATGTTCTGTCCATGGTATTTTCGTATTCTCGAAGGCGTTAGTTAGATCCAGTGACAGGACCCAAAGAGTGTGAGTTCATTACGTGGTTAAGGCGGTGGAGAACTTGGAGAGGGGAATAACAGGAGATAACTGACATCCATTAGACATGGCACGTGGAACTAGAACAGTCTACCCCAGCGAGCGAAATAAAGGGTTCTGTTCGGCATTCCAACCATCTGAAGAAGGCTGGAGCGTACAACGGCCGAAACGTTGAGAAAAATATGTCAACAAAGATGAGGATGATTGTCCAAGCAATGTAAATAGTATTTGTCTATCCGTTGGGAAAGTTAGGAAACTATCTATTATTCACTGCCTTATAGGAAGATTAAATCTCCATAACAGTTCAACACTCTTTGTTTCTAACGAAAATCAATTTAAAATAAGCGCACATCGTGACGTACTTTATTTTTGTTTCTTTCACCCACAGCAGTCGAAGCCAAAACAAACAAATCTTTAAAAGTAGTTCGGCAGTAAATCAAGAAAATACAAACCCATTACGTTTATCTCTTTGCACTTAGCCTGACTACAACTACTGACGTCCAATGACCCGCATCTCTTAAATCCAAGCGCAAACCAACCCTCGTGTTCAGTTACCGATTTGTACAATTCATGACCACTAATTTGTCTTTTCAAAAACTCTATTCTTTTTTCCTCTTCTTTTTTCTTTCTCTTGGTCTTGGCCCTGAATCTGTCAATATATTGTTTCTTGTTTTTATTAACTACTTACATGTTGATGCTTCTACACCATATATACAAACGCCATCTGATATATCTACAGTGTTAATTACCCACCATATTACGCATAGGAAATGATGGAACGCAAGCAAAACCTATCTCGAGTAAAGTCCTGTGCCAATCTAATATATAAAAGTCGTGGAAATATTTTCATGGTGTATATTTTCATATGCATAAATGGTGCTCAACAAAAACAACGATAACAATAATAATAATAATAACAATATCTCCATGACGCAACATAAATTACTTCCATTCCTTTTTTATTCTATCTGTTTGAAGGCGGTGAAAATATATATACAATTTTTGTATCTGAGTTAAGGTGGGCTACTGTAAATATCCGATTCAGTAGCACAGAATTGCTTGTTGTTTGCCTGATCAAAATCAGTTCCGCTTGTCCTGATGAACTTTGAACTTTGGGCGAGAGTAGTGAAGGATCATCATGACCATAAATGGTGTTGCTTCTATTTTTTAATTTCAAGGATGAGTTAAGCAAGATAATTTGAGAGTCAAACCTAGATACACGGTGACGTCATGAAGAGGCCACCATCTGAATGGACTGGGTTATTTGACCATAAAGGTATTTCTAACTGTAACTCACCTGCAAAATTATGCTATGGTGCAATCCGACCTGCCACCATATTGTGCACAAAAAGCTGGGATGCATACGCTTTATGATAGACACAATGGGCTTCATATATATGTATCCTAGCACTACTTTGCTGATGTGCTTCACAAATAATTAATTTATCAGTAAATCTTACATTTATTATTATTATTATTAATAATAATAATAATAATAAATGTAAGATTTTCTTTTTAAGCACTACATCAGACATCTAAGTGGGTTAGTTAATATCTGCAGACATCTACACAGGCATATTTGTTTTTCGTTGACATTTACAGATCCAAGATTTATACTTCAAGAATACTGATCATTGCTGAGATAGAGTTCCTGAGAGAGAAGACATGTCAGGAAGATATCCCGAAAAAGTATACAATTTGAGTAATCTTCAACAGGAATTCCAATGCCATTTCATTTCCATTTATTGTTCTTTTCCGAATCCAAATGTCGTCTAAAAGAATATTAACATCATTAAGAAGAAATAAATGGGTGAATATTTACGAAGATGAAATGTATGTTATACATGTATCAATAATGATGTCAAAAATCTTAGTAGATTTTGTTTTACAAAAGCAAACAACGTTACTACATAGTGTAAACGAATTAAGAAAAATATTAGCGCCTCTGCCACTTTCACGCTTAAGTGTTCACTAGTATAATTATGAAAGCGTGAAACACATATTATGAAGGGCCGTGGATACAGAGGTTTTAAAATCCCCAAAACTACTTTCATGACAAAGTAATACACTAATAGTACCGCACTTTTATACGTTTAAAGGAAATGGTAAAAATACTCTAACAGTGGGAGGAGAAAATATTAGGTAAACCTTGGTATGAAAAGCTAAGTTATTAATTTTAGAATTCATAATATCAAAATAATAAGGAAGCTAAATAATGATAATGATTGCAAAACAGGATGAAAATGAAAAACGTGTAATCTCTACTGAGAATTTTATTTCAAATCTAACATTCAACCTTGCTTTGAATATTGAATTCACATCTGGTTTGGTCTCCTGGTATATATTTAGAAATTCTTCATAAAATCTGAAGAAAAATCTGCAACATTATTTGTAATAAGCTGGCATCTTGGCTTCCGTTCCTTTCCCACCACATAATAATTGACAATGGTTAGATCTAGAAATCTAAACAGAATGAGGAAAGTATGGGAGGGCTGTATCTTCCTATTTTGGGGACTCATCAGCAGTGCGCATCCATTACCGAGAATTGAACTCGAACCGTTGCGATAAAAAAAAACAAACAACCATCATACCATTATTAAATATAAATACTACCTTACCTCAATAGTACTACTACTATATATATATATATATATATATATATATATATATATATATATATATATATATATATATATATATATATATATATATATATATAACATAGAAGTGAACATAGAAGTCAACACTTAGAGGCGACAGTCTGTTTCATGCTAGAGGCAATCGTCAGGCTACGAGTGCTGTTGTTTTTTCCCGGCTATTTATATATATACGGGTCAGTGGTGCATTTTGGATAGTCTATTTTGGCGGTTATTTTACCGGAAGTCGTTTATTTGTTTATTTATTTATTTGGGTTAAATTATTTTCTTGTTTTTATTTATTTTTATTTATTCTTTTTTATTTCTTATCTTATATATTTATTTATTATTTTGATTTTAATCAGTGTTTTTATTAACGTAGTAAAAATTTGTTTATATCACTTATTTAACAGTTTTGTTTTGGTTTGAGAAGATAATTAAAGCTATTTATTCAATTTTGGGCTTGATTGTTGTAGTTTATTCTAACTATTATTTTGGCGGCAACAGTTTTTATTTTCTTTATTACTTCATGTATTTATTTGGATTGATTATCTTTATTTGTTTTTATTTCTAACGGTTAGTTTATCGGGATCAGTTTGTTAGTTTGTTCATTTATTTGAATGAATTTCGGTCAATTTATTTTACTTGTTATTATTTATTTGTAATACTGTATATTTTCTCTGTCAAGCACAACTTACAGGAGCTGTCTACAGGGACTACTTTGAACACACATCCAGGCCTGCTAGAGGATGTACCCCTGCTAATGGGAAGACGCGTATGGCTTATACATGATGGGTCTGCAGGATATTTTAGTCACATTGTTCGCGATAGACTGGCTAACATCTACCATGAAAGATGTAGAAGAAGGAGAGGACCGACTTTTGGATTTTTATCTATGGGTCCACTACTGATGTATGCATCAGACATCAATAATACAGAGGTGCTTCATCAACGTGTCATATGGGCCTCGAAGACCATTCGACACCTTATGGGAATATTTGAAAGAGTCAGTTAGTCAATGACCCGTTAAAGGCATGATGTGGAGAAGAAAGTGGAGAACATTTTGAACATTTGATATGAGTTGCTATGGTGCGGTACAACGATGGCCTTTGGTAAATATGTTTATATGGATATATTATCTTGTTTTGGTGCCAGGAACCCGCCCGCTAAATCTGTATGTGTATTTTTGCTACACCCTGTATACTGAAAAATATCACACACACAGACACACAAACACACACGCATACACACACACTCATATATAGATGGATAGAAAGAGATTATATATATATATATATATATACAAACATATATGTAATATATATATATGTAATATATATATATATATATATATATATATATATATATATATATATATATATATATATATAAATTGCGTATATATATATACATACATATATATATATATATGCAATTTTTAGATATATTATTTATTATATTGCCCGGTACTTATTGGAGACCGCTCAGTATCAGAGTGATAGAACTAACATATTTAGTTACGTTGATGTGGTTTTCACGCCCATTGCTATCGTCAGACAAATATATATATATATATATATATATATATATATATATATATATATATATATATATATAATCTATTTTAAATAAGTCATAATCTTTTCGTAGTTGTCTATTATTTAGTGGAAATCTTCATTGACCGACAAAAAAAGAATTCCAATAAAACGATTTTGTTTCATCTTCTTCAAAATCGAGGAAAAGCATCGAGAACATTTTTCTCCCAAAGGGTCAGGTTACTTATTGTAGAGATTGTTTCAATTTTCATTTCCCCAATTCCCAACCTGTTTTGCTCCGGTTCTGCTTTCTTTTCCGTTTCTTATTTTAGTAACTTCCCGGTGAACAACGCCCGGCAACATTCTCGACAAGAGCCAAAAAAAGCATTAAATGAAAAGTAAGGAACTCCTTTATCGATTTGCTTGTGAAAAAAAAAAGAAAAGAAATTTAAATTAATAGAAGACAAAACAATGCCTAAAAGGTAAGCGTCTTTTTCTTGTAGTTCCTTAATCATCATCTGTTTCCCTGCTGGCATGTGGTTTACGGCAGAGAAACGCCGCACCCAATAGCCATGTTATCACCGAGAGATTGATGTGTTGCCTTCCCCTGAAGAGAGAGGATATTTGTTGAGTGATGCGATAAAAGTGTCAAAGATTTCCACGAGAGGGCGCTAAGAATAATGAAAAGCAACAGACAAATTTGTGCAGTAGCAAAAAGGATGAGAATAAAGAAATGCAAGAAAAGGTTGTTGAGTTTGCGATGCAAGGGAAAAAGGAAAAGTTGAATGTGAATAGAGTGATAAACAGAAGTAGCAGATAAAAGGTGTGTGGTAATAGAATTGTTCGTTAGAGGGAAATGAAAGGTTATTGCGTGAAAAACAAGAAATACAAAGAAAACCTTTATCATTTTCTCCTTAGGTGTTTGAGATAAAGAGACAGAGAAATATAAGGCTGAAAGTGGATGTACAAAAATTAAACACACACACACACACACACACATATATATATATATATATATATATATATATATATATATATATATATATATATATATATATGTATGTATAAAGACATTACTTCAAAAAAATGCGTTCGACTAGGTCAGTTCCAGCAGAAATAGCATTCAAGAAAATCATTGCAAATAAAGAGATAATATGAGAAGATATGGCAATAGTAGTTATTTGTAATAAAATGAAATCATTCTCTCGTACAAATCTGTGCTCACAGATTCATAATTCTTTATATGTCCAATCCTCAACAGATTGTGATCTGTTAGATAAGATAATTTTATTTTTAAAACCACTTTCATGGAGAAGATTTTCATACAGTTTTTTTTTTTTTTATTAAAGATATTTATTTTGGACGATAAACGAGTAATCATAATGCCGACAGTTCTGGGTATCTGCTTCACAATGGCATTGCGGTGCTTAGAGTTAACATTAATATAGGTGGGGGTTTCATTGTCTTTATAGTATGGTTTAAACGTTTTATAATTAAGATTAAAAGTGATGTCTAGATAATCTACTATTTTAAGTTTAGAAGAAATCTCAATACTAGAATCCACTTGTATTATATACCAACAGATTTATTATCATTACTATATATATATATATATATATATATATATATATATATATATATATATATATATGTGTGTGTGTGTGTGTGTGTGTGTGTGTGTATGTGCATACGCGCGCTGTATGTTGACCTCAAGGACCATTACACACACGTCCGCACCCGCGGACACACACACGCATATATATATATATATATATATATATATATATATATATATATATATATATATATAAAGAAATATAGTCTTAATGTGTGCTATATTTATGGAATAAAGTGCTCAATATCAGAGATAGAGCGTGTGTAAATATAAAAGTGAACATAGAAGTCAACACTTAGAGGCGACAGTCTGTTTCATGCTATATGCAATCGTCAGGCCATATATAATACTAATTTTTAATTGCTTGGGCTAATTCCAAGGGGGATATTAATGTAATGGAAGTAACACAGTAGTATAATAATAAATCATGAAAAAACTTAAAAAATACATTTCAATTACAATTTATTTGACGAACATTTTAATATTAAACTTTTTTTTTTTTTTTTTTTTAGAAGTCGAATCAATCCGTCCAGACAGAAAAAGAGGCAAGAGGACAAAAGAAAAAGGGAAAAAAAATTATAACTAAAAAGGAAGACAAAAATAAAAATTTCAAAGATATTTTTTTTTAATTAAGAGAAAAAAGAGAGATAGAGGGAGAAGAGATAAAATGAGAGAGATATGGAAAGAGAGATGATGAAATCAGCGATGAGCCAATAGCAAGAATAAAACAGAAATACATAGAAAAAATTTTCTCTTAAAAGGCTGAACCAATTAATATACCGGGTAAGGAGAGTGTGATCAGAATGAACTAGTTATAGCAAAATGTCAAATAGTCATGTCATTTTAGACGACAATCATCATCACAACATAATAATAATCATCACAATTTTAAACTAATAATAATAATAATAATAGTAATAATAATAATAATAATAATAATAATAATAATAATAATAATATCCAACATAATTAAGATAAACTAAAATAAATAAAATACAAGATAAAAAATTAAATAAATAAATAAATAGTTAATTATAAAGAACAAATTTAGAATATAAAAAATAGATAAGGATAAAAATAAAGACGATAATACTATTAATAATAGTAAAATATAAAAAGAAATTAATTAATAATTTAAAATTATACATCATGTAAAGACAGTCACATGAATAGCCATATAAAAAATGTGAATACGCCTACATACATATCTTAGTACCCATATAAAAAAATAAACACCTCAATTGTATATTCCCCAAAGTCAATGTTTTTAGGGAATTTCAAATTAGTTCTTATGTCTACAGCTGAAAATAAGTTCGTTTATTTGATTCAAAAATTGGTTATTTTTTTTATTTTTTTATTTTTTTTTATATATTTAATCATTATAATCTTCTCTTGTATGCATAGACTGCATCCTTCCCGGAAGTTGTTATATGTACACTAAGAGTTTCATACAATTTTCTCATCAGATCCTCAGCAGATCATTGTTCAGTTGACATTTTACATATTTATTTCCTTTTATCTATAAAAGTAGTAATTTCAAGGCTTTTTTAGTAATAGTTGTTTATTTGATTAGTTAAAAAAAATATCAATAATTTAAGAAAATTAATAAAATTAAAATAAATATATTAATAAAATAAATATTTTAATTTTCAATGTATTAAACAACATTTTTCCTTTCCTTTGTCTTTTCCCTTTGTTCTTTCCGTTATTTTCTTCATTGCCAACAATACGAAATCTAAACACCTCGTCAGATCGGCTTTTGTATCCAGGTATCTTGCTAATGCACGCCTTCATCACTTAACGCCTACCCTGGTTAATGCGCCATGAGTTAAAGACAACTATCTCTATCTATAAAAGGCAGGATGTGTGTGTGTGTCAGTAACGAATGCACGGACGCAATTTTCGACGGATATGCGCCAAAATTTACATGCACATGCTCCAAATTAGCAGGAAGGCCAAGACCGACTTTGCATTTCCCAACTCCCATCGATAGGGGAAATAATCGATTTTTCATGCTTCTACAGCAGTTTTCATGTAGTTTGCGCCCATTTTGTATTCGTCAGAGAGAGAGAGAGAGCCAATAGCTGGCTGCCATGAATAGGAAGAACGATTCTATTGGCCAGCGTGAGAGCCAACAGCTGACTGACACGAATTTTAACTAGCATGCTAGCATGCAAAAAAAAAATCGATAGCTGCATTCGTCACAAGTGGGAAAAATTTAAATCTGCATGGCACTTTACTCCAATTGGCTCATTCACTTGCTTAAACTCAACGTTGATTCTGATTCTGCAGAACTGGGTTGGGTGTGAAAAAGTATCTGTTGTTAACATTCTTTTTTCATTCGTTTTTTCCAGTTACGAGTCCTTTTTTAAAGCTGATCGTTTTGTGTTCATTTTGTTTAGTTCTTTTTTCGTAACAGATTTAATGTTTAGTATAGAGCTTAGAAAAAATTCGCAGTGTGAGATAGGCAAGAAGTAAGGCGTGTAGCAACATTAGCATGGCAAAGGGAACTCCTTTAAAGGCAAGGAAGGGCAAAACTATTTTAAGTCAAGTGATAGCGATTGCTGTATGAGTCGTACGATTTTTGAATCAAGCACGGGCAACGCCGGGCCATGCTGCTAGTAAAATCATATAATATAAGTTTTGAGGTCATGTATAGAATATACAGTTGAATTTAACTGTGTGGATGACATTTATTTCTCGATATATTACTTTACTCTATAAATATTTAGAAATAAATGAAAACTATTACAAATTGGATAAAACTATCATTAAAACTCTCTAATGCTTGTTGACACAATCCCATTACATGTATACTATACCTGGGTTAGCGGTGACGGACTAATTCTTACATGGCGATCATTATGTTTTACAACCAGGTCATTGGAACTGAACACGGTTATTAAGCGAGGAACCGCTGTATTTTGTATACATTTAAGTTATATCGCCCTTCAAACTTATTTTATGACTTTTTATGGCATTTAACTGATTTTATACATTGTGACAGCTATAAGATTAACGAACATTTCTAAATGCTAAAATCCGATATTTATCATTATTGATTTAACACTGTAAATCAGTTTTTCCCAAATATTTGGGAGGGTGCCGCCCCCTTTCGTACCAAAGACAGCCCTAACATTGTCAACCCAAATATATAGTCAATCATTGATTGGATTATCTTGGTGTTAGTATTTCATGTAATCTCTTTCCTGTCAATCACAGTGACAATCCTCGAAAGGACCCTTCTCAATTACCTCCTTGTCAAAGGACACCGTCTCCGAAAATCAGTGTGGTTTCAGAGCCAACAGAGTAACCATCGATGTGATTTTCTCCTTGAGACAAATTCACGAAAAGTCCAGAGAACAGCACAACCTCTGTGAATGATTTTATACGACCATGAAAAAGCGTTTTTGAGTTTTCTATGACAAGCAATGTGGCAGGTCCACAGACGCTATGGGTGCCCCGAGAATTTCACGGTGCTCATCCGCGGTCTACAAGTCCAACCTCAAATCGGCCTTTCGAATACCTTCCCCATCACAGTGAGATGGAATCAAAGGTGTGTACTTACTCCTATCTTCTTCTCCATCTACTTGGTGGCAATGCTTCATGAGATTACAGATGATACCTGACACAGCACCGATGGCAGCCGTTTTAACATAGGTCGGCTCAGGTCCAAGACAGCGAACAACAAATGCAAAAATCACAGAATTCCAATAGGTCTATGGAAACTTCACCTTGGCCTATGAAACAAAGATCTCCAGAACTCAGTGAACAATTTCTCCGGAGTGTTCATGCGTTACAAACCTAACACCAATGTGGCAAATACAGAATTCCTTCTCCAACCACGACCGGGACATCAACCGCAACCTGGTGTCAAAATCGCCACCAACGGAATGGACCTGGAAAATGTTGAACAATTTACATACCTTGATAGCGTACTAGAAACAAATGTATCCTCTGACAATGACGTCGATAACCGAATCAATACCACCCAGGCAGCATGGGGGAAACTATTCGAAAATCATGGTCTGGCACATATCACCAAGCTCATGGTCTACTGAGTAATTCTAATCTCGACTCTTCTGTACTCCAAGAGAGACCTCCGCTAACGGGAAATATTCCATCAAACGAAACTTCGTCAAATCTTGCAGCACACGTCCCTTGACCGGATCACGAAGAACGAGAAGTTCTCCTCCACCTAAAGATGGAAAGTCTAGAAACCATCACGACTAGTTACCTAACCCGAATTTCAGATATCCGCCTTCACAAACAAGCCCACTTCTTAGAGCTCGTATATGGCAAGAGACCACGTGGAGCCCGACGTCGTTGATTCAAGGATCAGCACAAAAACACCTTGCTGATGACAGAAATCGATCCTGTCAATTGTGAGACGGAAGTTACAGAAAGAACCAAGAGCAGTCCACGAAAAAAGAGACGAAGAGAAACCAGATCTCTCCCATCCCCTGCACTCTTTTAACCTACAATTTTGTGACTGTTGATGTCTATTCAGATCCAACATAGGATAGAAATATTCGCCAAACAATTCCGCAAAGGATGATTATTGCATATCTTAGATTTTCTCATAATATTTTTATAGAATTCGGCTACACTGTAAAGTAAAGGCAAGATACACTTCAGTTTCAATGTAAGTATGTGATGTATGTTATAGTTCACTACCTCGCGAAACCTTCCGCCGCGCACGTTGAGAATAACTGATCTTAATGGAAAATACCAATAATATTTTCATATATTAAGCGTTTTTTTTTTTTTGTTTTTTTTAACTTTTTAAAGAAATCCGTTTGAAATATAAAAAAAATTAAACTGGGGAAGATTTTGTGAATTCCAAAATATAACAAAAATGATCTGAGAACTTTGAGAGCAGTTGAGATGGATAGCTACAAAATTTTTAATTAAGATTATTCATCGCCATAGCACACATGAGTTGGCCGTCAGGGTCGAAATATCAACTCAAACGCTGAAAATCATTTGTTCCATATTAAGCTTACTAAAAATGAAGACGTGATTATATTTTAAACTGTAATAAAAATGTCCATATTAATCCGCACTATATTGGGGCTGCAATAAATTCAGTAAATATAAAGTACTTGCACCGTTATTAACACCGTAAGCTCCTCTATTAATTGTAGAAATCAAAATAATCCTATATTAATTATAGGTCTGTAAATAAAATCCAAATGAACGATGTTCATTATACGTTTAAAAATGTCGGTATTATAGTTTTATAAATAATCCGCTATTAATTGTATATTTCTATCTATAATACATCAATACTAATCGTTCATTTCTTGTACAATTTACTTGGGCAATATTATTAAATAAATGTTTATTATTAAACTATTGATTATACTATGGAACCAATGTCCTATATTAAATGCTAAATTTGCATATATATTCACAAAATATACGAAATAATATAGTACAATGTGTAGAGGCCTGTTAGTTGATGTGACCTCTCAAATCGATATTTAACGCAAAATACCACAAAATATGAAACAAGAAGGAATACAAAACAGTTTTTATAACAAAAACAAACTTCATTTTATATTGGTGTATATAATGATATGCAAGCATAATTAATAGGGTATACTTCCCTTTTACTGGAATTAAAGTCTTTACTAAAGAAATACATTTATCGGAACTCATAGGAAGTTGAATGAACTTGCCGCTCAAAACGTTCACTGTGAGAGAGTTGAAAGAATTCTGTAAAGTTGAAAATATGTTGATAAGCGTTTAGCTTGAAATAGTTGAAGGAGTGAATGTCCCTTAATGTCTGTAATTAAGTTTCTGTTACATGTAGTTGAATATTCGTAATATATTGATGATTGTAATGTTCTGTGATGTTCGTGATTAAGTTTCGTACGTACGTGTATGTGCGCGTATGTGAATATGTTTTCATAGCATCCGCCCGACTTGGGTCGGAACGCGATTTCTTAAACAGCTACATTTTAGTAAGCGAGTGAAAACAAAAAAAAAAAAAAAGGGAAAAATTAACTTGTGTCTGGGATTTATAATCAACGTAATCACGTGATAGGCTCCGGAAAGCATTTCTGATATTTGGCGGAAAAATGGCTTTGAATAATTCGTAGGCGTTGTACGGACGTAGGCGAAAACATGATTTTAATATGAGAGGTGAGTAAAATATCAACTTTTTGCAAAGATTTGCACAAAATTTTGACATTGATAGAAAAGTAGTAGCAGGATGCTATAAGTGTGTGTGTGTGTGTGTGTGTATATATATAAATATATATATATATATATATATATATATATATATACACACACACACACACACACACATATATATATATATATATATATATATATATATATATATATATATAAGTATTATGCCTCTTATTTTCAACTAATATGTTTATTAATCTATTGTATCAATAATTGTATGTCTATTTCTACTGATATATATTTGTATGCGTGAATTTGAACATGCATGTTTGATAGTTTTATACTCTGCATTCGGTGACAATTATTCATTTCAATATAGTTTTCTATTTAAAATAGAAGAAAAGTAATGAGAAATATTGCAACTCAAATTTCCTCTGTTCAGTATTGATTTTTCATCTTCAATTATTCTGTCACTTGTTTTTAAGATTGCTGCCTTCTTAACTCATAACTCGCAAATAATAAATTCATTTCTTTTTTGCGCCAATCACAAATGTCAAAATAATTTTGTAAGATCTCATTCTAATCACAGTTGATAATTTCATTATACTTGTCTGTCTCTTGCCTATTTCATTTTTTTCAGTTTTTTTTGCTTAAGTTCGAATCCTAAATAAATATCCCGTTAAGGATTTATTCGATACATTTTTTTTTATATTAACAGAGTACCAATTTGTTTAATCGTTTCAGAGTGATGTGGACATTATAGCGAACCACCATCGTCTCTCCTTGGTGAGATGGGAGTTCCACTCGAGCGGCGTCTTTCCACGAACCACTGTCTTGTGGAACTAACTCCAAAGGGATTGCTTCCCCGAACCCTACAATTTTAAGTTGTTCAAGTCTAGGGTAAACCGTTATCTTTCACACATATTCGCATAAATTTTGCCTCTTAATATGTAACCCTCTATTTCGAGTAGTCATCGCGCCTTGTACAAGGAGGAGCATCATTGTAACATAAAGGTATAATATGAGCGTCTACATGAAGAAATGTAGAAATAATAGGTCTAGAACAACATTTTTCTCAAACTGATCTATTAATAGAAAATAGTCGTCTTATTTTATCTCTAGAGATTAGTGTACCGACAATGAAAAGGCTATGCTGATGATATAAGTGTTCATTGTTGGTAGACGAATGACCTGGAACAAAAATAATCATTTTGTACCTTGTATTCTACAAATTTACTAACTTTTGGTATACTAGTTACAGACAAGCACTTCTTTAAAAGAAACAAGACAACTGTAAAGTAAATATCAATTTAATGCAACAGTATTTGTCTCCGATTTCCTTTATTCAGTTCTTTAACATCTGATGAAGTTCAAGAAGAATCAAATCGAGCAGTTTTAATATTTGGTATCCTTCCTTAATGGATATTTTACAAATGGTATCAGCACAAACGTATATCTATGTTTGATAGACTACGAAAAACATTTTATAAATACGACAGAAAGATCTATTTGAATTGCTAAGAAAACTTGGAGAAAGATATTCGTATAACCCGGAACATTTGCTAGCAGTAATCCGACTGCATACAGATAAATAGAAAGTGGTTTAATGCAAGTATGAATTTCCACACCAGACTTCTGAAACATTTACAACAAGGCGATTTTTTAAAGAACAAGAAATCCGATCAGGATTTAATAATGGCGAATAAAATAAGATACAAAGATGGCATTGCACTGAAGGCAAACACAGACTGAAATCTCCAAAAAGGACTGACAGTAAAGAAAAACGAAAAGAAAGGACTAACTCTCAACTGTAAAAACGTTTATGCTCGTTAGCGTCAGGGAGAGACTAAGATGAGAGGTATAAATTAAAAAGGTTAGAATCAAAGAGGTATAGAAATGTAGTCATCTTGAAAATTTTATAACAGCGCATTGGAATAAGAAAATATACATTCTAAAAGCTAAGCAAAGTATTGAGAGACAGAAAAATGGTGGAAATCAAACAGTGAGTACTGAGAAACTATGTAATATCCTGCTTTCTTTATGGTTGTTTATGCTGGACAATTTGTACATAGATGAAGAGGAGATGTAAGGGAACAGAAAGGTAATTCTACGGAAGGGTGCTCAGAACAAGTTGGAGAGAGCATGTAAGCAATGACGAAATTTTAAGGAAAATGGTATCAAAAGTGACACTTAGAACAGGAAAAGGACAGTTTAAATTTCCGGGGCACATAAAGGGGAAAAAGAGCTTGGAGAATTTGGCACTCACAGGAGATATTAAGACAGAGCTATCGAAGGAAATATCGAGCAACCTACATAATAACCCTGTGTAAATGGGTTGGAAGAGAGAGTAAAGGAAAAAAAAAACATTACTTAGGTTTACAACATTCGGGAGAGCGATGTTCGACCACCCCTTGAGAGGGCACGTTAGATAAAAGAAGAAATCGAATGCTAATTTCAATTATCAAATTAAATTGATTATGATGTCTCTTATCGACTCGGTGTTTTTAGATGATAGTGATGATTTGGAATTTCAATCTGGTTAGTTGCATTCATTTACACACAAAAGCCCTTGGGAAATATATGAATCAATTTTCTCCCTCATTTACGAGTTAAATAGTAGGACTTGTATCTGGAAAAATATTGCTATACTGAGAAAATTGTAAATGCGATATTCACTCGCAAAAAACAAACAAACAAAAAACACAAAAAAAACGACATTATTACAATCCAAAAGTATGTTGTGACTTTAAATAAACCACAACGGCGTAAAAAACCCAAATCAATCAATCAATTGATCAATAAATTAATTACTGTTTTTATCACTTTTTCCTTAGAATTTTTATTGCGACGCAACAAAATAAAGTTCCGTAGTTGATATTAATTCGGTATATAAAATTACCGGCCATCCAAGAATCCCATTACTCAAAAATGCCGATGTTTGTTAGATTTTAGGAAGTGAACCGAACTGGACCGGAGACTTTGCAGCATATTGTCGTTAAGGGATAGACGTGACAAAAATTGGATATAAAAATTGATCGTTTGATGCTGAGAGAAAGGACTTTAATGATGAGTGCCCTTGTTGACAACACATAAGACACATATTTGAGAAAAAGTGGCTAGATGCGAAGTTGTTATCTCCCTTAGACTAATTTTATACGCAATGCTCTCTGATGTAGACTATAATTTTGCCTTAGGTATTCACTTCTATCTCGCCGGACTCTATAATAATAATCTTCAGTTAGACTATATTATTATCGTTAATATGGTCGATGCTGCTGTCGTTGTTGTTCTTAATGTATTATTCTGCTTTTTCTTTCATTCCTTATAAATCAGGGTTTCACAAAACGGTGGGTCTCGCCATTTTTGTGGTTCGCGAGATAAATAAAATGGGTCGCAACAAAAAAGAAAGAAAAAATACACAAGTGAGAGCAAAGTGCAGAATATAAACAACTATAAATGCTGCACAGCACTGATAAATCGTCACTAGTTTTTCACCGACGTAAGTTCGTATTATATTTTGTTTTATATATATATATATATATATATATATATATATATATATATATATATATATATATATATGTATATATATATATATATATATATATATACGTGTGTGCGTGTGTGTGTGTGTGTGTGTGATTATATAGTATATATGATATATATAGTATATTGAGTTTATGCATCTTTCTCATAATACTCTTTGCGGACAGAGTAACGTCAGTTCTCTCTGAAAAAGAGACCACGCCCCAAAAATATCCTACAAAGATGTGCAGTGCGTTCGTCTTCGTGGCCGGTGAAAGCCGTTAAAATTATTGAATAAGTCAGTTGCACCTGAATTCAGAGCTAAAATTGAATTTCCCGACTCAATGTCGAAGACGAGTACCAGTACATTCTATCTGTGGTAACAAGATGATATGTTGTGTTCATTTGATGTCTCGGAATTTTGGTGAGTTGGCTTTTGTTTCGGCGAAAGTAAAGAATGGGATTTTTTTTAAAACTTGTACTTGTAATACTTATAACTTGTGCTATTTGAATATTTCAGAAACAATACTAATGATAGATCGTTGTATCATTGGAAAAAAGAAGAACGAGGAAGGAACAGGAGGAACATCAATATTAACAGATACATCTGTAACTGCAGCTTCTATGAACCTTGTTAAAGATGATAACCATAGCAAACAAACTTCTTCTGAGACACCCAATAAGAAGATGAAAAAAGCTGTCTTAAATTGATTGCGAAGAAAGATCGAAAAGACATATGAGAGAAGCGGCTTGGTTTCAGTGAAATAGAGAAAGAGAAGATAGATAAAACCGTTTCAATGTTTGCTTCAGTGAAATAGAAAACCTTGTAAATTTTATATCTTTTTATTTGTACCGTCTTAGTTCTTTAATTCTTTCTTTGAATTCATATGTATAATTGTTATTGCAACATTGCTTTAGAAATTAATCATTCAATAGGGGAGAGTATTATATAGTCGTAGGGTTCGCAAATATTTAATCATTAACCTAAGAATTATGATTCATCATAAAAATCAAATAGCTAAATTGTGAAATTATCATGGGCAGTACACATTATTATTATGATTATTTACGTGGTTCAAAGAATTCGCACTTTGGCCCAAACTACAAAATCCAAACTGGCCAAACATCAAAAATTTGAGAAGAAAGCGTCTTTGAGGAGTTCGTTTTGGTGCCACATTTATTGTCACATCTAGTAATATATATATATATATATATATATATATATATATATATATATATATATATATATATATATATAAGGTTGGTGCAAAAATAGTGACGTAATAATGTCGTTTTTTGACGTTAAAAATACGTCAAAAAACGACATTATTACGTTGAGTTGATAATATGTTGAATACGACAGACAAAGGTGTGTTTATTACATATTTTTTTTACAATTTCTCATGAGAGCTTTCGGCTATACATTTCTATTTCTTGTTAACAGTTAATATATTTCAACCATGAAAATGGCAAAATGTATAGCCGAAAACGCTCGGATAAAAACGACAGTTTTTATATAATTTATCATCCGAAGAGAAAAAAAAATGATTATTTCACGTGAGAAATTGTATAAAAAGCTAAATCAAAGCACCTTGTGTGTGTGTGTGTGTGTGATAAACTCTGTCGTTGCAGACGAAAAATGTTGCGTCATAAAAATAAAATAAAGATACTATGGATAATCATGTGTCTCCCGAGGCCTGCAGACTTTTAGAAAGATGGAAGACCTTTTATTCTCGAATGGTTGACAATCAATTGCCACATGTTTCTGCGAGTGGGCAGCAAGGCCTACTTTACTGCCTGTGACAAAGCTACAGTAAAAGTTAAGTCTATCATTCAGGGGAGCAGCATGCTGTCAACGCTGTTTTTATATTTGCACGCAGTTGATCTCCACGTTACAGTCGGCTTCACTTCGTATAGATACGAAGCAAGATAGGCGCTAGCTCCTTCCATCTGACGCTTTGTTTTCTCAGGAAGAAAAAGGGATGCAGCATCACATTGACTTTGAGCTATTCTTTAAAACGCAGGACTGACCTTCTAAATTAACTGTTTATTAGAAGCTGGCCAATTTGTTGTTCTTTTGGAAGCCTGCTATTGCTCATCCGAGAAGAATGTCCTGCCCGCCTAAGTTGAATTTTCTTTTCATAGATAGATAGATAGATAGATAGATAGATAGATAGATAGATAGATAGATAGATAGATAGATAGATAGATAGATAGATCAAAGGCAAACGAAAGGGTATAAATATGATCAGTACGAAAAACATTTATTAAATATTAATCATTAACCACATGACAGAAATGAAGCAAGGATACTAACGTTTTAAAATCGAAATTTTCGGGCAGGCCTGTGTCCTTCATCAGCGGCGCGAGATATAAACAGAAATGTGAAGACTCATCGACAGTTGTTCTTGTAGCCGATGTGAATCCTGGTGTAGATGGTATTATTGGCAAAAATCCGATCTGGCTTATATATATATATATATATATATATATATATATATATATATATATATATATATATACACACACACACACAAAAACAATATTTACATACAATATTTATAAATGTAAAAGACAATAGGAAAACTGTAACAGTTGCCGTCGCGCGGTGGGTCAGCTGCTCGTTTTTTTATTTTTTTTTTTTCTATGTCCGATAAAGTTGACGCTGAACAAATTATGGAAATCATGAAATCATTTCGCTGGTGTGAAAAATGGGATTGTTTGATTATTTCCTTCACACCGCCCGACTTGTAGAAGAAATTAGAACAAGAAGTTTTTATTTCTTTTTCTTTATTTATTTCTTCAATACCTGCCTTCATTTCTTTTTCGCTTTTTTTTTTTTTTTTTTTTTTTTTTTTCATTTTCATTTATTCTCCATTCCTTTGAATTTTCTATTCTTTCTATTTCATTTTATCTTTCCCAGTTTATTCGACTCTTACTATTTTCACTTCCAATAATTTTAAACAACATCATCTTCCTCACTCTCTTCCCATCCCTCTCTCTCATTGGAAATATATCTATGGGAGGTTAAATAAAATATTACATACGTTCTCTTTTATCCCACTTCAAATGAAATCAAAAGGAAATTTTGAGTCATAATTTCCGATTTTTGATTCGAAATGTTTTTTGTCTGGAAATGATATTATAGCTAATTTTTTTTTTGTTTTTTTTTTTGTTTACAATATGATTGTAGCGGATTCGGCTGATTTGCTAATTTTCTATACTATACAAACACACAGACACATATATATATATATATATATATATATATATATATATATATATATATATATATATATATATATATATATGCTCTTTTATAGGTTATTTATTTTTTTTCATTTATATTTTAATAATATATAGGCAATGAACTCAATTTTTGGTCAGGTATGCTATCACCAATCAGGCAATCAGTTAAACTGGCACTAAGTTCCACAATGTATTATTACGTTTTAATTTTAATTTGTTATCGTTCACCTGCTCATATATCACATCGAAACTAAAGAAAAGAGCTGACTTGGCCCGTATATGTTTGAAACCTCCTTCATTGAGTACAGATATAATCTGTCGCTTATAAATGATTACTTGGGAGATGGTGCGGTTGATTTCGAGATTAACTCTCCCACAGAATTTGAAATTTACATTAGAAAATCCTGAGGAGTGTCTCTATAATAATACCAGTTATAAAAAAAATAAAAATGAAAAAGATTGTATATCTATTTTATAGATGATGCAAAAGCGTCTGACAAGGTCCTTACACCAATCTGCCACTGGGTAGAATGCCATTAGCGTTTGCCTCTGGTGGCCCACTGTTGGGTTGCCGGTGTGATTGTTTCGGCATTGTTACCACTGGCAGACCGCTAGATGCCCACTGGAGGCTGCCACTAGAGTTCCGCTGGCATTACCATTGGCTGCTCGCCACCGGGCCACTAGCGGCTTGCATGTATGAATACCTCACAAGGAAGAATGAGAACTGCTCATTAATCTTGATTTATTTGAAAAGGGCATTAGAATTATTCATGACTTATACAGGAAACAATCTCAAGTATATGGATAAAGAAATTAAGCAAAGACACAATACAGGAAAAGTATGTAAAACAATTATGTTTCTTCTCCATTGATTTATTCAAAACAATCGTGAGA
>OZ010573.1:87134825-87177325 GCA_963932145.1 Acanthosepion lycidas | reverse complement strand
ATGTGTGTTCAGGAATATATTCAAACGATTTATAAAATTACAGAGAGCGAAAACGATTATATAAATAAAATATCATTTGATTTGTATATGCAATATGGATGTGCAGGTGGTAAATTATAGTCAAGTTCATTTCATTCTCTTTCGTGAGAATACCATTGGGGAAAATGACGGAATTCAACTGTCCTCTTTCTCCACTCTAGATTAAATAGTTTAGAAGATGGGGTTCTTCAACAAAGAGATGGACAAAAAAAGCACTTGCAGAACGAGGTTTACATTCCAGACGAGAGATTGAACAACAATTTATATTTCCATATAACAGTAGTTATCAGTTAGAGCTAGTTGGTAAATTTGATCCATTTTAACAGGGTCATGTCAGTCGTTAAACAAACTCACAATCGAGATAATCCCTCTTATATTTCAAAAGATGTTTGTGAGGAAATCATTCTACTCATAGCAAAATAATGGTGATGCAATTCTAGCTGATTTGAAAAAGACTTCATATTAGTGGATTCCAACTTTGATATGTCAAATAATGTCATTACACTTGAATAATGATATATATATATATATATATATATATATATATATATATATATATATATATACATATATATATATATATATATATATATATATATATATATATATATACATATATATATTTATTAAAGACATTTTTATGTTTAACGTTCTTTTTATAGATACAAGTATTTAAGTAAATGCTCTGTTTATAATAAACAGTATTAAATAACATTTACCGGCCTGAATGTCCGAGAAATTTTCATAGAAAATATTCGTTCTTTGACAGGATATATATATTTTCTATGAAAATTTCTCGGACATTCAGGCCGGTAAATGTTATTTAATACTGTTTATTATAAACAGAGCATTTACTTAAATACTTGTATCTATAAAAAGAACGTTAAACATAAAAATGTCTTTAATAAATAAATTGTCGGACTTTGTCCATTTCGTAATATACACACACACACACACACACATATATATATATATATATATATATATATATATATATATATATATATATATATATATATATATGCACGGAAAAATGTTTGCGAACAGAGAGATTTTAAATGATTACTTGGGAGATGGTACGGTTGATTTCGGGATTAACTCTCCCACAGAATTTGAAATTTACATTAGAAAATCCTGAGGGGTGTCTCTATAATAATGCAGCCAATATATCTGGCTATTGCTTTCGATATCTCGAAAGTATTTGACAGTGTTTCGCATGCTTGTCTTCTTCACAAGTTGAAAACTTATAATATTTCTGGACGATTTTGTTGACTGATTCAGTCTTTCTTATCAAATCGTGAAATGAATGTTATCTTTAATGGTGACCATTAAAGATAAAATTCATTTCACGATTTGATAATCCTCCAGATATTTTGCTTAAATGCTTGTGTTCTCCATGGCTCTATCCTTCGATTAACGTTGTTTCTAATAGTCATAAATGACCCTCCTGTTGGCATTAGTACTCAAATCGATATCTATGCTAATGATACAATTATTTACTCCTGTTTTAATAGTAAGACTGATCGGTTCGATAAGGTTCAAATTGGCAACTGATCTCAAAAATGGCCTATATGTTTCTAAATAAAACAAGGAATGGCTTGTTAATTTTAACACCTCAAAACAAATCTTTTAATCATCTAAGAGAAGACTTTTTACTTTTCATCAGCATGACTGGTGCTAACCCCCAGGAGAGTGACTCATTACGCCTTCAGCGACTAACGTCTTCAACTGACATGAAGTGCAAACAATAATTGAATCAATTACTAAGTCTGCAGCTAAGAAATTTGGTTCACTGTATCGTACCAGACAAATCTTTTCGCCAGAATTTATCTGATATATTTATCAGTCTACTATTTTTCCTTGCTTTAAATATTGCCGCCACATCTGGTTTCATGCTCTTGCGATATATTAAGAGATTCTTGAAAAAATACAAAGAAGAATCTGCAATGTTATTGTTTCTGATCTGGCATCTTAGTTTTCAGTCCTTTCTTCCCTGTGCCTTCTTTATAAATATTTCTATGGTAATTGTTCTGATGAACTTCCGATATGGTTGCTAGATTTTATAAATGTCAGCGCAGTATTATATTTGCGGCAAGGTCTCATCATTTTACAGTTGAAATGGATAGATGCAACCTTAATTTCTATGCTCGCACTTCTCGGGTGTGGAACTTTCTTGCGGCTTCTTGCATCGCAGTCTCAATCGTCATCTTCTGTCTTCTTAACTCTTGTTCTTTTATTGTCCTCTCTCCTTAATAGTGTCTTTTTTTTCTCATATTCTCTAACATTCAGTAACTCATTCTGGCTTTGTAGCTTTATTGTCTTGCTTGTAGTGAAATGATTAAAAAAGAGAAGTACAGTAGTATGCAATGAAAAATTAAAACGTTTATTCCATGCACTGGTTACTCATTAATTTTGGTAAGTTTTCAGCTCTTGATGTAGAGAACTTTGTTGGAAATATCAGTGATATTAATACGTTCCTTTCCTCCGTCACGAAGGGATAGGCAATTCTACGGCCATTCTTTCAACCCCAGTTAGGTATATGCCATATTGATCAGGACCCGAATATTTGCAAGGCAACCATTTCATTATACTGAGAAACGTCGTATATAGCTCTTTTATTTTTTTCCTGAAAATTTTCGAATATCACGTATATTATCGCTAGCCAAATATATGTTGCTTTTTTTTTTTTTATTTGTTTTTGTATTTTTTTTTTTTTGCATTCCTAGTCGGAAGGGGAGAAAAGAAAGCAAGAAAAGTTTCTGATTATAGTACCTATGACCAACGAATGTGTTCGATATATATATATATATATATATATATATATATATATATATATATATATATAAGGTTGGTGCAAAAATAATGTCGTTTTTTGACGTTAAAAAATACTTCAATTATTTTTGCACCAACCTAATAACATATATATATATATATATATATATATATATATATATATATATATATATGTGTGTGGGTTAAAGTGACACTTCATATGAAAGGAAACTTTTCTTGTCATTACTTACCTTTTTATATCAAACTGTTCGTTGAGAATGTGGATGGTTCCGCGTGGTCAACCTAAGATGGAAAAAAGGATAGAAAAGACGAGCATGCTGTCTTTTCTTTTTTTGTATCGTCTTTGGCTGAGGAGGAAGTGACGTAAGTCTTTAACGATTGGTCAGCCGTGGCATTTATTTAACGAGTCTATTTGATGAGTGCTTGGCGTTTTTTCTTTTTTTTTTTTTTTTGCTTCAGGATCGCCTGCCGGAATAGTACTCTTTCTGTAGGGTCTCTTGGGTGAACTAGTATGATGTTGGAAGACCCGAAACTTGTCATGACCCCAAGTTATAACATCATTGACGAGGCGATCCTGAGCACTCGTTGGAGAGTTTTCATGTCATGCCAGGTAAACATATACAAAAGCTACAGAATATATTCTGGAATCTTACATTACTGTCATTGATGGCCTCACTAATTTATCCTGCGATGATAATGGGAAGGGTGATATGAAACTTCACGCTAGAAGAACTGAAATATGATTTATCTTAAATTTCTCTAGCTATGGCAATGATCATTTTCAAGAAAACAATTCAGAAATCACAACTTGCAGTACTGAGTGCTTCTACAGGATACACATTTCTCAATAAGGCATTTTAATAGGAGAATTAGAGAAGATATTGATGAACATTTTCAACAGAAGAACTTCAGTCGGCCTCCTTTACAACTAAAGTCCTGTAGGGTCGTACTGGTACCATAAGTACTCTAGCCCTAGCAGCCGTGGCCCATATAGGGTAAGATAGCCAGCAACCGAGACACATCTACGGCAAGATAACTAACAGCCGCGGCACATCTAGGGTAAAATGGCTAACAGCTGTGGCGCATCTAGGGTAAGATAGCCGGCATCCGTGGCGCATTTAGAGTAGGGTTACCGACAGCCATGGCGCATCTAGGGTAAGATAGCCGGCATCCGTGGCGCATTTAGAGTAGGGTAACCGACAGCCATGGCGCATCTAGGGTAAGATAGCAGTCAGTCGTGGCGCATTTAGGGTAGGATAACCGACAGCCGTGGCGCCTCTAAGAAAGTTAGCCAACCGACACATCTACGACATGATAACCAACAGCCGCGGCACATCTAGGCTGCTGCGCATCTAGGGTAAGATAGTCGATAGCAGTGAAGCATCTATAGTAAGATAGCCAACAGGTGTGGCGCATCTAGGATAAGATAGCCGGCATCAGTGGCGCATCTAGAGTAGGGTAACCGGCAGCCGTGGCGCATCTAGGGTAAGATAGCATTCAGTTGTGGCGCATCTAGGGCAGGATAACCGACAGCCGTGGCGCATCTAGGGAAGATAGCCAACAGCTGAGACGCATCTAGGGTAAGATAACCAACACCCGTAGCACATCTAGGGTAAGATAACCAACACCCGTAGCACATCTAGGGTAAGATAACCAACACCCGTAGCACATCTAGGGTAAGATAACCAACACCCGTAGCACATCTAGGGTAAGATAACCGGAAGCCGTTGAACATCTAGGGTAATATAGCCAACAACCTTGCTGGATCTAGGGTAAGATGGGTGGCAACCGTGGCGCAACTAGGATGAGATAGCCTGCCTGAGACACCCCTCCCTCTTCGCGATGCTTTTGAATTCATAGCGTTCTTTCTCTTAGACTCGTTATAAACCTAGTCTGCAATGCGATTCATTCATGCTTTTCCAAAGGCTTTAGTGTGAGTGATAATCAAGGTGCATTTGAACTCGGTTCGCCAATTCCTCTTTCTGTGGCGATCACCATTCCATCATCTACATAACCAATAAATAAAACTCACCATACCAGAAGCTGACAACAAAACTGTAATCAGGACTCAAGAATGAAAGAAACAGAAAGGAAATAATATTCGTTCAAATAATGATTTATATAAACTCTCTTCGACATTTGAAGGCTTAGCATCTAAGCAAGACATCGTACAATGTTTTGAACAATTCACTGGAAAAATACGCGGAAGATATTGTCTTAAACCATAGTGAAGAACATTCATTTTCACTTTTACACGAGACAAAGTCATAAGAATTTAGAAGCACATTCTTTCTTTCATGCATATCTTTATCAAACACCTTTATCAAACACCTTTATCAAATTATATAAAAGAAAACAACTCACATGGTTTCCCTGATGTGGAAGCAATGCTATGGATGCTTCTTATTTAATAGTCACTATCTACTCTATTCAAAATATTAAGATTTAAAAATGTATTAAAATCGAATTTTTCAAAAACATCATTGAGATTTCTATAAACTTTGACCAATACATTTTGATGAACTTCTGAAATATTTTACTAAGAAATCTAGAAAACATCTTAAACCTCAGTGTATTTAATTTCTGTATTCCGTAATATATATTTAAATATAATGTAGAATGTAAAATATGATATTGGGAGGTAGACATTTTGAATATAATGTACAATGTAAAAATATCACATTGGGAGGTAGACATTTTGAATATAATGTACAATGTAAAAATATCACATTGGGAGGTAGACATTTTGAATATAATGTACAATGTAAAAATATCACATTGGGAGGTAGACATTTTGAATATAATGTAGAATGTAAAAATATCATATTGGGAGGTAGATATTTTGAATATAATGTACAATGTAAAAATATCACATTGGGAGGTAGACATTTTGAATATAATGTACAATGTAAAAATATCACATTGGGAGGTAGACATTTTGAATATAATGTACAATGTAAAAATATCACATTGGGAGGTAGACATTTTGAATATAATGTACAATGTAAAAATATCACATTGGGAGGTAGACATTTTGAATATAATGTACAATGTAAAAATATCACATTGGGAGGTAGATATTTTGAATATAATGTACAATGTAAAAATATCACATTGGGAGGTAGATATTTTGAATATAATGTACAATGTAAAAATATCACATTGGGAGGTAGACATTTTGAATATAATGTACAATGTAAAAATATCACATTGGGAGGTAGACATTTTGAATATAATGTACAATGTAAAAATATCACATTGGGAGGTAGATATTTTGAATATAATGTACAATGTAAAAATATCACATTGGGAGGTAGATATTTTGAATATAATGTACAATGTAAAAATATCACATTGGGAGGTAGACATTTTGAATATAATGTACAATGTAAAAATATCACATTGGGAGGTAGACATTTTGAATATAATGTACAATGTAAAAATATCACATTGGGAGGTAGACATTTTGAATATAATGTACAATGTAAAAATATCATATTGGGAGGTAGACATTTTGAATATAATGTACAATGTAAAAATATCACATTGGGAGGTAGACATTTTGAATATAATGTACAATGTAAAAATATCACATTGGGAGGTAGACATTTTGAATATAATGTACAATGTAAAAATATCACATTGGGAGGTAGACATTTTGAATATAATGTACAATGTAAAAATATCATATTGGGAGGTAGATATTTTGAATATAATGTACAATGTAAAAATATCACATTGGGAGGTAGATATTTTGAATATAATGTACAATGTAAAAATATCACATTGGGAGGTAGACATTTTGAATATAATGTACAATGTAAAAATATCACATTGGGAGGTAGACATTTTGAATATAATGTACAATGTAAAAATATCACATTGGGAGGTAGATATTTTGAATATAATGTACAATGTAAAAATATCACATTGGGAGGTAGACATTTTGAATATAATGTACAATGTAAAAATATCACATTGGGAGGTAGACATTTTGAATATAATGTACAATGTAAAAATATCACATTGGGAGGTAGACATTTTGAATATAATGTACAATGTAAAAATATCACATTGGGAGGTAGACATTTTGAATATAATGTACAATGTAAAAATATCACATTGGGAGGTAGATATTTTGAATATAATGTACAATGTAAAAATATCACATTGGGAGGTAGACATTTTGAATATAATGTACAATGTAAAAATATCACATTGGGAGGTAGACATTTTGAATATAATGTACAATGTAAAAATATCACATTGGGAGGTAGACATTTTGAATATAATGTACAATGTAAAAATATCACATTGGGAGGTAGACATTTTGAATATAATGTACAATGTAAAAATATCACATTGGGAGGTAGATATTTTGAATATAATGTACAATGTAAAAATATCACATTGGGAGGTAGATATTTTGAATATAATGTACAATGTAAAAATATCACATTGGGAGGTAGACATTTTGAATATAATGTACAATGTAAAAATATCACATTGGGAGGTAGACATTTTGAATATAATGTACAATGTAAAAATATCACATTGGGAGGTAGATATTTTGAATATAATGTACAATGTAAAAATATCACATTGGGAGGTAGACATTTTGAATATAATGTACAATGTAAAAATATCATATTGGGAGGTAGATATTTTGAATATAATGTACAATGTAAAAATATCACATTGGGAGGTAGATATTTTGAATATAATGTACAATGTAAAAATATCACATTGGGAGGTAGACATTTTGAATATAATGTACAATGTAAAAATATCACATTGGGAGGTAGACATTTTGAATATAATGTACAATGTAAAAATATCATATTGGGAGGTAGATATTTTGAATATAATGTACAATGTAAAAATATCACATTGGGAGGTAGATATTTTGAATATAATGTACAATGTAAAAATATCACATTGGGAGGTAGACATTTAGAATATAATGTACAATGTAAAAATATCACATTGGGAGGTAGACATTTTGAATATAATGTACAATGTAAAAATATCATATTGGGAGGTAGATATTTTGAATATAATGTACAATGTAAAAATATCACATTGGGAGGTAGATATTTTGAATATAATGTACAATGTAAAAATATCACATTGGGAGGTAGATATTTTGAATATAATGTACAATGTAAAAATATCACATTGGGAGGTAGATATTTTGAATATAATGTACAATGTAAAAATATCACATTGGGAGGTAGACATTTTGAATATAATGTACAATGTAAAAATATCACATTGGGAGGTAGACATTTTGAATATAATGTACAATGTAAAAATATCACATTGGGAGGTAGACATTTTGAATATAATGTACAATGTAAAAATATCACATTGGGAGGTAGATATTTTGAATATAATGTACAATGTAAAAATATCACATTGGGAGGTAGACATTTTGAATATAATGTACAATGTAAAAATATCATATTGGGAGGTAGATATTTTGAATATAATGTACAATGTAAAAATATCACATTGGGAGGTAGATATTTTGAATATAATGTACAATGTAAAAATATCACATTGGGAGGTAGACATTTTGAATATAATGTACAATGTAAAAATATCACATTGGGAGGTAGACATTTTGAATATAATGTACAATGTAAAAATATCATATTGGGAGGTAGATATTTTGAATATAATGTACAATGTAAAAATATCACATTGGGAGGTAGATATTTTGAATATAATGTACAATGTAAAAATATCACATTGGGAGGTAGACATTTTGAATATAATGTACAATGTAAAAATATCACATTGGGAGGTAGACATTTTGAATATAATGTACAATGTAAAAATATCATATTGGGAGGTAGATATTTTGAATATAATGTACAATGTAAAAATATCACATTGGGAGGTAGATATTTTGAATATAATGTACAATGTAAAAATATCACATTGGGAGGTAGATATTTTGAATATAATGTACAATGTAAAAATATCACATTGGGAGGTAGATATTTTGAATATAATGTACAATGTAAAAATATCACATTGGGAGGTAGACATTTTGAATATAATGTACAATGTAAAAATATCACATTGGGAGGTAGACATTTTGAATATAATGTACAATGTAAAAATATCACATTGGGAGGTAGATATTTTGAATATAATGTACAATGTAAAAATATCACATTGGGAGGTAGACATTTTGAATATAATGTACAATGTAAAAATATCATATTGGGAGGTAGACATTTTGAATATAATGTACAATGTAAAAATATCACATTGGGAGGTAGATATTTTGAATATAATGTACAATGTAAAAATATCACATTGGGAGGTAGACATTTTGAATATAATGTACAATGTAAAAATATCATATTGGGAGGTAGATATTTTGAATATAATATACAATGTAAAAATATCACATTGGGAGGTAGATATTTTGAATATAATGTACAATGTAAAAATATCACATTGGGAGGTAGACATTTTGAATATAATGTACAATGTAAAAATATCACATTGGGAGGTAGATATTTTGAATATAATGTACAATGTAAAAATATCACATTGGGAGGTAGACATTTTGAATATAATGTACAATGTAAAAATATCACATTGGGAGGTAGACATTTTGAATATAATGTACAATGTAAAAATATCATATTGGGAGGTAGATATTTTGAATATAATGTACAATGTAAAAATATCACATTGGGAGGTAGATATTTTGAATATAATGTACAATGTAAAAATATCACATTGGGAGGTAGATATTTTGAATAAAATGTACAATGTAAAAATATCACATTGGGAGGTAGATATTTTGAATATAATGTACAATGTAAAAATATCACATTGGGAGGTAGACATTTTGAATATAATGTACAATGTAAAAATATCACATTGGGAGGTAGACATTTTGAATATAATGTACAATGTAAAAATATCACATTGGGAGGTAGACATTTTGAATATAATGTACAATGTAAAAATATCACATTGGGAGGTAGATATTTTGAATATAATGTACAATGTAAAAATATCACATTGGGAGGTAGATATTTTGAATATAATGTACAATGTAAAAATATCATATTGGGAGGTAGACATTTTGAATATAATGTACAATGTAAAAATATCACATTGGGAGGTAGACATTTTGAATATAATGTACAATGTAAAAATATCACATTGGGAGGTAGACATTTTGAATATAATGTACAATGTAAAAATATCACATTGGGAGGTAGACATTTTGAATATAATGTACAATGTAAAAATATCACATTGGGAGGTAGATATTTTGAATATAATGTACAATGTAAAAATATCACATTAGGAGGTAGACATTTTGAATATAATGTACAATGTAAAAATATCACATTGGGAGGTAGATATTTTGAATATAATGTACAATGTAAAAATATCACATTGGGAGGTAGATATTTTGAATATAATGTACAATGTAAAAATATCACATTGGGAGGTAGACATTTTGAATATAATGTACAATGTAAAAATATCACATTGGGAGGTAGATATTTTGAATATAATGTACAATGTAAAAATATCACATTGGGAGGTAGACATTTTGAATATAATGTACAATGTAAAAATATCACATTGGGAGGTAGATATTTTGAATATAATGTACAATGTAAAAATATCACATTGGGAGGTAGACATTTTGAATATAATGTACAATGTAAAAATATCACATTGGGAGGTAGATATTTTGAATATAATGTACAATGTAAAAATATCACATTGGGAGGTAGATATTTTGAATATAATGTACAATGTAAAAATATCACATTGGGAGGTAGACATTTTGAATATAATGTACAATGTAAAAATATCACATTGGGAGGTAGATATTTTGAATATAATGTACAATGTAAAAATATCACATTGGGAGGTAGATATTTTGAATATAATGTACAATGTAAAAATATCACATTGGGAGGTAGATATTTTGAATATAATGTACAATGTAAAAATATCACATTGGGAGGTAGACATTTTGAATATAATGTACAATGTAAAAATATCACATTGGGAGGTAGATATTTTGAATATAATGTACAATGTAAAAATATCACATTGGGAGGTAGATATTTTGAATATAATGTACAATGTAAAAATATCACATTGGGAGGTAGACATTTTGAATATAATGTACAATGTAAAAATATCACATTGGGAGGTAGACATTTTGAATATAATGTACAATGTAAAAATATCACATTGGGAGGTAGATATTTTGAATATAATGTACAATGTAAAAATATCACATTGGGAGGTAGATATTTTGAATATAATGTACAATGTAAAAATATCACATTGGGAGGTAGATATTTTGAATATAATGTACAATGTAAAAATATCACATTGGGAGGTAGATATTTTGAATATAATGTACAATGTAAAAATATCACATTGGGAGGTAGATATTTTGAATATAATGTACAATGTAAAAATATCACATTGGGAGGTAGATATTTTGAATATAATGTACAATGTAAAAATATCACATTGGGAGGTAGATATTTTGAATATAATGTACAATGTAAAAATATCACATTGGGAGGTAGATATTTTGAATATAATGTACAATGTAAAAATATCACATTGGGAGGTAGATATTTTGAATATAATGTACAATGTAAAAATATCACATTGGGAGGTAGATATTTTGAATATAATGTACAATGTAAAAATATCACATTGGGAGGTAGATATTTTGAATATAATGTACAATGTAAAAATATCACATTGGGAGGTAGATATTTTGAATATAATGTACAATGTAAAAATATCACATTGGGAGGTAGACATTTTGAATATAATGTACAATGTAAAAATATCACATTGGGAGGTAGACATTTTCATTAACATATCTCACGCAATGAAATTTTTTAAGCCCATTCTTATTTTAATATAAGGTTGGTGCAAAAATAATGACGTAATAATGTCGTTTTTTGACGGTAAAAATACGTCAAAAAACGACATTATTACGTCATTATTTTTGCACCCACCTAATATAACTATTTTTTTTCAAAATTAGTTATCCTCTAACCTCTCTAACCTATAATAAAGTTCTTTTATAGGAAAGGTTTGTCTTATTGTCATTCAGTGTTCTGTTGGGAAGAAATTATAAATTTCAAAATTATAAACAAGGGCCATTATCAAACAATCTTCAATCTTTATTGGGTCATTGGTATTGCTCGCATCTCACAAGACGAATAATCTTGGACATCTCTATATTCGATATTGGACGACAGTCATGCAAACAAAAAATATATAATAATGATTATGATGAAATTCCCGTTGCCAGTACGTTATATTTGTCTTCTGCATATGTGGATTACTCTGGGATCAGAAATGCTAACCTTGAATCATTTCTGGCAAATATCGAGTCTACAAATAATAAACCGATGAAGCTAAATATGTGTGCTTAGGACTAAAAAGGTGTGTACCAATATAATCCAGTAATATTAAATAATACCTAAAACTTCATGCTGTGCTAACTGCCAGATTAGTTGGATAAATGTATTCCAATCTAGTGAGCGAAAGTATAGTCTTTATTGGGATAATAATATGAACCTATAGCTAAACAAATGTTACTGTATTGTGTTGCCAAAACTGAAGAATAGTGTCTTTTTTAAGATTCCCGACAGGCATTAGAAAAAGTGTTTAGAGACATATTATTTGCTTGGGAGGTTTGCGATTTTTAGCTTAAATTGGATAAAAAAATTAAATATTCAAAAGCTGTCCAAGAAACTGAAAAATACGATGAATGGTAAACAATGGCAATTAAGTAAAATGCACATAGTTTTTAGTTATTGCATCATTTAATACCCACCCATGACTTACGGGCAAACGATTGTTATCACTGACAAATTCGCAGCAGTTTTCATATTTTGTAATAAATTAAAACTAGTATTGGTGCAGAATGTTCTCACTTTCACCCAAATAAATGGCCGAAATTATGGTTCTGCTCAATGGGAGCTATTTTAAACGGGGAATTAATGGAAAGGTAGTTTACGGCAAGACAGTTTTGCACATTTCTATTAGGAACTTCTAAAATTCAGGAAGATTTAGCAACAAGGAGTGAAGTGGACAACCAATTCAAATCGATGCTCGTGATGACCATTTCATAAAACGCATTAACCAATCTCTAACAAGTTCTTGTAAGAAGATACGTTCTGCTTCAAAATGATAGGAATGTCAGTTCTCTGACAGTTTCAGATCTGAGATTTCAGTTTGGTCTGAAATCAAACTTGTTCTTAAACCACGGCTAACTGCTGCTATGACATCCAAACTTTTGACATTTGCTAGGAACTATGAAACCTTTATAGGTGAAAATTGGAGCAAAGTTATAAGACGTATCTACTCTGTAAATGTTTGTTATGCATCAAAGAAAAGTCAGAAGATCCCCTGTTAAGAGACTTGACGAAAAGTTGTGGGGGGTACAATTCAGACTACGAAGCACACATCGAGCAAAATGAGTCCGGGCGCCATGCTCAAATGAGTCCGGGCGCCATGCTCAAATGAGTCCGGGCGCCATGCTCAAATGAGCCCGGGCGCCATGCTCAAATCTAGAACTTCGGAACTCTATTTCTTGTCTCCAGAAAAACGACGAATAGTAAAAAGCTAATGTGGAACAACTGCAGGAAAAAGTGAAGCACATGCATCATTGCACGAATATTTATGCAATGATGGTGTTTCCTCCCAAAGGTCAAAGTTTGTTCCGATTTCTTTTAACAGAATCAACATTACAACAATGGACTGGTCGGCAAACAGTGCAGTTCGCAATCCATTTGGAATCTTTTGGGAAATTGTCAAAAGCAAAAATTCATGAAAACAACCTTCAAATTTCAGAGAGGATATTAAAAAATCTGATGGAAAGAAATATTGGCTGAATACTGTAACAAATTTTTTCTCAGCATACAACACCACATGCAAGCATTGATCAGAAACAAAGGAAGTCATGAAAAATATTAACCGCTTGACTATTTGCTTTAAAATGAGTAAAAAACATCATGTACAAATCTCTAAGTAAAACTAAGTGAGTCTCTCCTAGATTCCTTGTTGTTTTTAACCGTGAGATAGTAAGATTATATTTGTTTATGTATAAGAAAAGTCAAAACGGCTACAATTTAAACGAAGAGTAAAAGAGAAAAAAGAGAAAAGGTTAATGAGTGAGGGAAAAAAAAGGCGAAAAGAACAAATAACCAGGATATTCCACATGTATGCATATAGCCGCAGACGAGAACATGGACGCAGGCACTCGAACGCACACTCAAACGCGTACACACATACAGTATAGAAACAAATTTGCACCAATGACAAGTGAATATAAAGAAGAAAAACTGAGAAGTGTGTGTGTGTGTGTTTGTGTGTGAGCTAAAGATCATATGTAGATCAAAAATGGATAGGAATCCGACAAGATGATAAATTAAAGAATAAATAGGAAATATATAGCAATCAATATTTCACTTTTACTAAAGCTACGACAAAGACTGAGAGTAAACAGGCAAAATGACAGAAAACACTGATATTTCAATTATGTTTGGGTCAATTCTCATTCGTTAGGTACGTGTCACGTGTATTAAAACTGTGGATAATTCTATGTGCATGTATTATTGTGACGATTCTTCTATGTTTTAGTGGGCAACGAATGGTAATGTGTATTTATAATTGTGTGCGGTTGTCTATATAGTTGGAATTTTTATCTTGCTCTTGTGCGGCCAACCTACACAGAGAATAGTTAAAGAGTTCTAATTTTACGACTCGCCTCTTTAGGAATGTATTCTTTGTATTAGATAGAGATAAATTAGATTCCTTAAGAAAGGATTCAATGAAATATGGCGTAGTAATGTAATGTTTTAGGCGTATGTTTATAGTTGCTAATGATGTTATTAAGTTTTCAATGTATCTTCTTAAAGTATTATGTTCTTTTTTTTAATTAGGATAGCATTAGTGAAATAAAAGTTATGCTCAGCATCATTTCGGTGTAAAACGATAGATTTAGATCGATTGTCCGAACAAAATTCACTCTTGTATTCGTAGATACGGGATTTTAGATCACGTGATGTCTCCTCTTTCATTCTCTCTCTCTATCTCTCTCTCTCTCTCTCTCTCTCTCTCTATATATATATATATATATATATATATATATATATATATATATATATCAGGGAGACATCACGTGATATATGTATATGTTGGAGGAGGGCGTATGCCAGGCATTTGAGAGCTTGGAAGGATTACTCCTTTTTAAAAAAAACAACGTATTTTAAAACGTAACATTAAAAAAATGAGTAGAAAATAACAACACCACTGGCAATACAGTCTCGAATATGGCTATAGATTTGGCTGAAAGCGTTTGGGCCAATAGAAATTATAGACAATTTTTATTTTCCTTGACTCCTACAAAACGAAAAAATATGAAGATGCTGGAAAAATGTTTGAAAGAAAGGTTGCTGCCAAAATATTCATTAAGACCCATAAATATATATACATATATATATATATATATATATATATATATATATATATATATATATATATATATATATATATATGTTATGAAATGGATTAAATCCGACAATTATTAAATATATTTATAACATTTACCTGACTGATTATTCGAGAAATTTTGCATAAAATATGCACTCTCCGACAGAAATTACCTGAGAAGAAAAATCGACGAAGGTGTGTGTTTATAAAAAGTAATTCATACTTGTTAACCTGACGCTTCTCTGTGTCTGAATGGTAAATGGACATTACAGATCCGATTCCTTTCGGAGAACGCATATTTTCTACGAAATTTCTCGTACATTCAGACTGGTAAGTGTAATTAATACTGTTTACTTAAATAAATGTATATATATTAGGTTGGTGCAAAAATAATGACGTAATAATGTCGTTTTTTGACGTATTTTTAACGTAAAAAAACGACATTATTACGTTATTATTTTTGCACCAACCTATATATATATATATATATATATATATATATATATATATATGTGTGTGTGTGTGTGTGATTCGCAGACAGTACTGTTTCGCTGTATCACAGCACCTTAGTGCGACTAGACATCCGAATGCCACAAGCTAGGATTGAAAACCAACCGATATGATGTCAATTAGTTTCTACCACTGAGCTATATTCATTCGGCAGAATGAGCTAGACAAATCTCGCGCATTGTTTTTACGAATATAAACAAATGCCAATCAGCCATAATGATGTACACGAGTCGCAATCAAATTTGCGTGTCTTTTCGGTTTCCTACTTTAAACCAGAATATGTGAAAGTTGTAAATTCAATCCCTGTGCCTGTTAATGATAAAATATCACGTAGACTGGTTCGATTGAAGTAAAGTAAAAACGACACAAAGATTAATAAGGCCAGTGTGTATTAAATTCTATGAAGTCTCCACTAAACATGGAAAGCTCAGTGGAAACAATACACACAAAAGTGAATAGCCTGGTTCAAATTTTGGATGAGATTTTCGAGTACAAGAGACCCCCGAAAAAGACCCGGGATTATACATAAGCAGATATATTGCGTACATAGCAACCAAAATAAACATGCTGATTGGGATGATAAAGCTTAAAATAACGATAATTGCTTGTAGATAAATTCCAACTTTAAAATATTTCTAAAACATTTTTCCTGTTAAATTTTAATTCACATTTACTTGGATGCAATATTGTCCTAAATTTGGTGTAATAAACGTTTAGGTTTTTTTTAATTTTTAAATAATTTTTTATCCTTATTCTATATAATTCTTTTGAATATATCAATCTTAGGCATAAGTGCAATCTATATATTGTCAGAGGAATGTGGTCTATCGAGTTCGCCGATGTGAAATTGTTTTGAACTTCCAAAAAGAAAACAAAACCTTCAAGCAATAATGCATAAAAAAATATTTCATGCTTTTAACTTATTCTTTTGTCAAAGTGCATCGCTCTTGAGATTAATCTTCGACGAAGCACTTGTAAGCATTTCTCCTCTAAAACCTGTTTCATCTTTTCCCTCTTCCATAACCTGACGCATTTTATTATTGATTTGACGATTCGTCATATTATAGAAAACAGCACGTGTACGTATGCGCGTTCATTAATCGGAGTGTTCTCCTCTGTTTGAATATAAATATGTTTTGGTTGATAGGAGAAACGTGGATGAAGAAGCGAGAAAGATCTTTCTCATTTATTTTTTTCTCGCCAGTCGAATGACATTCACAAGGATACGTTGATCTGTGTTGACAATTTGAATGTTTGCGGTAAAATCATTGTGAGCTCGCTGCGCATGTCTTGTACATTGTGTTTCCGGTTCAGGGACATCTTCCATCTCCGTTTTTCACAATCCTACAGGTTAATTATCATCCGATGCTTCTTCTTTCTGACAAATCTTCCCTTCAACACGCTACTTCCGTAAGTTTGTTGAAACCACGTTTCGAGCTTTGCCAATCTTAAAAGAAAAAGCTTTTATGCAGCCATTATTTATCATGCTTTCATCTTTACTTTTCTTTCTTTTTCAAATGGCTTCGTCATTTGCCTCGTTTTGATAAGCTTATTCACGATGACGTCAGTTATATGCGTACGTAACGGGAAGTGACTAAAGTGGACATTCTACTTAATGGTTCCTCTTAATGTGGATTTTCTTAACTCTTCAGTTCAGTGTTTATCTCCTCACTGAAATAAAAATCGACATTCCTCACTTATTTGGGGGCTTAGGAGCTTTGCGTTCTTTCCCATACTCGCATCTCGAGTACATTTTAAGCTTTAGCATTTGTATTAACACTGAACTAAATGTTCTGACCTTTCAACTGAATTTCAGCGGGAAAAGGGTATTGTCAAGGTAATTCTTTAGACGGTAAATCACACTTAAAACGTGGAAATATTACTCACAAATCATTCTCAAGGCATTCTAGAATTTGCATAAAATTAAAGAAGAAATTAGCAAATATTTATCAATGAAGAATATATAGACAATATTTATTCAACATATTCAACGAGGCAATTCTGAAATAATTAGAAGTTCTACCATGATTCATTATTGGCTGCTACAATCGTTTTTTGACGTTAAAAAATACGTCAAAAAACGATATTATATTTGCACCAACCTAATAACAATATAAGATGTACAGATGACGTAACAGTAGGAGACACGTAAAGGAAACTACAAAACCTCCTACAGAATGTGCCAAAGGAAAACGAGAAGAAAGGGTTAAGTATAAACTACAAGACAATGCTTGCTTATCAGGAAAAGGACGAGACCAAAATGCAAAATACTTGTCCGGAAAATTAAAATCAACAGGTACAAAATTTAAGTATCTTGGTAGTATTCGAACAGAGGGCAGTAAGTGCGACACTGGAATCCGTAGAGGTTCTTGGGATGGCTGAAGAAGCATTTCTAAAGCTAAGCAGAATATTAAGCGACAGAACAAATTCGTTGAAAAAAAAATAAAAAAAATATATTGAAATGTTACGAGATATCTGTCCTCCCGTGTGGCAGCGAATACAGGACAACCTCAAAGATGAAGAAGAGACTTGAAGCAACAGAAATGTATCGAACATGTGTGCAACATCGATGTATTGGAGAGAATGGAAGCAAAAACGAAACTGATATTTAACATCATGAAGAAGAAGTTGAAATTTCTGGAGCCCGTAATGTGAAAGCAAGGCTTTGAAAATCTGATACTCACGGAACAGATTGAGGGAAAGTGGGCTAGCGCATAGCATACTTGATGGGCTTGAGTAGGTGGAGATTTGAGAGAGGTGACAAAAAAGGGACAAGAGGATGTGGAGAGCCATGATAGCCTACGTCCTGAAGAGGCAAGACACATAAAAGAAGAAGAATATCTATTAGGGTGGTGCAAAAATAATGACGTAATAATGTCGTTTTTTGACGTAAAAAATACGGCAAAAAACGACATTATTACGTCATTATTTTTGCACCAACATAATATTATATTGCGTATCCAGTTAATATTTCATTAATACTGGAGCCAAAATATACAATAATTTAACGTTTGATATTGCCTAAGCCAGGGTTTTTAAACAGGACACATGAGGTGAATAGATTTGCCTGAGTATCAGTATTCGGAATTCTAGAATTTAATGACGATTATTGATGACTAGAAATACAATACTATTTTAACCAATAAGCAGGCTAAATATATTAGGTTGGTGCAAAAATAATGTCGTTTTTTGACGTTCAACTTCATGTGAGAAAACGACATTATTTTTGCACCAACCTTATCATACCTGTTTATGAATATATTTGTTCTTACCAGTGCAGTTCTTTTCTTCAGACTTTTTTAATATCCTCTCTGAAATTGAAGGCTGTTTTCCTGAATTTTTGCTTTTGACAATATCCCATAACATTCTTGCACGTTTGTCGTGTATGCTTGTCTACTAATCCTCATCCTATCCTTTGGATAATTATTTATTGTCTCGGCAAAACTAAAAAAAAAACGGCTATATTCTGGGTGGTCGTTAATATTCAAGTATTTATTAGAACTAACCATGATATTATTCGTTCCTAATTCACCTGATATATCCAACTTTCAATGTTGATAACTGTAGTATCAATAAATTATATTTTAGGTTACGAACACGAAGCGAAAGACAAAAATTTAATATATCCATTTTTTTCAGAGTTGACAACTATATTGTGAATAAATGACTTTTTAAGTGTCGAACAAACACGATACGAAGAATCTTAACGCTCACGTATAATCGATTGATGGAAACCGTCATTTTAACTACTGATTTTTTCCCAAACAATACATTAGAATAGTGATTAATAAGGGTCGAATAGACTTGAGAGATTCCTCTCTGATTTCCTTAACATTGCGCAAAAGTTGCTATTGAGGAAAAGACAAAAAAAATGAAACATAGACAACGGCTTTACATTCTGCTGGTAACGAACTCAGTCGTAATTCGAAGCCATTTCGTCGACATCCTTTCCTGAGTCACTAACCGATACAATACGCAATTACCTTGATGAAAGTACTCATCAAAACAGGACAATTTTATTGTAAATATTGATGTTTAATTCGCAGAGAGGAAGTCAGGGTTTAATTACCTACAACCATATTTGGCTAAGCGCCGATTCTTTCCCTCACTTTTCATTCATATTCAGAAAAGCCTAGCCAAGTGTTACATTAGTGGCGTTGCCCGTATTCAATCACTGCGTTCCTATTAGAACGGCTCATTAATTTTTACCAGACTATTCCGTTTCTCTGTTTCTGTTTATATCTTAATTGCACAGATGCAACGGAATTGAATTAATATCGTGTACAATGCAAGTAAATGTTTAAGTCACTCATACGCATCAGTGTGACTAATAACGTAATAGGAACATCAATTTACGAATATGGCAAAATTATCGCAAACCAATCGTGATAGATATTTATAGACTAATAGTCAATTCATTTGCAAAGTGATTCTTGATAATTCCTCATTATCAGTCAGAATATAGAATCGCCGTGCCGAGTTCAGTATCAAACCAAATTCACATTTGCCCAAATACACTTGTGCGTGATATGAATCCATCTCTTCTTGCTCCAGTTTTGGGTGATATAACAGTATTGACTGGACTCTCTTGCCTTTGTTGGTAACCAATCTAAAAGAAGGAAAATATTAAATTCCCAAGAGGTTGGGCTTAGTGGTAGCAGCTTCACCCGGTAAAATCCCACACGTTACGTAAGCTAAAGTAGCAAGAACGAGGCGTGGGGAGATTATCCCTAGACCCCACATGGGAGTATAATTGTACTTCAGTATAGAAGGAGACAGAAGAGGAGGAAGATGAGTATTAGTGATCAAACGAGGGAAAGATTGATGGATTCATTTATTTTCTACGGTTTATCAACCTTTTGGTAGTTATTTAAAGCCAGAAAATAATTTTAGATTATAAGATTTTTTTTTCGATAATAATAGTGATCCAAGTTTTACTAATTAACTCATAGATGGTAGGAGAAGAGACGAATTCATCCCTTTCCTAAGAGCATTTGCGCGTAAGTGAATATAACGAACCCAACAGGAATTTGAATTCTGGTCTTCGATTAAGAGTTCCGAGCCATTAACAAGCTTTCAGCACCTGATATTCTCAAGCGGTCACCAATCGAGGTACTGACCATTCTCAATGTTACTTAACTTCGGTGACAGTATGGGAACCGGTATTTCAACGCGATATGACTGTGAGTCGCGAGGGTAAGAATACGGTTAACATGCTGACTGGACTCTCCAGCCTTGGTTGGAGACCAGTCTGAGAGACGGGAAATACTGAATTCATAAGCGGCTGCGCTTGGTGCTAGCAGCTGCACACCGTAAAATTCCTCTTGCTTCGCAGTGCCGGCTCAAAGTACTGGCACCTCAGGCAATCGCCCGGAAAGCCATCAAGGCTGAAGTCATCATCATGCCGCCATGTCATGTGTTTGGCATCTTCCAAAACTATCTTACAGAAACATACCTTGTTTTGGTCGTCCATGACTCAAGACAGGTTGAATTCTTTGGCCATTTTTGTCACTAGAAAAGGGTCTTGTAAAGACGATAGTTGTAGAAAGTGTCTTGAAAAGATTTGCAGAAATAATGTCTAGAAAAATGTTTTTAGGATAATGATTATTTTTTTTTTAGATTGTCTTAAATATAAGCTCGTTATTCTATATTTTCAGTTTTTCTCCTTGTAAAAATATTAAACAATTTTTCCAATAAGGGCGCCGGAGTTCAGCATACCTGGTGTGCCAGCTACCCTAGAGCTGTCAATATTGTTACCTAGGCTACAGTAGCAAAAACTAGCGTGGAGGATATTGTCCCTAGATCCCACAGGGAAGTCTAATCATACTGAAGAGTAGGAGGAAGAGGCAAAAGAGGAAGAGAAAGAAGATTAGTGATCAGGCCAGGAAAAGAATACGGTTAACACGATATTTGCAGTATGAAAAAAGTCTTTCTTTAGATCTGTTGCGAAATCTTGCGGTGGGTATTAATAGAACAATAGCAAAGATAATGATGAGACTAATAAAGAAAAGAGGATAGATTTTCTAAGATAAAATTATTTAGCTCCAATTTACATACAAATTATTAATTATATAATCACTGCATAAGTTTGGCTACCATGCATACCAACTGAAGGACTAAAAACAGAATGAGGAAGTGCTTGCCCTCACATCACGTTGAAAATACCGGTTCAGTTACGATCATCGAAGTTAAGCAAAGCCTAGCCTCATCAGATGGGTGACCGCTTGGGAATATCAGGTGTGCTATGGATAATTCGGAGAGCCGAGTTCGAATTCCAGGTGAGTTCGTTATATGCACTTACTCGCAAATCCTTTGGGGAAATGTATGACTCCACCTCTTCTCCTACCAGCATTGGGTTAATTACTAAAATTTCTATCATTAAAACCATTATTATCTTTATAAAATATACGTACAAAATGTTTAAATTTCAGCATTAAATAACCTGCATAAGATTGATATGGCGCAAAACAATATCACCCAACCAACGAACAGAATAAGGAAAGGATTATTGGTAAGTAACAATATTGCATAAAAAAATACAGTTAATTAATTCAAAAAGAATTATGGTAGTCTAAATTGCCACTTCATTTTCAATGTGCCGGGTCCCTTTACGATGTTGGCGATCATGTTTGTCCAAAATTTCCTGCCATTTTTTTTCTTTTAATCACCTTAACAAAACCTTGTTCCGTCACCTGTTTACTGAAGCTCGCGAAGTAGATTATGGTTGCTTTTCCTCTGTCCGTCTTGCCTTCAATCTGTCGTGTGAGTAACGTGCGTTAAAACCTGACAAAATATATATGCAAGTTAATTTTATCGTGGGAAATAACGTGTACATATATATATATATATATATATATATATATATATATATATATATATATATATATATATATATATATATATATAAGTAATTTTGTGTGTATATATATCTAAATATGTCTGGATGCTTATGTATTATAATCTGATTGTGTTTGTGTTGTTTTACACGTGTGTTTACGCCCTCATTAATCCCCTTGGGATTAAAATGTATCAAGGTCAAGCTGAGGTAGGGTGGGGTGTCTATTTCAAAGCGTATTGTGTAGAACCAATATTCAGATGGAAATATGAGTTGCATTAAATTTAGCGTTTAATAAATGAATGTTGGATTTGAATCTTACAATACAAAAATGCAACTATTATATTTTAGTCATTAGAATATTATCACACATATGATCTGGTTCAGCTGCTACATAGCTAGTGATTCGTGATAAAATCCAAAGAAAAATCAGCAATATTACTGGTCCTGATCCGAGTTCACTCCCATCCACCATAAAGTTGTTTTCCTGTGCTTTATCTATAAATACTTTCATGGCAACTGTTCAGATGATCTCTTCACCAATCTACCTAGACTTTATGAATTTAAGCACAGTACTGGACTAGCAACAAGGTCTCACCAATATACAGTTCAGTTGGCTAGATGTAACTAAATTCTTTGCTAACAGATTTTTTTCTTGAACTTCTCGCTTGTAAAAGTCTCTTTCGGCTCCATGCTTTTCAAGCAACTTTAATCTTTAAAAATTTAAACGCAATGTAATTTCCCTTTCTACTGTCCCCCTTATTACTGATATTTTGTTCTTGCACCTTAATAAAGTTTTTGTTTTCTAATTCTTCTACACCCAGTAATCCCTTGTATCGTAGTGGCTTTAGTGCCTTGCTTGGGGTGAAATCGATTAAAAAATATTATGGCGTAAAGTTAATCAATTGCTGAATGATTTCGAAATAACCTCAAGGAAATTAAATTAACTGAATTCTTTTATCTGTAATGCTTAGAACACGTGTGTTGATTAGTTTATCTTTTTTTTTCAAGACAGAATGTATGGTTTTGAGCAAGAGAAGGCCGAGATGCTGGCAAAGTTATCAAAATTAAACATATACAAATTATTAACATTTTTAGGGTGTTCTTTAAAGAGGATAGAAAATATGACACCGAGATACAAAAGCGCATTTGGTATAACGAAAAATTCCTTCCAAAAATTAAAAGTAGCAGGAAATATTCCTTGGAAACACAGAAAATAACACTGAACTGGTATTTAATATAAATCCTCCAATACAGCAGTGGCAATCTCTTCAGAGATGAAATGAAAACACAAAGCGGTAGAAATGTTGTTCTACAGAAGGATACTGGGAATACCATTGAATGAATATGTGATTAACGAGGAAGTTTTTAAGGAAATCGAAACAAAATCTTTATACTTAAAACATAAAAGTTACAATTGTAATTTCCGGAACATAAAATGAGGAAAGTAGGTTTGATGAATTTTAGACTCACAGGACATATCGAATGGCAAAGGTGCAATGCAAGGCAGCAGGTCACCTACTTGACGATGTTACGTGAATGGATAGCAACAAAGGAATTGCGAAATATAGTAAAAAAAATAAAACATTGCTAAGAACGAGAAACGATAGAAGGATGTGGAAAGCCATGATCAACCATGTCATAGAGGAACACGATATAATAAAATAGAAGAATAGACCTACGTGTCTACGCGTAAGTCTTTAAAGAAAAGAAAAAAGATAGAACTGGGTATTTTTCTTGGCGAAACATAAGAAGGAACATAACAATGAATTCAAAGAATGAGAATATATTTGAGTTAGACACGAGTAAGTATAAAACAGATAATGTAAAGGAAAGAACGAAAGCAGACAATGACGAATGGATCCTGGGAAGTAAAAAAAAAAAAAATCGGAATGAAAGAAGTAATGAAACAGGAAGTAAGGAATAATAACGGAAGGACGTGTGATTGGTTTAAAACCGGCTGTGATTGGTTTAAAACCGGCTGTGATTGGTTTAAAACCGGCTGTGATTGGTTTAAAACCGGCTGTGATTATAGCTGATAAAGTTCGAAGAAAAATATTTCATTTCACCAGCTGTCTTTATACGCTGGCACTGGAGAAAAAAGCAGGTTAATCAAACATAGACTAAAAATTTTATTGCTTGCTTTACCTAGCAACGTTCCAGGAGAAAATGTTAAATACCGATTAGTTTTCCTGATTGTTAATAAAATAAAATTTGCTAACATGGGAAGAACAACAAATGATCTATCAAATGAAAGTCGTGTAGAAAAATTTAGACATCTGGGAAATGTTTCAACAGAGGACGGAAAAATGCGACACCTAAATCCAAATGCGAATGGGAATAGCAAAAGATATCGCTCGAAAAAAAAACAGGAAAACCTCGTTAGAAACCAGGAATACCGGACTGATATATAGCCGTAAAGTGGGAGGACTTATTCCCATACCCGTAATGTGGTAGAGGCTTTTAAAATTTACGGCAGTAAATGCTGGACAATCTTCCCACAGATGAAGAAGGGTCGTTCTTTTTCTTTTTATGTGCCATGTCCTTTCACTACGTAGTCGATCATGGCTCTCTACCTCCCTCTATCCCTTGTGGCTCTCAACCACTTCTTTCTCTCTGCTTCCGCTTCCATACCACGTTCTGTCAGCCACTTATTTAAGCCCCCGCGTTTTTTCCTTTGTTCTTCTTTCCCCCTATTCGACCCATGAGTATCAGATTCTCCAGTCCTTCCTTCCTCATTATGTGTCCCAGAAACTTCAGCTGCCTCTTCCTGATGCTAAATATAAGCCTCCTCTTTGTTTGCATCCTCTCTAAGACTTCATCGTTGCTCACACGCTCAGTCCATGTTATCCTCAGCATCCTTCTGTAGAACCACATCTCTGTCGCCTCGAGTCTTTTCTTCATCTTTGAGGAAATCCTCCAACATTCGCTGCTGTAAAGAAGGACAGATGTCACGTAACAGCTCAGTATTCTTTTCTTTGTTACCAAAGAAATACTCCTGTCTCAGCTTTTGGAATGCACTTCTCAGCTTTTGGAATGCGTCCTTAGCCCCAATAAGGCAACAAAAATGTAGCCCTACAGAATGATATTGATAATATCATGGAATGAACAACGATCAAGTTTTAGCGAAAATGGAAAAAAAAGAGAATACTTACACATAAAATCAGATAGAAATAGTTGAAATTTCTAAGACACATAATTAGGAAAGATGGCTTCGAAAATTTAACACACATAGGACATGTTGACGGCAAAAGGGACACAGAATAACCAACTTAATCAGCTTGTGTAAATTAGAACAGAGATTGGAAGAGATAGCAAAAAAGACAACCACTGCTTAGGACAAAAGACAGGATGTTGTAGAGAGCTATGATTTCCTCCATCCTGAAGAGACATATCAGATAAAAGAAGAATAAGAATGAAACTCGTATTGCATTGACTCTTTTATCTCTTTTCACACAGATATGGGTGTCCAGAGTTCTATCCATTATTATCATCAACGGCTTATCATCACTTCCCAAATCTGTATTTAAACTCTTGAATTAATTTTAATGGATGTTATTCACTGTCCACAACTCAAACATATTAAGTGATTTCTTTCTTGTTTTATTAACGTAATTTTGTCAGACGACAACATTTATCTCAGGACTACACAATAGATTTACTGCTCGTCTTCAAGGACCAATTCTTAAATCTTTTTTTATTGATATTAACGTCCACGAATATTTACTACGAACTCTATTCCTTTACTTGCTTCGTCCTTCATCGACATTACCCAGCCATTAAAGTCTACGAGATATTTTCAACTGCAACTCAACTTCTTTCGTCAAAGATAACATCAAATCTCGAAAAATCATCAACGTTACTTCGACACTAAAGTTACTGAGTTTCTTTCAAACAAACACAATCTTCCTATCGAATCAAATACATGAAAACTTCCGAAAGACCTTTATGCATGTATTTGTTTATATTACTTTTATTACAAGGACTTTAGATTAATTATTTTCATAAACATTCTTTATACATTGGAAGGACTAATAAGCATAAGTTATCTTCTTTTCAGCACATTCTTGAAATCATTTATCCTTTTCTCATAAATATATTTTGTATGTAGTTTTTGTTTGTTGCCAAAAATATAATTTATCTTTATTTTAATCACATAATATTGCCTTGTTGTTTTGTACTCAGTTTGTTGTAAACTTACTATCTTTTGTTTGTGGACTTTTTTCTTCAACACGCGACAAACCGCAACAATACTCAATATACAACTCCCCCCCTGTCTTAAATCCGATTAAGTAAATCTGGCAGCTGATTAAAAAAATGGCATCCAATCGGTTGTTAATTGTGGCAAGAAATGGCTTGTAAATTTTAACAATGCCAAAAATGAAACTGGTACATTTTAGCTATTTTAGAGAACTAATTTTGCCTTCCATCCACACGCCTTCTTTGTCTTACGTTATCGACAGTCATGAATAGGGATGTGTGACGTCCCCCCGCCCGGTGTCACTGCGCCAAATGTGACGTCTGCCTGGCCACGTCGGTCGTGCTATCCTGTCCTGTGACGACCAACTGGTTTGGTATTGGTCGCGGCACCAAATGTGACGTTCTAACCTTTTAGTGATTCGGATGGGAATCTGGTTAGATTCGGTATCAGCCTTGTCGTTCCCAGCTCGCCTCCAACGTCTGGTTACCGACGTAACTGTTTTGATTTCTAGTCTAACCTACCCACGTTGAGATTTGATCTTAGGTAGACGAAATCAATCAGTCGCCGGGCAGTAATGCAAGCTGAGTCCGGACAAGGGCAACACCGCTCAAGTATATGTAAAATAAAATAAAATAATAACTCGAAAAGTTCAAATGTGTTAAAAAAGGATAACGATATTTTATATCTGGTTCCTGAATACAGGACTGCGTCTTCTTACCAACCCGCTTATATGGATTCGTGACACTTTGTATTTGTTAGGCGAGTCTTAACATCTTAAGTTGTTTGTTCTTTAAGAAACTGCTTTTGGTGTATCTTCGGGCGAGATTCGCAAAACTTGTTTTGGTGGTGTGAGTCTAAGTCGTTCTTTAAAAATAAATTGTTATTGGTTAGAAGTTGAGTTCGGAATTGCGTGGATATCTTTCAGTCAGCTGTTCTGCGAGGCGACTGCCAAAACCTCCCCAACTGGACTCCAGCTCCAACTGAACTGCGAACTTAACTGGACTCGAACTCGAACTGCTTTTCACTTGCTGCGACTCTGCTTATATGGACGCCGACCAAAACCGGGGTGGGCTTGTCGGGGTTTGAGATTCCTTGATAATTCTAAATCCACAATCCACTTCTTTGTTTTCGGTCAGGAAAATTTATTATTTTCCATTTTTGGAAGTCTTTCGTCTTTTCACCTTCTTCTGTTCTCATATTGGTATCTCACCATACCCTCAGAGGGTGTCAACGGGTTTCCCATCTCTCTCACAGTGGCATCTCACACCTATCCCTTCAGGAGGGCGCAACAGGCCTCCCCTCCTTCTTCACATGATTACCTCCGCCTAACGCTCATGCCACCATTCAGCCAATGGGTGCTCAGCGGCGTGTGTGTGGCCAGACTAGCCTCGGTTTAAAAAATCTTGCTCAAAGCCAAATGTCACTTGGACTTTATCACTCGAGGCCTTCGCCAAACAAGTGGGTGGTCAAATGGACGTATTTGCATTCTGTCGCTAATTAACTGTTCCGATAAAATAGTTTCGCTATCATAGCCAGCCCTGACAATAACCAGATGCTCCTCTCAATGATATTCTGCATATAGACAGAGGCTTAATCTTTCCTTCATGGGGGTCAGCGGACATTTTTGTTTTTCGGTCAGCGGATGACCTATTTAATTTTTATCTCTTTAGAATTCTGCGGGAGGTCGCTTGTCCAACTTGAAATGTTTACCATTGCCATGGCAGATTGGATATATCTTATTCGCCGCCCCGTAACATAAATCAGATGAAATCCGAAACATCCACGACCCTACTCTTCTCGCCAATGAGAATAAAACTTTTAGCATCTTTCTTTGGCAAAAAGAACAACATCGCTTAGTGTTCTTTTCGTGATGGCTTCTTATCGCTTAAATTTAATTCTCACCTTTTTTTTTCTTCTTTCTTTCTAGCGACGTAAATAGTGTCACAGATGATTATATTGAATCAATTGCTACATCTACTCATGGGAATATTGGTTCATTGACAACTTTCTGGCAGCTTTTCGCACCCGTATTACAAATCTTCCATTCAGCCACACACTGAATATTGCTGTCACATCTGGTTTGCTACTCCCGCTATTTATCTCGTGATTCTCGATAAAATGAAATTCCTGTAATGTTATAGGTCCTCACTTCAGGCATTTTTCCACAGCCGTAAAGGGGTATCCTGAATCTTTTATGTAAATAGTTGTTCTAATGATCTCTCGCCACTGGTGCCTCAATAAGTCAGGTCAATTTTGGAAACGTCGTAAAAACTAGGCGCAATCGAATGTGAACTCCACTGAATAATCAGCATAATGAGCCACATGACAGAAGTCATCATCCGTATTCTGGTGAATAGAGCGCGCAGCAGAATCAGCCCAGAAATAGGACAAGAACAGTGTGGGTTCTTCAAAGACACCGGAACAAGGAACGCAATATTCATGCTCAGAATGTTATCAGAAAGAGCAATACAAATGCAGTTGGACGTACGCCCACGTTTTATAGCCTACGCAAAAGCGTTTCAAAAAGTTTACTACAAAGATCTGTTGGAACTGCTCAGCAAACTTGATATAGCTGGAAAGATATTAGAGTAATCAAGAACTTATATTGGCAGCAAACTGTATGCGTGTAGATAGAAAATGAGTTCAGCAGATATACAAAAATAGAAGGGGGCATAAGGCAAGGGCGTGTCTTCTCACTGGACTTATTCAACCTATATATTCTGAGAGAACTGGAAATTTTAACAGGATTCATCATTGGCGGCCACATTCTTAACAAGAATATGGCACAATGTTGACAGCAGACATGAAAAGAAAAACCAAAATAACTGCAAAACCTCCTACAGAAGGTCAAGCGAAAGAGAAAAAGGGACCAAGCATAAACTACAAGATAGAATGCATAGTCTTCGGCAAAATGATGTGTCTGAAATGCAATTTACAGGTAAGGGACAAACAGGTGCGGAAATTTAAATATCTGGCAGAGGACGGTAAGTGGGACGCTGAGATCCGAAAACGTATTGGGATGGCCAAGAATGCGTTCCAAAAGCTAGGCAGAGTATTACGAGACAGGAGGACTTCGTTGATAACAAAAAACAAAAAAAAAAAGATACTGAACTGCTACATGATATCTGTCCTACTTTACGACAGCGAATGTTCAAAGTTGAAGAAGAGACTCAATGCAACAGAGGTATGGTTATACAGAAGGATGTTAATGATACCATGAATCGAACATGTGAGCAACGATGATGTTTTGGAGGGGATGCGAACAAAGAAGAAACTTACATTTAACATCAGGAAGAGGCAGCTGAAATTTCTGGGATGAGTAATGAGAAAGTGGGGGCGGGGAAAATCTGATACTCACAGGTCGAATAGAGGAAAAGAGTGACAAGGGATAGCAACATGTGACATACCTAGCGGGCTTAAGAAAGTGGATGACAGAAGAGGATGTAGGATAAGTGGCACAAAAACAAAACTTTTTGCGAAACACAAGGGAGAGGAGGAAGTGGAAAGCCTACGTCCTGAAGAGACGCTGCATATAAAAGATGAAAGAAGAATGTAATGCACTCATTTCGACAGTCGGTGTTTACTATGTTAAATAAGAGCCCAAAATAATATTAGGTTGGTGCAAAAATAATGTCGTTTTCTCACATGTGAGAAAACGACATTATTTTTGCACCAACCTAATATTTTACAAATCATTACAGTTTTTTGAGGAAATGAGTTTAAATGTTATGTTTAGTTCCAAAATCATAGTTGGAATTTCATTCTGCTGATCAGTGAAAGCCTTATATAGCACAGCCTTTTAATATTTATAATTTACTGAAGCTTTACAAATTATATATGGGCAAGATGTATAACATCAGCACATTATTACTAAATCATTGAATAAGACCTTCATTTACTTCAATGGGAAATTATATTATGATGTTATATATGTTATGTAGTGTGATTTTCAATAAACAATGTAAATTTAAATTGTATAATGATCTTATATACAAGCTATTGATTCAAAGTATTTATTCAACCTAATGTCAGCGGACAGCGTGAGACCAAGCAGACGTAACGAGGCGCTCTCAAGGAATTGGACAACAGCTATTCTGTTGGTAGGTAGGGAAGGTTCTCTGTGGTGGGTTAAGGAGAGCAGGTAAATAGCAATTCAGAACTGTTGACTTTGTTTTTGAGGAAATTTTCCTGTATCTTAATACTTTGTTTAGTTTTTCGAATGTATCTTTTGTTATTATTTTGTATTTCGGTGTCACATTTTCCATCCTCTGTTAAAACAATTCTGAGATATTTACATTTCTGTAGATGCTTGAATTTGGCTCCAATTCACAGCTCACATCGTGGACTTTTCCGCTTGCTGACAGCCATATAGACTATCTTTTTTTTTTTTTTTTTTTTTTTTTTTTTTTTTACAATCTTTCTGCTTTTCTTAACTATCATGTATAGGAGGTCAAGTCATTTTCTTTTTATGCCTGCCATGAAGTTGGAATAAATCGATTGTTTTTTGGGGTTTTTTTTTGGGGGGGGGAATTTTTTCAGGAAAGATATCATAGTATAACATTCACCTTCCGATTCAGCCACATCTCATTCATTTCGCAGAGTATTATAGCATGTAATACAGTTAGTGAGAGATTATTTCACTTTCCACACGATCTGCCGTTCTGCAAGTGGAATCGTTATATTGAATCAATTGTACTGTCTGCTAACAGGAAAGTTAGTTCAATGTGCCGTGCTAGGTAATTTCCCCCGTCAGAATCCATGTTGCAAGTTTATAAATCTACCATTTTTCTGGGAATTGAATATTGCTGCCACATCTGGTCTGGTGTTTCTCGCGACAAATTCCCTAAAAGGTCTGTACTGTTATCGGTCTTGACCTGGTATTTCAACATCATTCATTTTCTCATCACTACGATATGCGTCTTTTCTCCAAATATTATCATGACAATTGTTCTCATGAGAGTTTCTCCTTGCTATCTTGACCGCATGCATTTAAGTGTATTACTAGATTAGCAAATATGTTTTATTGTTTTACTACTGAAATAGATTTGACCGTAAGTTCTATTCTAAGTTTGTTTTCTTGTGTAACAGAATGTACACGCTGAACCAGGATAGTCAGCGACTGGTTAGAATACTTCGTGCGCATGATATAATGACACTGATGGATTGCCTTTGTCTAAATTCTGGATATAAGACAAAAACGGCAGAGGACCGCAGGAATTTTGACGCGTCGATACGCTTCCTCTACCCAAATCCCATAGACGGAGGCTAAGAGACGCTAAGCCGAGCGGGTATGCTTTCACTTGAATTCCTCCTAGAATTAATACTAAAGAAACAATGAAGATATTGAATTTTCTCACAGTTTGAAACAAAAATTGTGTTAGGAAACTCCGACTGATACTTGAAAAGGCGGCAACAGTTAGCGGACATCAGGTATGTCCCATACGTGACACACGCTTAGGCGATCATGTATCTTTCTATACATGACAGACTAGGCATTTTTCCTGAAATAGGTTGCCATTTCTTTCTGCGGCAGATCAGTTGCCATCCAAAGCTATAGAACCCAGTTTGTTCTGCTATTTAGCCATAGCTGGGGGAGAAGAAGGGGATTCATACCTTTCCCAAGGGTATTAGCACGTAAGTGAATGTAATGGATTCGACTGAAATTCGAATTACTCGGCTCTCTGATTCCTATCCATTATCCCACTATGTCTCCTCTAGCGGACATAACAAGTTTAATAGCATGAAAAACTGTTTTAAGAAAAAGATTTTATAAATTTCAACCGACAATATTCTTAACTGTTCGGTCAATGGATGTGAAATATATCCTGTATGGAATTTAACCAATTCCATCACCATTATCAGAATTCTGTTGAAGGTTTCAAAATTTTCAACTGTAAAGGCAATGGATTCCTGGTTGGCACGTGTCATTGTGAGTATTTTTTATGGCCTTGAATTTTTTAAAAATTTTATTGTATTTTAAGTGTATAAGTTTACTTTTCTAAAAAAATAAGTAAAATTGATATTTTGTGAATTAAAAATGATTCCGAATTGTTCTCCATTTGTATAAAAAAGCATTTCACTTCCTGGCAGAGATCAAGAAACTCTGCGAGATAGATAGATAGATAGATAGATAGATAGATAGATAGATAGATAGATAGATAGATAGATAGACGTAAAAACGTAATTGGCTTGTTCCTAAAAATAATAAAAGGAAAAGTTCGAAAGTGTTTTCTAAATTGGAAAGCCCGTTAAAAATAACGGTCAACGCAAATTTGAAATAATTCATGGCTTTCGCTGACGATATATATATATATATATATATATATATATATATATATATATATATATATATATATATAGTATATCAAAATGTAGTGAAAGATCAGTATGATTTATAATACGGTTTTCTTACTAATTTATTTAAGAAAAAAAAAAAAAAAACAGTGCTTAATACAACACTGCAGAGCATAAATATTGTAGATTTACTATTTTAAAAATATGGTTCCATCCCTACACAGGAATTACCATGTTTCAAAAACTGAAACTAAAACTTCAAATTTAATTACAGGGTTAAATTAAGATCCATTTTCAAGCGAATTTTGGGAAAAACTAGTAAATAAATATATATATATATATATATATATATATATATATATATATATATATATATATATATATATATGTATGTGTGTGTGTGTGCGTGTGTGTGTGTGTGTGTGTGTGTAATAGCTGAACGAAAATCGCTAGCAGTTTACAGAGGAATAACATATTTGCCACGCCAACGAAGTAAGGGACTTAACTTTAGCAGACACTCTAGAACTTCATTTTTAATCATCTTGTCTGGTTTAAAGGATACTATTTTGAATATATTACAAGTGTTTCGATCCTACTTTGATTCGGTTTTCTTATTCTTCGACTTACTTTTCCACTTTTCCTCTCATAGTTTTCCTTCAAGTAAGGTTTTTTCTTTAAAAAATATTAAAAGAGATCAAGAATTTTATACCTATATAAGTAAACTTATTTGACTTATAAAGGAATTTTTATACAAATCTTTCAGATCACTTTTGGGAATTGGCTAGATGCAATAGTAAAATCTATGCTAACAGATTCTTTTCTACCACTTCTCGCTTGTGGAACTCCATCCAGCTCTATGCTTTCAAGCCAACTTTAATCTTCAAAAAATGCCAATCTCAATCTACTGTCCTGATGATTAGCTTTCTTTTGTTCTGACTCCATGGTAATGTCTCTTTTTTTCTTATTCTTCCACATCCAGTAGTCCCTTGGGTATTAGTGGCTTTACTGCCTTGCTTGAGGTAAACTAGATTAAAAAAAAACGGTAGTGACTCCCTTCAGGACGTTAGCGATCATAACTCTTCGCAAATTCTTGTTAAGTAACGTTAGACTCTAAACCATCCCTCTTCTTACCCGATCTGTTATCCACTCACAAAGCAATTGTTATGCAGTTTATTTATTCATATGTTTCTCGTGCGTTCAGCAGGTACTGTGAATGTTAAATTCGTTAAACCCAAAAATTTCAACCGTCTATTTCTGATTTTAAGTATAAATGTCCGTTTAGTCTGCATTTTCCTTGAAGGTTACTACTTGCTCAGATGTTCAGTCACTAAAATTCGCAGCGTCCATCTTGAAAATCGTATCTCTTCTGTAATGTTTTTTCATCTGTGAGGAAATTGTCAAATATTCCTTGTCACAGAGGAGGGTAGATATGAGATCGAAATTTAGAGCTCTTTTCTCGGCTCACAGCAATATGTTTATGAATTTTTCAATAATAATAATAATAATAATAATAATAAATAAATAAATAAAACAACCAAAGATCACACATAATTTACATTTATAAAGCCCTTCGTAAGGTGTTAACTGTACATTTGAAAATTTAAAAAAAAATTATTTCGTTAAAGCATGGGCTTTATCTCATGCATGTATCTCTTCAATAAAGTCTATCGGAACATTTTCCAGTCAAATCGAGGAGGCAAACACAACTATAATTACTTGTGTCCTCATATATAACATTCTTTAGATATCCACCTCAAGCATAAGTGATTAAAAATAATAATAACAACATAAAAATAATAATAACAACATAAACGAGAAACTCGTTTATGTTGTTATTATTATTTTCATCATCATCATCATCATCATCATCATCATAATCACTATTATTGTCATCATCATTATTATTATTGTCATCAACTTCATCACCATTATTATTAGTGTTATTATTATTAGTCATTATTATTATTATTATTATTATTATTATTATTATTATTATTGCTGTTTTTGTTGTTGTTGTTGCTGTTGCTATTGTTGTTATTATTGTCATCATTATTATTATTAGTCATTTTTATTATGATCATTTTATGGTCATCATTATTATTATTGACATCATTAATATTATTGTCGTCATTATTATTATTATTATTAATGTCATCATCATCATCATCATCATCATTGTCAATATTATTATTGTTATTATTATTGTCATCCTCATTATTATTATTGTCATTATTATTGTCATCATCATTATTATTGTTGTCATCATTATTATTTTTATTGTTATTAGTCATCACCATTATTATTATTTTAATGACATTATTATTAGTATTATTTTAATTCCATTATTATTATTATTATTATTATTATTATTATTTATCACCGGGGTGAGTTCAAATATTGCATTAGTTTATATAGTTATTCACCGGGGTAAGTTCAATACGGCATTAGTCTTCTATATTCACTTATTAACTATTGCCTTTGAAGAAGGCATGAATATGCGGCTCCAACCCCAGTTATAGGTTAATTAGCGGGGTAGACTGCACTCTCCCGTTGTGTGTAGGCGCTATTGTTTAGCATTTTATTCGACTGAATTTATCATCCATAAAAGTGGGATCTTGAAATGAAACTTTTCGTTCTTTTAGAGAGTCCATTTTGTTCTACTATTTAATCCATAGCTGTAAGAAGACTGGCTCATCTATTTTCGAAGGGTACTGGAAACACACTCGGTAATAACTTGTACAACACGTTGATTCAAATCCACTTTCCGCGGTCATTGCAATTACACATTCACATATATAGGAAAAATATTACGATACAAGGGAAACAACTCGTAATTATTATTTTGTAATTATTTCCCATGAATTTCACGCCATTTTTTTTTTTTTGTTTTTATTTTTTTTCTAAATCAAATTTCTTGCAACTCGCTGATGGAAGTTGAAATCCTCACAATATTTAGTATTGTAGTATTTACCGCTAACATTTTTTTTGTCGAGATTTACAAACCCTACTTTTTGTTCAATTTCGCAAAAAAAAAAAAAAAAAAAAAACGATAAAATTTGAATAAGCTGATGTGTTTGGAAAAATACTTTGACAAAAAGCCTATTTTGCGGTTTAATGATTTCTTTAATTTTAATTTGATTTTATAGGATATCATCGTAAACAATATTTAAGAATTTTTTTTCTTTTTAACTGCGAAGTATAAATTCTTAAGATTTGATACTCTTGATCATGCAACATACAACTGGTTATGCGTAAATATTTCTTTCTGGAGACAAATTCCAAATTTCTGAAGCATTTCGAATTGGGATTTGTTTATAGTCTCGAAACGCAGTGTGAACTGAAAAACGGAAAAGGAAAGAAATACAAAAAGGTAATATTGTATTTTTATTAAATAAGTATTTGTTATTTTAATCATTAAATTGTTTTTAAAATAGTGGAATTATTTTGTATGATAAATAATAAAACTTCTAACTTTTCCAAAAATGATGAAAATATATTGTACTAAGTTATGATAATTTTGAAATTGAAAGCTAAATGTTGCACTAAAATAAGTGACAAAGTAAGCGTTGTAAGTTCTCTGAACATCGGCGCCTTATAAATATTATATGAAGTTCAATAATTCACAGCTAATACAGTTTAACCCGTATATAAGATAATCCCGGATATAAGAGAGATTTTATCTGGTCCCAAATTAGAGCCATACTTACCTAAACAAAATAGACCTAACCCGGATATAAGATAAACCCGGATATAAGATAAACTCGGATATAAGAGACTTCTTATCCGGTCCCGACAACTCTCTTATATCCGGGTTACACTATATATATATATAAACTAAACTAAAGATGGCAAATATAATATTTCAATTTCTTACACAATTAACTATATCGGACTTAGTACCAACTCCTTGAGTAAATGTCTCACTTGTCACATCAAAGAGCCATTAAGAAAAATTCTTGTCAAAATCTCTAAAATTTTACATAGATAACATTACCGGAAATATCTTCCAATTATCAACCTGAATTTATTTAACAGTATGTTGAAAGTTTTTTTGTTTTTTTTTTAAATAGACATTCACTCGAATTCCAGCCGCGCTCAAAACGCGAAGAAGCGGAATAAAGGCTCCTACTAGTATGCAAGCAACAGTAAAAAAAAAAAAATACGTCTTAAACATGCAAACATAAAGAGAAATTAACAGCAGCAAAAGAAAAACACCATGAAAATGGCTAAAGTAGCCAGAAGTGTTTACGACAATGGAAAATACAGACAAATTTTGCACACCCAATCCCCCATCAAAACTTTCAAAGTAAAATCTATTTTTGATATTAAAAAAAATTCCGGAAATGTTTGTTTGTTCATGTTGCCATTTGAACTTATCAAATACAAAATATTTAGATAAAAAAAAAGGAGTTTTGATAAAAGTAATAATAATAATGATGAAATACTTTCTAGAAATAAACCAGAGCACGGTATCATATTCAAGATCTTTGAATGTAAAACAAATGCATGTTTATATATGATCATACATACTTTATCAGTTTCATATGTTATTCAAATTTCATCACATGCATATATTATCATAAAATTCTTATCAAAGATAGAAAAGTACAAATGTGACTAATTCAAACGCCAGTAGTAGGCTACAATTTAATGTTTGAAAACAAACAATAATTTAAATACAATATTTACAAATATTTATTAAATAAAGAAATTAACTAATTAATACCGTGCTTGGAGGGGGCGCTCCTATTTCCTCAACTCATAAACAAACACACTCTATATTTGTATATATATATATATACACACACACACACATATATATATATATATATATATATATATATATATATATATATATATATATATATACACACACACACACACATATATATATATATATATATATATATATATATATATATAAAATTATTTATTTAAAAAAGTTATAACATAAATATGTTATAAAATCACTACAAAAATAGCCATTTTGTTTCAACACCCTCAGTGTCTTATCAAGTGATGACGTTGAATGTAAAATAAATGGTTTTAAAAGTTTCAAATTAATTAACAATCCTTCACAAGGGGAAAACGTTGTTACAAAGGCTAGATGGACCAATCAAAACACAAGTATAGGAAAATTCAAAAAGCTTGATAACGAAGTCATGTTATAATATCTATTCAGATGTTTAAAATATGGGTAGTATTAAAAAAGAAATTATTCCAACCAATAATTGCTAAATTATATGATAAAATTTGATATTAAAATTTAAATCTGCTAATTACAAAATCAAAATTTAAAATGTATTCGCTATTAAGTTTACAACTATAAAATTACTGAGGAGAAAAGAAGAAATATATATGTTATTCAATTTATTTCTTCATTGAAGTTACTTTAGCTATATTTAATATTCGGTCTTTTTACAATGTATACATTTTATTCCTAATAGTGTGTGAATGGGGTCCTAAACTCACGCGTGAAACAATCGCAATCAGATTCTAAATATATAAGCACCAAGACATATTTATATATATATACACACACACAAAAAGAGACAAGACAGAGAACATCTTCACGGTCTGTCATGAAAAAAAAAGGGGGTTGGGGGAAGGGAAACCAACACACACGTACATACATACACAATTAAAAGTGAATGCACTTTCCATACACATAGATACCTATAAATACATGCACACACATTCACAGACATTGACCCAGACAATCGGATACCACAACCGATAAATATTTAAGACAGAAAATGTCATTACATGAATGCTAACAACCTATTGAAATATAACTTAAGCGAGTCAATATACAAAGATAAAAATGATTAAAAATAATATTATTTAATATATTAAAATAGTATATGTAAATATAAAATCGGACATCAAAGTCAACACCCATCGGTAACTACGATGTCCACCTCATATACATATATATATATACACACACACACACACACATACGCATATATATATATATATATATATATATATATATATATATATATATACACACACACATACATAAATATACATAGATACATACATACACACCGAAATATCTACACATACATACATAAACATATACATACGTATATATCTCCATGATATTAAGTACACATACACATACACACATATATACACATATATACCCACAAATATACACACATATATGTGTACACATACTCACATAGAAATACATATATACACACAGCAATACACAAATATAAACATATATACACACATATAGTAACCCATGTGGCCGTAATGGCATACCCAAGTTTCCCTACCTACACGTACACATAAACAATTTCATATATAGTAGGTGTCAACATACATATATACAACTGCAAACCTACATAAGTAAACACACACACACATATACATATATATACATACACATACATACATATATATACACACATATATATACATATACATGTATACATACATGCATACACACATACAGAAATATACATACGCATAAATATATACATGAAAATATCTATCTATAATAACAAATACACATATATACGTACATACACATAAATACAACGATATTTAACCAAAAACATATATAAACATACATACATACACATACATAGTCATAGACATACATCTATATACATGCAAACACAAAAATACACGTATCCTAACATACATATATAAAAACACATTCATACCAACATAAATATACGTAAATAAATTTAGGTACACAATATAACAATACACATACAAACAACTATACATACACATACACATACATATACTCATATATATATATATATATATATATATATATATATACATGCACACATACACATACATACACATGCACACATATATATATACACATACACATACATACATATACACCTACACACACATATATATATATACATATACAAACATACATACATGCATATATATGCAACTACATAAACATACAGACACTTACATATATACACACAAAAAACATAAAAATACATATATACATACATATACGGATACATACCCACATATATATACACACACATACTTCTCATCCTTTTTACCTTCTTACTTTATATATATATATATATATATATATATATATATATATATATATATATACACACACATACACACACATATACATACATATACATACATACACGCACAAATATATCTATATACACACAAACAATTACACACACATACATATATACATATATATATATACAAAACTTAGCAACATATTAATACATTAATATACAAATATACACATTCCGCAGTACAAACACACATAACTACACTCAAATATATATATATGTTACATGTCCGGGCTTTCTTAATCAATGTCCATTTAATCGTAGGTGTTTTGTTCTTTTCTTTTAGATTCCAAAAGTACTTGGACAATGAAGTCATGTACCTATAGTCACTGTTAAAGATAGAAAATTACAAATGTGACTAATTGAAAGGTCAATAATAGTCTAAAATTTAATGTTTGAAAACAAACAATAATTTAAATACAATATTTACAAATATTTATCAAATAAAGAAATTAACTAATTAATACCGTGCTTGGAAGGGACGCTCCTATTTCCTGAACTCCCACATATGTATATGTATATATATATATATATATATATATATATATATATGTGTGTGTGTGTGTGTGTGTGTGTGTGTGATACAAAGAGAAGCAATATATTATTGTTGTTTTATTATAAGATATTAGAACAAAAGCATGTTGAAATCGATACACCATAGATTTCGTGTTTCACCACCACATTGTGCCTCTTCTGGTGATGGCAAGTGATGGCTGATTAAATAATTTTACAGACACACAGACAGAAAGAATTAATTGGTTTATTTTTAATGATTCATTTTTATTCTTTTATATTACTATATATATATATATATATATATATATAAGAGAGAAAAAAATTTTTTAATATTACCTTCTAATATTACTCCATCTTAATTTGAAACCTAAACTTTAAGTAAGAAAAATTACACATCTAAAAATAGTTACAAATTACATTCATGTTTTTAAATAGAGTATTTAACTTATATTAAATCCCTAAATTATTTGTAAAAGTGTTAAATATTTAAATTGCTAAGAAGCATTAAATTATTTTCTTCGTTGATATTTCCAACATTTAAATTACTATCAAAACGTTTAAATCTGTTTTTTTTTACCTAAATTGCTAAAACTATACCACCCCTCTTCTTCCTAAATACATCTTCTTTCTCTTTATTTCTCCTTTCTTTCTTTTTTATCTCTCTTCTCTGCTTTCTTTTCAAAATATCATTTCCTTTACATTAAACGATTAAATAGGTCAATGTCTGATCCTCCTTCCTCAATACTAAGTATGATTGAAATAAATATTAAAATAAACCCTCTCTAAACTCGACCATGTCTCTCACACTACTCCTTGCTACCCTCTTTGTAAAATTAGATAAACTTAATACTACCCGTCAAAAGTGTAAATTTTCATTTCATTTTTCGTTTCACCTTTTGGAAGTGATGCCTGATGATCCAGCGTCCTTTAAAAGTTGTCTGGCGAAATAAACTATTACAATGGAGTCTTAAAGTGGCATGTTTTTCTCTAAAGATATATATATATATATATATATATATATATTACTTCTGCAAATTATTATATATATATAACGTATTCAAACTGATATATATATATATATATATATATATATATATATATATATATATATAATTTAATCGTCAACCATTTTAAGAAATATAAAACCATTAAAAAAATGTAGTTTTATATGACTGACTGATTTGTTAAAATTTTTATGAATAATAGGAACATAATATGATTATTTATTTAAAAATATGATTCCAACACGCTACATAAGAGTTCTCATGTTTCAAAACAAGAGCCGAAAACATCAATATAATCATTTGAATTAAATTGAATTAAAGTAAGCTTAATTCAATTTAATTCAAATAATTATATTGAGGTTTTCGGCTCTTGTTTTGAAACATGAGAACTCTTATGTAGCGTGTTGGAATCATATTTTTAAATAAATAATTATATTTATGCTCTACTTTTGTATCGAGCACTATTTTTAAAAAATAATAACAAAAATACTAAAAAAACTTTGGATTATTTACCTAACCGTTTCTTTCCTATTTTCTATATATTTTCACATATAATAGGATTATAATACATAAAAAAATGAACGTATATATATGTATGTATCTAATGCTTCAAAAATTATCTTCAGTGCATATTTTTAAAAAGAAGCTCATTTTTTTTTTTTTTTAACATTCTGCATTATGGTCTATCA
>OZ010573.1:87112325-87122325 GCA_963932145.1 Acanthosepion lycidas | reverse complement strand
TTTATTTCTTCAGGCAATAATGACCTTAATATTACTTATTTACAAAAGCAATTAAAAGCTTTTCTAATTAAGTAATATCATAGTTTTATTGGATTCATTATTTTTCACTTCAGAGCAGATTTTCAGTTAGTTAGCACAAAGTTGAAAAAAAAAGTAGGTGATTTACCATCTCCAATGACTCTTACTTTAATCAAAAAAAAAAAATTGTAAGGAAATAAAAAGGTTTTGAAATTTCAGGATAATCAGTAAGTGGGGTGTAACATATTTAAAAAAAAAATATTTGTTACCAAAATTTACTAAAAAGAAATATTTAAAAAATAATTGCATTCATTTGTGAATAAGTCCCGAAAATTTCATTAAAATCGGACAATTACATTAATTTTACAAGAATTTCCAAATCAGTGTGTTTTCAACGGGAAAAAAGTGCAAAAAAAAAAACAATTTTATTTTAACAGCACCGCGATGACGGAAAAAAAAGAATTTAACCAAAATTTCGAGCGTCTTAGAAAATATTAAAAAATTTCAAAAAATAATTAAAAAATACTTTGGTCTTTCATCTTAATAATAACATAAGCATTTTGACGATAAAACTTTATTTTCGTTAAGTTTGTGCCATTTTTTTATTACGCTATGCTGTTTTCCAGCGAAAAAGTGGAGGTACCTAATATATATATATATATATATGTATATTAATAAAAAGAAAGAACAGTAAGATATATAATCCGGTGTTCTTATAGATATTTTTATTTTTACAAAATAGAGCTCAATGTAAATTTACAGAGCATTAATATTATAAGTTAATAGACTTAAAATATGGTTTTTCTCTACACAGTTCCAACCATGTTTCAAAAATGGAAGCTAAAAGCCCGAATTTTAATGAACTACAATTTTAATTACAACTTTAAAATATTTTCATTATTAGTTTTTATAGACTATAATTTCATTTAATAGAAGTGAATGTATTTAAGAATTAGGATTACTTACAGTAAGTAAAATTATTTTACAATTATATTACGATTTTAATTTTTTTTTATGTCAAAAATAGCTAATTCATTTCCCTGATTTAGTAAACTTTAGTTATTTATTAAATTACAATTTAAAAGAATTTTAGGTTAGAATTCATTTTAATTTTAATTACAGTTTTATTTACAACTTTACAATATTTTCATTATTAGTTTTTTTAGACTATATTTTATTTAATTGAAGTAAATGTATTAGTCCGGGGCAGAAACAATGACGCGATAACGCCGCTCTTTGACGTTAAAAAATACGTCAAAAAACGACATCACCGCGCCATTACCCCTGCACCAACCCAATATTTGAATTACTTACAAAAAGTAAAATTATTTTTCTATATCCAGTATGTTTGTATTACGATTTTTTAAAATTTTATATTTAAATATTATTTAAGTAATTTTTTTTTTTTTTTTTTTTTATTGCAAAAGTAGCTAATTCATTTCACTGATTTAGTACACTTTATTTATTTATTTAATTTCAATTTAAAAGAAGTTTAGGTTAGGACTCATTTTAATTAACTACAATTATAAATACAAATTTAAAATATTTTCATTGTTAGTTTTTATAGACTATATTACATTTAATTTCTATATCAAGTATAAGTATATTACGATTTTTAAAAATTTTATATTTAATTATTTATTTATTTATCTTTATTTATTTATTTTTTTATATCCTTTGTACATACAGTTGAAACTATATATTAGTAATGACATGGGTCATTCAATGGTCCACATCCTCTAGCTTTTCGTCATAATTTCATTTTTCTGTAGGTGTTTTATAGGAATCATTCGAGTGTCCGTATTTCTTTTGGGTGGGTGTTTAGGTTAGAATACGTTTTATTTAACTATGTATAATTTTAAAAGATGTTTAGGTTAGAATTCGTATTAACTACAATTTTAAATACAACTTTACAATATTTTCACAATTATTTTAATAGACTATTTTTTAGGAATAACTAATTAAATATAATAGAATTACTTACAGTATATAAAATTAATTTTTCATGTTAAATATAAGTATGTATATTACCTGATCCTATTTTATAAATTTATTTTTATTTTTATTTTTAAATATTATTTAAGGAAAATTTTTGACAATGACGGCATAAAATAGCTATTTCATTTCTCTGATTCAGTAAATTTTTATTTTTTATAAACTTAGTAATAGATAGTTTCTCCTGTATGCACAAAGGACATGGGTCATTTAATGACCTACATATTCTAGCTTTTCTTATTAACTTCCATTTTACTGTTGGTGTTTTATTTGATTCTTTTAGATGCCAGAAGTATTTCGATAGAGATGTCTGATTTTTAAATTTATTTATCCTAAATGAGCTTTGATGTTGGTTGAATCTTTTTTTGAACTCATGGCTAGTGCAACCTATATATATATTTTTATGTTTTCTGGTCTTTCAATCTAAGAGATATTGCATTGGGATACTAATGATTCAGTGCAACATTTATATTGTAGAGGGCAATTATTAGGGTTTCTACAGTTACATAATTTTTGTTTATTTTCATCAGTTTTTATTTTTATTTTTATTTTTCCATTGTCCAAATTATTTGGGTTTTGGTATAAGTGTTTATTTAAGATATTAGCATTATGGTAATAGTAATATACTTGATGTGATAATAATTCTACAAACTGTAAGGGATTCTAATCACATTTAATTGTTCTTGAAAGAAATATAGTATATTCAAAAATTAAAAGTAAAAATATTTCAAATCGTAGTTAAATAAAAAGTATTCTGACGTAGACACCTCCCCAAAATCTTTAAATATACGAACGAAAAAAAGGAAAAAAAATGCCGTAAGAATTTTAGCCGTTAAAAAAAAAAAAAAAAAAAAAATTACTTAAATAATATTTAAATATAAAATTAAAAAAAATCGTAATATACTTATACTTGATATAGAAATTAAATTAAATATATTCTATAAAAACTAACAATGAAAATATTTTAAAGTTGTAATTATAATTGTAGTTAATTAAAATGAATTCTAACCTAAACTTCTTTTAAATTGAAATTAAATAAATAAATTAAGTTTACTAAATCAGTGAAATGAATTAGCTATTTTGGCCATAAAAAAAAAAAAAAAATTACTTAAATAATATTTAAATATAAAATTTTAAAAATAGTAATACAAACATACTTGATATAGAAAAATAATTTTACTTATTGTTAGTAATTCAAATATTGGGTTGGTACAGAAGTGGTGGCGCAGTGATGTCGGTTTTTGACGTATTTTTTAATGTCAAGGAGCGGCGTTATTGCGTCATGGTTTTCTGCCCCGGCCTGATACATTTACTTCAATTAAATAAAATATCCTCTAAAAAAAACTAATAATGAAAATATTTTAAAGTTGTAATTAAAATTGTAGTTAATTAAAATGAATTCTAACCTAAACTTCTTTTAAATTGTAATTAAATAAATAACTAAAGTTTCCTAAATCAGAGAAATGAATTAGCTATTTTTGCCATAAAATTAAAATCGTAATATAATTGTAAAATAATTTTACTTACTGTAAGTAATCCTAATTCTTAAATACATTCACTTCTATTAAATGAAATTATAGTCTATAAAAACTAATAGTGAAAATATTTTAAAGTAATTAAAATTGTAGTTCATTAAAATGAATTCTAACCTAAACTTCTTTTAAAAATGTAATTAAATAAATAAATAAAGTTTACTTAATCAGAGAAATGTAAATTTTACTTAAATAATATTCAACAATAAAATCTTTTTAAAAAATAGTAATATACTTGATGTGATAATAATTCTACAAACTGTAAGGGATTCTAATTACATTTAATTGTTCTTGATAGAAATATAGTATATTAAAATTAAAAGTAAAAATATTTCAAATCGTAATTAAATAAAAAGTATTAATCTGACGTAGACACCTCCCAAAAATCTTTAAATATATGAACGAAAAAAATGCCGTAAGAATTTTAGCCGTTAACAGAAAAAAAAAAAAAAAATTCCAGACGACACGCTTTTAACGGATGTTAGATTTCATTGAAAAATACATCCCTACCCACTACCAAAACGTAACAATAACTGATATATTAAAATATAGACATATTAAATACCCTGACACCCCTAGTCTAGCAAAATAGATTTATCTGTAACCTTGGAAACATGAATTTTGTTTTAGCTGTGTATTTAAAACCCAGTAATTTTTAAAGTTACACCAAAATTCGCTTGAGGATGAAATGGAACTAATGTCTTTAATTTAAGTACAAAATTAAATTCGGGGCTTTTAGCTTCCATTTTTGAAACATGGTTGAAACTGTGTAGAGAAAAACCATATCTTAAGTCTATTAACTTATAATATTAATGCTCTGTAAATTTACATTGAGCACTATTTTGTAAAAATAAAAATATCTATAAGAACACCGGATTATATATCTTACTGTTCTTTCTTTTTATTAATATACATACATATATATATATATATATATATATATATATATACACACACACACACATATATATACATATATACACACACATATATATATATATATACACACACACACATATATATATATATATATATATATATATATATATATATATATATATATATCAAGCTCTCGATAATAATGGCGAAGCTCAAGATGTGGTTTTAGATACCTGGAAGTTTGAAAGGGTTTAGGATACTGGTCTATTACGTAAGCTTCAGTGCTACGGTATTATAGGACATTTACTTGATTTAATCCAATCATTCCTATTTAATCAGGAAAGGAATATCGTCCTGAACGGGATCACTTCCATTTCCTTTCATACTAACGCGTATATTACTCAAGGATCTCTCCTGGGTCCTACACTCTTTCTGATCTTTATCAATGATCTTCCTGATATCATCAGTTCCCAAGTAGGCATCTATGCAGACGACGCTATCATTTACTCCTGACTCAATAGTAAACCGGGCAGCGCTGTCAAAGTTAACTTGACCGCTGATCTCGAAATGGACTTCTAATCATTGTTTAACTGGGGCACGAAATGTCTTGTAAATTTTAATGCCTCCAAAACCCAACTGCTTTCATTTAACCGCCATAGAGAAACGTCATTTCCTCCCTCAGCATGCTTGATGCTCGTCTTCCTGAGAGCGTCTCACTGCGCCTTCTTGGCCTCACGTTTTCAACTGACTTGAAACGGAGCATCTACATGGAATCAATAGCTGCATCTACTGCAAGGAAAGTTCGTTCACTGAGTTGTGCCAGAAGGTATTTCCCGTCAGACTCCATCTTACACATCCAAAATTCTTCCATTCGCCCTTGTATTAAATACTGTAGCCATATCTCGTCTGGTTCCCCTGCTGTTCATCTCGGCGTTCTTGAAAAATTCCATAGAAGGATCTGTAATGTATTTAGCTTCTGGATTTTAGACTATTTCTCACAGACGCGATGTGGTTTACCTCTATCTCTTTTACAACTATTTTCATAGCTACTACTCTGACGATCTTTTTCTCCTTGTGCACCGACTATATGTATTTAAGCGTGCTACTAGATTGGCTTTTAGGTCCCACCCATTTACTGTTCAAATAGTTAAATATAACCGCTACTTCTACTCTAACAGTTTCTTTCCTCGAACTTCCCGACATCGGATCTACCTTCTTCTTACTTGATTCTCTGATAACTTCAATCTTGAAAAACTTGAATGCAACGTCAATCGACATCTTCTGCTGCCTTGATCCCTGTCCTTTCTCCCTTTTCTTAATCTACCCTACACCCACTCTTTTCTGTCACTTTCACTCACCGTAACCCACTGAGGTCTAGTGGCACTCCTTCCTTGTTTGAGGTGAAATGCTTAAAAAGAATTACTGAAACATAACAATAATGGTATGTTTTTAAGACATCTTGTAAAGAGCATATATTCAAATATATTAAATCTTCATATTTACCGTCGAACTTATTTAAGGGAAAACAATTTAGTTACAAAAATGATTTCCTGGTGACGTAGATAATAAAAATGAGGAACCTTTTAAATATTATACAGAAACACGTTATGTTTTCTATAGATTATATAATAGAACTAACTCATTTCTTGATCTGCTAATGTTGATGTAAGAAGAGGAATATCATCATATAATACTTTCAAAAATCTATTCATGATCTCCGCACACATTAAACTATTTCTGTGAAAATGTATTCCTTCATGATGACTGTCGTAATTATTCGAGAAAAAAACAATTGAATCACTCGAACGACATTAACAATAAAAATGAGATCCTTTGAAAGAATATATCAGCTGTGAAGTCCACAGCCTATTTAATGAAAGAATTTCATTACTTGATATTAGTTACCCAAAGAAAAAAAAAAAAACATACATAATACCTAAGATTTAAAGTGAATTTTTAAAATTGAAAAATCTTTTTTTTTTTAAGCTTTTATTTTAGTTTTAATTTCAAGTTAATATATCATCTTTAGTATTTCCAAATAGCAAAATACTTTGTTGTATTTCAAAACCTAATTTAAACTGACTGGATAGAATTTCTATATATTTTTGCTAAAATAGCTGATTATTGCCCCTTATTATCCCTCTTTCAACGCAATGTAATTCTTTTTATTAACATATCTTCCTCAAATAAAATATACTTTCTGAAACATCATTTGAGGAATACTAACTGATTTAACGAATAATTACTCTTATTTTAAACAAATATTATTTACTTTAAGTTTAAAATATCTAAGAAATGCATTTTGTGACCAGACAGTGGCTGTTTACTTAAGGCGTTTCAGAGTTTGCCAGACTGATATTTACGAAATGTGTGTCTTAGGCGTTAAAAATGTAGTTGATCTAACGTGTGCGACTTTTATATATAATTTTTAAGTATTCGGTAATCTTAAAAATATTCTACGTAATCTAATTTTTTTAAATATTTTGGCTAAAGTAAATAATTTATTATTTTCTGATAATGTCGTGCATGGTCCACTGTATATATGGAAACTTGGCAAGTTAAGGTATATAAAAAAATTCAAAATTATTTTTAAACTATTGAAATATGATGATTTGTACAAAGCTTTACAATTTATGATTAGTAAATATATTTTTTACTTAATAAAAATATTACCTAACCCGTTCACATAACAATAGAAATTTAAAAGATTATAACTTTATAAATTATTATTTAAAAAAAAAAAAAAAAAAGAAAACAATTCTTATAAAAATTCGTCATTCATCGAAACCAAATTTTCTTAGGACAGTAGTATACATAATCTATCTTATTAATAAAAACAATTATGGTCTTTTCTAATTAAATAATATCTTAGTTTGACTACATTTTTTATTTTACGATTCAGAGCCAATTTTCGGTGAATGATCTACTGTTTTAAAAAGAAATTCATGATTATTATTTTTCAAGGAGTCCTGCTTTTAACCATTATAAACTGGAAGTGAGACATAATGTAATTTCTCAAAATTTCATTAAGTAAGGTGGAGGTAACAGATGACAAAAAATATCTCTACCAAGATTTTGTAAAAAGAAATATTTCTGAAATACTTTCATCCATTTGTAAATAAAACCTGAAAGTTTCATTAAAATTCGACAGTTATTTGATTTTTGCTAGAATTTCCAAATCAAAAAAGGCGTTAAATTTCCAACGCAAGAAAAACAAGATTTTACCCAAAATTTCGAACGTGCTAGAAAGCATTAAAAATTCAATAAAATAATACTTTGGTTTTACCTTTTAATAATAAACATTTTGACGATAAAACTTTTATCAAGTTTGTGACCTTTTACATCATGCTAGGCTCTTATCTCTCCGGGGATAAAAAAAAAAATCATTAAATTCCTCAATAATGCTGTATTGATATGTAAATGACTGCCAGATTAGCATAGCAGAGGTATAGGGAAGATATAAGTGCCTAACCAGTTAGGTGACCGGCCGAATACTATACGCGATATTAACTACTAACGCTAGACTGAGAAAATACAAATGAAATTACATTCCATAACAAATAATGTGTTTTGAATTGAACGTCTTATTTCATCATAATTGACGAATCAGAAATTATATATTTTACTTGTAGATTTTGCCATGAATTGTGTGATGAATTTAAGCAATTAAAATAGAATTAAAAAGAGTAGCTAATAATATAAATTCGAACTGGTCTTTTACGCGAATGAGCAGTGTTAACATAGAATTTAATGATCTGAGTTAATAAACTGTGAAAACATTAGTAAAATATTCGATGTTCGAAACAGATTGTGACATGCATTGGAAAGTTGATGTTTGATGAGCTCGTGGACCACTAACAGTACGAAAAGCTGGTTTTCATCCAAATAATGTGGTTTTGTTGTATAATGTAAATAAATGTTTCATATGTTATTTGTTAACTATTAAAAATTTCAGAGAATTTTGGGATCGATATTACGAATAAAAAATAATAAAATATATTATAATAAAATTAAAAAAAATTAGCTTGAAAGAAAGTACTCGTGTTTTCCGAAGAAATTTAATTTCCTACAAATCCCGAGAACTTCCTTCCAATGAGATACGAAATCTGTCTAAATCTGTATCGTATTTTCAATTTATATATCGTCTATCCTGGACTAATCACAAACATTTTATTTGGTTGATGGATTCGTTTTTTACGGCTTATCACCTCTTTGTAGGTTATTTAAAGCCAGAAAATTCTTTTAGTTTGCAAGCATCTATTTTTTTTTTGGGGGGGGGGGCAGGGGTGTTGAATGAAGATGATAATTTTTTTAATAATACAAGTCTTCTTAATTAAGCCATAGCGGAGAACAAGTGGATTTTTAAGGGCATTTAAGCGTAAAGGAATATAAAGAACGCAACAGAAATTGGAACTCGACTCTCCGATTATAAATTCTGAGCAATTATCCATTGCACCATCCGCACATCTAAGCTTACAGTATCTGGTAGTGCCAAACGGTCACCGAAGATATTACAATTAACTCAAAATTAATCTGCAAAAGGACCTTCAGTGGTTAAAAAGTACAGTAGCAATAAAACTAAACTCAAACTTCGCTAGAATACAGAATATTCAAAGATAATCAGGAGCTCAGTAGCCTAGCATCCCTAGAACCACACCTGGTCACGGGACTGATGATTATGATTATTGTGACGTCACCCTAGTCTCTAACCTGGTCTTGTGCTGTGCTGGTCGATAACCGAATTGAAATTTTTATTATCGTTATACGTGTGGGCCGATTATTATTTTTTATCCGTATTCTGTTTCCCTTGGCACTTAACTTTTATCATGACAAGATCCGGACATACAACAAATGGGTCTCCTTCCAAAACCAAATGATATCTCCGAAAGATAGTTAATGGCTATTCTTTTTTGTGGGGAGGGGTCTCACCTAATTCTTTCTCGGTCGCATGCTTGACCCAGTTTCGATTATCATCTAGAAATCTGCTTTGTATGCCTCTTGACCGAATTGAAATTTTTATTATTGCCATACATGTGGGCAGATTGTTATCGTTATCCGTATTCTGTTTTCCTTGTCGCGTCATGGCATAAATTAATTCTGACAGGATCCGATACCTGTCTTTCTTATAAATTTTCTATCTTCTGCGAAAAAAAATACTTTTCTTCGTAAATGAAAATAAAATCTTTACCCATTTTTCTTTTGTTAAAAAAAAATAACATCGCTCAGTATATCTTTCGTTATAGCTTTTTCTCGCCTTAAGTATTTCTCGTTTTTAATTTCCATGCTTAATTAGTTAGACAATTACCATAGCTAAATAGTGTCACATTATGTTGATGATGAGAAGAATACAATGGCAAGTATTTCTTTCGTTACATATTGGCTTAAATGTTTTCAATTATCTTCCGTATTCATTATATATGCCACTTGCAAAGTATCCATTTACATTTAAATTTAGTAAAAAAAAAAAAAAAAAACTCACAATGACCTGGGAGGCTACAAGAGTAATTTTATACTCAAAACAGGTAATGTTGAGAAGATGAGAGATTGAAATTGTCTTAAAATTTCAGGTTGTCCTT
>OZ010573.1:87032325-87109825 GCA_963932145.1 Acanthosepion lycidas | reverse complement strand
ATTGAATCAATTGCTAGGAAAGTTGGCTCACTGCGTTTTACTTAGACATTTATAAATCTACTGTTCGCCCATGTATTGAATATTGCTCTCACTGGTTTGGTGCTGCTGCTACGTTTTTGGATTTTCTTGATAAAATCCAAGAAGAATCTTCAATGATATTGTGGACATTCTGGCTGTAGTTAATGACGATCAAATCGTAATCAGACATCGGAGGGATTCTTTACAAATAACTAGATCAGTGAATTACTACGAGGTTTCGGTACCTCACTATTTAACAAAATTTAATGAACCGCAAATTCAAAGGCAGCAAAAACGACTCACAATTTAAAAGAATTGTCACAAGCGTTTAATGTTGGATTGTTTTCATAACAAATGGATCCAAATATGTTCTGGAGAAAAGGAAATGAGAGAACGATAAATACTCCAAATATTTAAGTGTAGAACACAGTAGCATGAAAAATATTTCCCTTTTCTCAGTTGTTTTATCTGGATGGCAAAACAAATAATCCAGTCGTTTTAAATAAGTCAAGACATGAATGATAAAACCTCGTCGAAAAAAATCAAACGTGTCTAATAAAGTGTTTTTTCCATATTTCTTGCTGGAGATATTTCATGAAATATTGTTCTCAGTTAAGATAACCTATGCAACATCGATATCGATTCATTAGAGTGATTATTGCAGAATAATTAATGATATACATTGTTATCAAAGTTACTCAAATTTTACAAGTAATCATAAATATTCAAGTGTGGATCTCACGAGCGTGAAAGATGTTTTGTTTTCCGTTTTATCCATATGCTAATACTCACATTTCTGATTGTAAAGATCCAGATTTTCTATTCTCCATATTGAATTAGCGTGATATATAATGCACTTGAGACTTATTTGGCGATGATTATATTCTTGGTGATGTGATTAATGATAAGACTTTTTACATTCAATAAAAGTATTCCTCATATTTTGATCATGCCACCGTGGACCGTTTTTGTTGTAACCCTGAAACTTATTATATTAGAAACACATCCGATAATATAATAACTTTCTTAAGCAAATATACAAATTCGTCCGACATAATGTAAAAAAATTATTGTCAGCAACATCAATGGTCAAATGAATCCACTAGATAAAATAATATAATAGTAATCATATTAGTTCTAGATATAAAAAGGAATGACATTAACATGAAAATTAGATACTTCATGGATTTCATCAAGAATAGCTAAGTATATATCAGAAGCAGCAGACCCGATGTGTCAGCAATATTCAATGCATATGCGTATGTGTAGGACACAGGGAACAAACATTCCTACCAGCAGACTAGGAATTTATTAATTATTATCTTTCCACTTTACGTCAGTGGAAAAATGGTAACCCGGGAAAGCATAATGAAACAATCTTTTCTAGATTAGCATCAGACATGTTGATAGAAGATCAAGCTTCTTCTCTCAGATGAGATATTGGATATTAACTATGTCTTTTTTAGATCAACTGCCAATATTACCTTATCGAACCGATCAGACTGACAGGAGTAGATAGTTATGTTGCCAGTATAAATAACGAGTTGACAAGCAACGACATTGTAATGTCGTTGATAAAAATTTAGAACAGTGTAAGTTCAGAGTTAGAAGCGTGGGGCACACCTGCATTAATTCAAATAGATATAGAAGAGGCGTCCGTTAAAAAATAATTAGGCGGTTTGATATAAAAGCTTGGATCAGATCAAAAATGCGTTGAGAAATACCATAAACGTTCAATTTTAACTCAATGCAATGAAAAAACATTGTTTTTTACTAATTAAATCTGTTTGACAATATAGCTATATAAATATTAATAAAAGCAGTTATATATGGGAAGAGTATATATGCCATAAGTTCAGTCATGTGTTAAAAGAAATCACCTTTTGACATACCACCTATTATAGAACGTTTTAAAGTTTTATCCCAAAAGAGTATGAATGTTATAACGTGAGTTGGCATTTTTTTCAAAGGGATTTCCTCTTCTTTACCTTTCACACCATGAATCATTCATTCACTTGAATTATGTACTCGATAAATATTTACCGAAATGTTTGTAAAATTCGTGCAGATTTTGAAAATGTTTTTTACAAAAAGAATTATTGGTGATCTTTCTTCTAAAATATAGAATATTTTAATAAAGTGCAAAAAAATATCTGGATAAAATTTTTAAATCGCCTTTTGAATCATTTTATTTGTATGCATATTATTCGCATTTTCAAAACATTTCGGCATTATGCTGTTGATTTGATTTTGGTCTCCTCGTTATCCACTTAAGTCCATTGAACAATAGCTTAAACTTTTGATTAGTACTGCTTCAAATTTTAATTCAACTTCATTCTCTGGTTTTCACCGCAATATTATCCTTTTCTGTTTATACAACTACTTTTACAGTCTTCCAGGTTATTATAAGTTATTTGTTTAGTTACTTCACTAAAATTGTGTTATCTTCATAGATAGAAAGTCGGGATCTAATGACATTAGAAAAGTTGTCATTGAAAATTAGGAACGAAGGGACAACATTCGTTTCGCCATTAAATAAAAATTAAGTAATCAAATAAAAAACAATATCTCAATTGGTGACGAATAGCAACGTACCATATCCTGTCAAAATCCTTCGATATATATATCCGAATTTCAACATTTGTATCTGAAGCTTGACAGATTATATCAGCAATAACCTTTAACACATGAAATCTTGATCTAGAGAAGAAAAATACTTAAATAGTTATGTTACGAGCATAGATACCGAGTTGAGAAGTCATGGTATCATTAGGTCATTGCTAAAAATTGGGAACAACGTTTGTCCAAGTTTAGAACAGTGAGAGACACCGGCATTAAGGCAATAGTATCTGGAAGATCGTCCGTTCAAAATAACTTCCATTTCCCGATTTGTTAAGAAAGTTTGTATTAGATCAAAATTTGGTTCGTAAATACCATATACTTTCTAATTTACCACTTAAACATATGATACAAATTGTTTTTCTTGATTAAAAGGGTGAACACATAATATTAATGCAAGCGTTTTATACATACATACATATATATATATATATATATATATATATATATATATATATATATATATATATATATATATATATATATATATTATGAAATGGACAAAGTCCAACAATTATTTTAATTCGGAGGACGAATATTTTCTGTGAAGATTTCTCCGACACTCAGGTCGGTAAATGTTGTTTAATACTGTTTATTATAAACAGAGCATTTACTTAAATATTTGTATCCATAAAATCTTAATATGTATATATATATATATATATTAAATATATATATATATATATATATATATATATATATATATATATATATATATATATATATATTAAATATATATATATATACATTAAATATATATATATATTAAATATATATATATATATATTAAATATATTAAATATATATATATATATATTAAATATATATATATATATATTAAATATATTAAATATATATATATATATATATATATTAAATATATATATATATATTAAATATATATATATATTAAATATATATATATATATATATTAAATATATATATATATATATTAAATATATATATATATATTAAATATATGTATATATATATATTAAATATATAAATATATATATTAAATATATATATATATTAATTATATATATTAATTATATATATATATATTAATTATATATATATATATATATATATATTAATTATATATATATATATTAATTATATATATATATATTATACATATATTAAATATATATATATTAAATATATATATATATATATATTAAATATATATATATATATTAAATATATATATATTAAATATATATATATATATATTAATTATATATATATATATATATATTTAATATATATATATATATATATATAAAATATATATATATTTAATATATATATATATATATATACTTAATATATGTATATATATATATATATATATATATATATATATATATATATATATATATATATATATATATATATATATATTGAACAATAAAAAAAAATTAAAAAATTAAAATCTTCAGACATACTGGGTTGTAGATTAATATTCTTTAGTTTTTTTTATTATTATTCCATTTAGATTCCTCCACTAGTTTCGGCCGAAGTGGCCATCATCAGGAGGAGAAATATTTCTGCTTGCTGCTAGCACTAAACTACAGAAATGAATGTCTTGATGGAGAAAATGAACTTTTGTCTGTAGTTTTCATTTGTTTTTTTATTTTTTTATCTTTTTAATATGAATCTTTTAACATTCCTTGTGTTGGTCAAACAGTCTCTTTTAAGTTGTTATTTGAGATAAGAGCTGGATAGATACATGCTGCTATGAATTCTCTGGTCAGTTTGACAGTTTTATTGGACTTGGTGAGGGGATGTGTTTCTGTTTAGTGTTTGTGTGTGTGTTATTTGATTCTTAGGGAGTGAGTGAGTATGATATGTGTAAGCGTGTGTATTGATGTGGGTGTGTGTTATCATTTGGCTCATTAGGGAGTGAGTGCGTATGATGTGTGTAAGTGTGTATATTCGTGTGGGTGAGTGTATAAGTGTGAGGCCTCCACACCTCCGTAAGCCTGTCTGTCTTGTGTGGGTGAGAAATGTGGGTAGTTTTTTTTATTTGTTGAGTTATATCGAAATATTGTTAAATTTGTGATTTAGCCCGGCTGGATATTTTGTTTTTAGACGTTGTATCCACTTATTTTCATGCGACTCTAAAATCTTTCTAATGTTATCTGCTCTGAACTTTTCTATTCTCTCAATTATAGTGAATTTGGCATGGGTTTTGAAATCGTGTTTTTCCAAGCGGAAATGTTGTTCTACAGGTAATAATTTTTCAAGGGGAGTCGACTTAATTCGTTTACGATAATTGTTAATTCTGTAGTGAAAGGGCCATTCAGATTTTCCTACATATTGTTTCTGGCAAAGTGTGCATTCTAGGAGGTAAATTATGTTATGACTTCTACAGTTAGAATCGTGGTAGATTTTGAAAGTAGATTTAGTGACTGAGCTAGTGAATCAATTCGTGTTTTCAATATGGTTGCAACATAAACTTCTTTTGTTGTTGCATGGTTGGGAAAATCCTGTTGTTTTTGTTCTTAGTTTATTACGGATTACCTTGTCCCCTGAAATGTGGTTACTACCTATGATTTCTTTTAGTTTCTTAGGTCTACGATATGCAAGAAGGCCAGGTTCCTTAAACAGTTTTTTTTAGGTCTGGTTTGAGATGTAGTATTTCCCAGCGACGTTTGATTATTTGGGATAGTGGAGGCAGAGTGGGGTTGAAAGTGGTTACTAGAAGGATGCGGCTAGATTTATTTTTAATCTTGTACATTAGGGTGTCTTCTCTAGGTGTGGAAATTGTTTTATTTATTTGTTCCCTGATTAGGTGTTGTTTATAGCCACGTGTTGTGAATTGATGCTCCAGATTTTCAATGTGTTTATTTAATTCTTCATTTTTGGAACATATCCTTCTGAGTCTAAGTGCTTGTGAATAGGGAAGGTTCTCTTTGAGGTGTTTAGGGTGGGAAGACTTAAAGTGTAGATAGTTGTGGGTGTCGGTGATTTTAGTGTGTAGTGTCGTTTGTAGTTTCCTGTTTTCATCTATGTAAATGCGGGTGTCTAAAAATGTTACTGATGTTATATATATATATATATATATATATATATATATATAGGTAATAGATCCTTTAGTATATAATCCAGGTGGATCCTAGTAATATCAAATATTAAAACTCATCCACAGTGAGCTCAATGTATTTATTATAACAGAGCATATATATTTTTTACAGCAAAAATACAAAATTACCTCATATGCGTATAGTCTATTTCAGATCGATAGGCATAACAGTGCCGATTTTCATCACCCCTGAATGCATTATGGAATGTCTGTCTGGACGTGTACCTTTGAATTTATATTAGACAGCAGTCCTATTCAAAGGGACGCCTTGTTTTTGATAAGGAACTTGTATTGGTGACAAGGGGAGGTCGTAAATTATCTCTTTAAGGGATAGGGGTCTGGGGTCTGGGATCGGAGTTTATTTATGGCTCTAGCCTTTAGTTTGTATGTAAATGGATTTCAGTCCCTTTTATGCGATACTAATCTATGCCAAAAAAAGAGTTTCTTTTACGAGAACTTACAGTAAGTGGTATTTAGACAATAAGGGATTCATATTATTAATATGTGATAGGGGAATTGAAATATAAAACAAATTAAAATTAAGATAAATTAGTTGAGTGTGAGATTCAAAATTCTGTGAGTAACACCGAAACATCCAACCGAATAAATCATGCTGTACAACACATACATATACTCCAACACCCATGTACATCTACAAATATGTACCCATACACATATGCATACCGGCACATACATACATATGCATATATGCACATATGTACATATATGCCATTAAATGACATCAAACCGGACCGGTAAAAATATTAGAATAACTAACCCGCATCCGGATTTCTGTAAAAGGAAGATATCAAATTAAAATTTAATCACAGCGGGGTGCATCCGTTTGGGGACTGTTTATCTTTTATGCCTTAAAGTTCAATCAAACGTTAACATAAATAACGTGTTTGATTTACCACCCATTTAAAAACACGTCGAGGTTTTGTCCCAGCCCAAAAAATCTGTGAATGTCAGAACGTAGGATGTTTTTGAAGGAATTTCATGTTTAATACATTTTACATGAGATCGCCAAAAGTGTTTTGCTTGATGAAGTACATATCAACAACCTGAACAAATACATTTTTTACATTTTTTTTAGTTTAAAAGAATTATTTATTATCTTTCTTTTCTTAAATCATACTTATTATAAAACCCAGGTTGTGTGTGTGTCTGTTCGTTTATATATTGCATCGGATTTCCTACATTTTTCAACCGATTTCAACAAAACTTCACAGGACTACGTAAAATTACCTTGCGGCGGTTCTGACAGCACCAAAAATTGGAAAAACACAATTGTTTTTACACGAAATCAATTTGAAAACACGATTAAGAGGCATCACTGTCGCGAGAATGAAAGGGGGGACAACTCATATTAGAAATGAAGCAGAATTGAATGAAGAAAATGCATCTCATTTTTCCCTTTTCACTTATGACGTAATATATATTTAAATTTCACAATTAACACAAAAAAAAAAAAACGTACAGAAAACTGTTGAAATGTCATATTTAAGAATATGTGTTATCTCATGATTTTAGAGTTGAAATCTTTAGATATAAGCGAAAGTTGTTTTCTTTTTTTTACTTTTTTTTTTTTTTCGCTAACAGTATCTATTATCACCCTTCTCACTTGTGGGACTCTCTTTCAGCTTGTTGCTTTCTAGTCAAGTTTGATCTTCAAACATTTAAATGTCGTTATCGTCTTAATTTCTGTTCTTTTATTGTCCTATCACCTAAATAACAATTTGCCTTTTAGTGGTTTTATACTTTTGCTTGAAGTGAAATGCTTAAAAAGCAATTTATATACATGAATCCATCGATTAGTGCGACTAATCGACACTGGCAACTATAAAAAGTCAATTTTTAATTATTGTGGTTATACAGAAGAAACTTTTACCGCACTATTTCAGTATTATATATGCAGTAATCCAATTTTGGTATATAAAAAATTTAGCGCACTAATCGAAAACGCATTAATCGAACGAGCATTAATCGAGAGATGAGTAGAGTCACGTTTGAAGCAAAATCACGTGTTCAAACGAAATCTACTTAAAGACGCTAGGAACATTTTTGCGAACGGTAGACTTTCTTTACAAATAACTAAAAGGAAAGCTTTCTCAAATATAATGCAAAATTGTCATTAGCCTACAAAGATGACAATTTTGTGACGATGAAAATATGAATGTCTCGGAAAGAGGCGTTTAATCAACATCTTAAATAAAAACTTTTCAATAAAACTATATGTATCATAGTCAGAACAATTACTAACATTAATGACGAAATATTTTGAAAATTTATGTTTTGGTTAATAATGTGAAGAAACAACCTGGCGCATCCCAATGAAAATGATTAATAAATACATAGGTGGAAAACAGATTTGAAGAATATCTCAGGAAATGTCTTTAATTCTATATTTTTGACTTTGTACATCAATGGCTGAAGAACTCAATAGTTGGACACACTTTTTAAATACTTATTTTTTATTATCACTGATACGTGTCCCTTAGAACTCACTGCGGTGTATGGGACTACTGCCCTCAACACGCTAAATGGTGCCGCAGTGTTTTGTTCAGCAATTACGTTTTTAGTTAATGAGTTGTTAATAGCACGTCCAATCGTTTTTGAATTCAGAATTCTCCTTCTCCTAAATCGGTTGCCATCTAAAGTTGAAGTTCTCTGACAATGTTATTATTTAAGCAATAGTTGGGGGAAAGAGAAAAGATATATGTGTAGCTTTCCCAAAGAGACTTGCAGGAAAATAAATGTAACGAACACTAATGGATTTCGATCTCGGTTCGACGATTTCATTTTTCTGAGCCGATAATCATTACACCACCTGCACATACTTTCTTCATATAAAAATGAATTAAATTTCCTTTTCGCCTATATTAAAATTATTATAACTGATCCATTCACCGAGATATTTGAAATATTTAATATTTATATGTATCACGTCCTGAAATTTTATAATGGATTAAGTGCACGTGCCAACACTGCTTTCATTCCAATTCTCGATCTTAGTTTCTATTTTAAAAATACCCTCCATAAAACATTTCTGAATCTTAATTCCCAAAATGCAAGTAATGGCTAAAATGAGAAGTAGAAATGACAATTCTCTAAAACATACGTTCTCTTTTGTTTTCTATGTTTTTTAATCGATTGAATCGGGTTGATGGCTGAATATTTAACAATCGAGATTTTGTAACAATTAAGTTGGCTTACTGATCATTTTTAAAATGTTATCACTGGCGATTTTCTAAAATCCATACTGTTAAAAATTAAAAAAAATAGTCATGCAAAAAGATTATCAGATGAATGTTAGCATGAAAACACTGATTAGACAACTGGAAATAATCAGTATAAACATAAGTAGACACAATATGTCTATATTGTTTAATTATATATATATATATATATATATATATATATATATATATATATATATATATATATATTATTAATTACATGTTATTTTTTATGGATACCCGTACTTGTGTAGACTGTCCGTTTATTTTATTAAATCGGCCTGGATATAGACGAAAATAAATAAATATTTTATTACAGTAAACGGAGCGTCTACTTAAATGCTGGTATCTACATAAAATTACGTTTCTGTAATGAAATCTGCCGGATTACTAAATTTAAAAAAAATCACTTCTTTATCTCTATTTCCCTTTCTCCATATATATATATATATATATATATATATATATATATATATATATATATATATATATATATATATAGAAAGAAAGAAAGAAAGAAATAAGTATTTGTGCACCCAGGCGTATCGTTTGATACGCCTGGGTGCACAAATACGTCCTGAAAGGTAACCAAACATACCCCAAGTTAAAAGAAGAGAAAATGAAATGTTTATAAATTTAAAAAGCTAGAGACATGTAATCACTTGAAAATAAATGCTTATTTTAGGTGAAATTTCAAACTATTTTTTCTTTATTTAAATTAAAAGTGAAGCCCAGTGCGCTCTGAATTTAAGAGAAAATTGATTTGTTTTTATTTGTCTTGGCAGAAAAAAATTTTAATTAATTATTTCAAATAATTTATTTGCCTTATCACCATCAGCATTAAAACAGCTTGTGTAAACATTTAATTGTTCATGGTACCTGTCGTAATTCCGCGAACATATGAATTGAAGTACACAAATAATTCATCGTGACATTAATAAAATCAAAATCCTTTTGAAAAATATATATCTGTCCACATTATGTCTTTTAGGATTTATTTAATAAAAATAATGTATTGCTTAGTTGATTATATGTAAATTTTGTCAGAGACAATAAAGTAATTTTTATGCAAATAGCAGATTCGAGTTTAATGTTTCAGAAAAAAAAAAAAAACATTCCGCTATTTCCCAATTTTTAATTCATTTATGACGGACGTATTTTTGCCACCGTGAAAAGTTTTTTTTTTTTTAATTGTATCAAACTTACGTTAAGTTCATTTAATTTGGCTCTTCTTACGTTCATCATTGACTCCTTTTTTGCCAAAAATTTGTTTTTTATTTTTTTCGCCCTCCTTCAGTTTTAGTTTTATCTTTTTTGCACCTATTCTTTTATTAATAGGTTTTTGATTGACTTTATTTTATTTTTAAAAGTTATTTTGGAAGAGTTTTTCCGTTAATTTTTTGTAATCCCCGCCAGATTTTAATTTCATTGTTTACTTGTTTTTTTTTTTTTCTACGTGTTCACTTAATTCTTTGTCTTGTTTTTGTCGCCCCCGAGCAAATATTCGTTAAATATATGCTTTTATTTTCTAATTCAACTTTTGTGTTTATTTTGGTTTAATCTGTTTTTTTTTGTTTTTTTTTGTTTGTTTTTATTCTCGTGTTCTTTTGGTAAGACTTGCTTTTCGTGTTACCTCGGCCATCTTATATTAGTAAGACTTGGTATATTTACTTTTTTGTATTTGTTTTAGCATACCTACGAACCCATCCCCATAATTACAGTAATGAATACTGTACGTGGTCTAAAGTTGGAGATTTGGGCGCTTCGAGGTGGTGTAATGGTTAGCAAGCTTGTCTCGCTAAAACAATTACGACTGAGTAGTGAGTTCGATCCTCACTGGGTGCCCCATACTTTCGGCCTTGTGCCATATCTAAGCTACAATATTTATTGTCGCAAATGCAACAAATGTGGCACATGGCTAAAAGGGTGTTGGGGGAAAAGGACGGTCATCACTTGTCTTAATATAAAACTTAGCTAGCCACAACCACTGACCCTATCATACAAAACAATATTCATAAAATAAAAAAAAATATTTACAAGAAACTAAACAAAAAGGGAGTTAGTAATACCCCCCCCCCCACACACACACACAAACCTTAAATGTGGCAGAAATATCAGCTAACCGGACGAAATCGATGCGGGACTATGAAAAATAAAGAAAACATTCATTCCTCCAAAGCATTCACACAGACACACACACATTCATACACAACAACAAATACGAAAAATACACACGTGAAACGAAAGGCGCCCCGCATCCACCAGCGAACAGACATCACTGACCACCTAAACGAGGGAGGGGATGGGGAGCTAAACTAAAGGAAAAAAAGTGGTGACAGAAATAAAAGGGGCCAATGAGCAGACACACCCTCGCTAAGTTTACCGAAAAGAAAAACTAAAAAATCAACTACAAAAACCTAAACTAGCCTACTCTTGGGAAGGGTTGCCCATGTTCAACCCAGGAAAACAATATCCTGATGCCTAACCAGCATCAAAATGCCACTCCAAGTCAGCCTCGACACAAGAGCGCAAGATTCCCCCACCTTTTGCTAAATTCTGATGAGGGGAGCCGCAGCCTTTCCGTCCTAATCTTGACTTTAAGCTAATGCTTAAAGTACAAGATCAGTTGGAAAGCGGTGAACTTCTCGCCATCATAGAATTCCTTCTGACGCGTCGTCCAAATCAGGACTCTCATAACCCCTAGTAAGCAACAGAGCACATAGTGTTCAGACTTCGTCAACTGCGGCACCACATTGCTACAAACAGAACTGGCTTCAAGGACAAAAACTTTCCCTGCAGCATGCGAACCATGAGGCCTTCAACAAACTTGCACAACGGCACTACCGTCTTGCACTGAAAAAAGGCGTGACCAATGGTCTCAACTTCCCCCGTACAGCGACGACAGTTTGGATATGTTTCCAAGCCTGCTGAACAAAGTCTCTTGCCGACCCAGAGGGCTCCATGAATCAACAGCCAGGTGAGTGATGCCTCATCATTATTGAGACACTTCAACCCAGGTGCCCAAGGCCACATGTAAGCTACGCTTGGAAAATCACTAAAGTTGGAGATTTATCTCCAGCTGAGGTAGCCAAACTCTCTGCCTCCGGATCCCACAGACGAGTTTGTCGAAGTGCAGTCACGTCTCAGTTTTATACGGAGTCTACGGGGAATTATTGGCTGTACCCACTACCCAACATTAAATTCGGGCTTTTGCCACATCTGACCGCGTGGAGCGGTGGGTAGATATTCTAGAGTTGGAGATTCATTCTGTACTCACTTCTAGCAGTTGACTACTTTTAAAAAAATCCCTTGTATTGTTACAGGACAGAAAATAAAATTCGAAGGTGAATTTACGACAAATGTAACATTAAAAGATAAAACCTTGAAGTTAATTCTTTTTATCATGAATAACCTTTTTGGAACAGATTGGATGGAGCAGTCCGATCAATTCGTTGTACCAAAAAGTGAAAAGTTTTTTCTAACGAAGCAGAAAATCTGAAAGAAAAATTAAAAAAAATACATTCTGGTGGGTAACTCAGGTGCAAGAAAATGGAAGTTAAATTCGAGCGAACAGAAAATGTACAACAAGTTTTTAAAAAGAAACGAAATATACCCTTAGCTTAACTTCATAGATTTGAAAAATGGTTGTTTTCTCGAATCTCGGATATAGAGATTGGGCGTCATCAACCGTATATGAAAAGAAAAATTCGAAAGAGATACGTGCGAATTTTTCCACGGGCTCAAATAATGCACTCAAGTTATCATTGCGCACTTCCGTTGCGCAGCTTAACGGATAAAAGGTCTTGAAATGGCGCACGAGAGGCATTATAATCAAACTAAATGTAGGTATTCAACGGAAGAGAACACTACTCCAGATGAGATTGAACCTATGGGGATTATTTTTTATATATACGACTTACCCATCCCTAAGAAATCTCCGGAAATAGAAGTCCGAAAAAGACGGAGTAAAAGAAAAAGAAAGGATACGGAAAGAATCAAGAAGTCAACCTAAAAAGGAAAACAATATTGACTCTGTACAGAGTAAATCCAGCAAGGAGTTGTTGTAGCATAGCTACAGACGATAATGGGTATGCCTCCATTCCTATAAATACAATAGCGAATACTGTACGTGGTCTCGAATTGGAGATTCATTGTGAAATTTACTTGACTCACTTCTATCAGTTGATTACTTCTATGCGCCGCTGGTGAATCTTACGTGTTATTCTTGTCCTAAGTATTATCGTTCATTACCAACCTTCAATACCTACAATATTCTACAATATTCTATTCAGTAATCTTCCCTAGGTTACAACAGCATTTCTTTTTATTTGTTATATGAGGTATTATTTACATTATTCGGACTATTGTCCTTATCTTTGTCGCCATATTTATTACAACGTTTCGGCCGTTGTGCGCTCCAGCCTTATTTAGGTGGTTGGAGTGTCGAATTGAACACTTTATTTCGCTCACTGGGGTAGACTGTTCTAATTCCACGTGCCATGTTTGATGGATGTCAGTTATCAGTTATCTCCTGTTAATTTTTATCTGAAAGTTCTCCACTGCCGTAACCGGGTATTGAACTCACACTCTTTGGGTCCTGTCACTGGATCTAATCAACGCCTTTATCCACTGTCGATAAAGGCATTGTTTGCTGTTTTACTATTTTTTGTAAAAAAAAAAAAAAAAAAAAAAAAAAATATTCGATTTATTCGTTTTTTTTTTGTTTTGTTTTAATCGTCTTTCTTTCCCGTCTGTCTAGCTTTGTGTAATTATTCCCTTTACGTATCCGTCTTCGCACGTCTAACCGTTTTTTTTTTTTGTGTATTTACTTATTTTCGTTAGAAGGAAATTTATGATTTACTTCTTTAAACTGTTTAATTATTATCTATCGTAATTTTGTCTTATTTGTATCTTTCATTTTTCTTATTTTCATTTTATATTTGCAAAAGGAAAGATTGTTTTTAAAAGTAAAAAAATGACCGCTAAAATAAGGCGGTCAGAAAAAATTTATTCCAAACAACACTAAAAAAAGAGCCCCCCACCTAAGCAAACTGAAAAAAACAAAAAACAAATCAACTTAGATGACAATAAAAAAGATATAAATAAAAAGATGGATGCCGAAAAGGGCCAACATTTCGGGGATTTCGTCCAAGATGAGGAATCCAGTAAAAAGATGGTGGCTATATAAGTCTAAAATTTGAAAACCAAGTAAGAGACAAAAGTATTGTGGCCGACAAAAGCCGTAATTTATAAAAGACCAAAGACGCTGACGACAACAAAGACAAAAGTGCAGCGGTCGGAGAGATACCCCCTTGTTGGAAGTCCACATTTAAATGCATAATCAACATGACGGAGTTCCTCGAGAAAGCCAAGAACTACGCACATCTTGTAACAGAAGATGCGCTCTTGATAAAACTCGAGGTACTACAGAAATTTGAGAAAAGAATTGTCAGCCTTTGTGGTGGACATGCGTTCGCGCAAAATTTATCGTTCCATATAAAGACACTGATATAAAATCTTTGACATCTCTGGGGTCAAACTCAGAGTTTCATAAAAGGGAAAGGATTTTTTAGGTGGGATGTACTTACTGAATGTGAAGCCGCCACGAGTCTTGACCTTTTCACAAAAGACCTTATTCTGAGAACAGACTATGAAGGCAGGCGCAGGACATCGTATCAGTATATGAGATCCAGCCTCATACTGTACGGAGTACTTGGCTCCCTAGCTATGACAATTTGTACAGATACTCAGTGCTTCCTCTGACGAACTGCCCGGAGGATGTACTTTCGAAATTATAATAGATTGGAGGGTATTAATCGTCTTCCCAACTGTCTGTATGTAGAGGGCCAGAAAATGCAAATAACTGTAACCGGTTGTAGACTAACTTGCTGGAAAATTGATCACATCACCTCTTACTGGCCAGAGGAGAAGGCATCTGTATTTCTGACCCCCGCCAACCCAACTCCCCATTTGGCCGAGTTATATCCGTCTGTAATGGGCATGCTAGGGACTGGTGTGGTAAAAGCCCCGTTTGGGTCTGTTCCGCAGCCCCTGTTCTCCGAAAAACATTTGCCCACAGCTTGTGCGGTTGCAGAGAAGGAAAAGCGTCTTGGGGTGAATATATGTTGTGTGCTGCAGTATCAATTTTCTACACGTGATAACGAAGGCATTCTAAGGGACTCTCCATCTATTCAGGATGTTTTGATGGATGCTCGAGAGGTGTCTCCTGGAGAGTGAGCAAGTCTTTGAATTCGTCGTTTGCACTTGTCTTCGCAGATCAGGTGGGAAGGCTTTGCCTGCTGGATGTTACCATAAAGGCTCTTCGTCTAAATGGGGTTTATGCACCCACTGATCATTGGGAGCTGCTTGATTTGTTTCGGCGGATCGAGCCGTTTTAGACGATATCTTGTCGGTTAATTTTAACGGGGGATTGGAATGCCGTCCTCGACTCCGACTTTGATCAAATTCGGGTACTAACAACCGAAACGACTTCGGGTTTTTATCGACAAGTTTAATATTATCGATAAGTACCGGAATGATCATCCGCGGGAGGTAGTGTGGACTTGGACTAATAGAGGCGGCTCGGCTACTCAGGTGCGTTCTATTAGGTTGGTGCAAAAATAATGTCGTTTTTGATGTATTTTTTTAACGTCAAAAAACGACATTATTTTTGCACCAACCTAATATCTACCTCGAACGAATCTTAGGAAAGTCGATGTAGGACATTTAGGGTTTCCACATTTCCATTTTATATAGTTTATTCGGATCATAGACTAGGTTAAAAAGAATGCACTCTGAGGCAAAAAATATGGCCGCAGAAGTGCACATAAGATAACTGTAAAAAATATGTGGTTGAAGCAGGGGTCTATTACTCAACGCTTCATCAGTTACGCAAAGCAGTGGGGATGGGATAGGTAACTTTCGGCCTTTATCGATTTTAAATACAGAGTTAAATATTTTAGACAAGGTCTTAGCCAATCGTTTGCAGGCTGCCCTTGGCTCCGAACAGACTTGGGCAGGACTATTCAGTACAGCTTTCATATGTTACTTTTGATTATTGGGGAAGTCGACAGTCGTTGATTAATTTAGGTCAGTCCAAGGCATTCGATAGGGTGGACCATCGATTTCTGGGGGCTGTCCTTTCGGCGGCCGGTTTTGGGCCATACTTTAACATCTGGACCCGAGTTCTGTACGATCGAAGCCCTTCGCATTGTCTCACTCCATTTGTTAAGGTTTTTCGCTTTTGCCAGTAGTTTATGTTCTTCCGTTGGCACCTTTCATTCGCAAGTTAAAGATTCCGGTTCTACGCGGAATTTCTCTACCTGGTGCTACCACCTCGGCTAGGCATTCTGCATATGTTGACGACATTTTGGTTCTTGTATCGAGCAGAGACTGACGAAGTCAGCAAAGAAACTAAAGGGCACGTGACGGTGACAGAGGCCAAGATCGACTGCGATAAGTCTGTTGGCTTGCAGTTGGGTGCGTGGAAGGGATGTTTTCTTCCCAGACCTTTCTTCTAGACGGACGGGCTGGTCAAGATACACAGCAACTAATTCCCTCCCGATCTCTTGTTGGAAATTAATTCGTAGGAGTTACAAGAGAAGGTCGTGGTCACAGTCCATCTGTGTTACCGGATGTATCTTTCCTTAAAGGTGTGGGCAGAAGAAGCTGGGAAGATATTTCACAATTTAAATTATGATTTACATGTGGATTTACTGTAGAAACTTAATGAGTAACTTTCAATTCTTTGGAAGACGACAAACGGACTTCTTTGCGTAGAAAGGTAACTATGAAAGTAGGAAGTTGCCTGTACGTTTTGGCGTTCAACTTCATGTGACAAAACGAAATTATTTTTGCACCAACCTAATATTAATAAAAATCGTTATCATTGGGTTTTCAGATAAATTCGTTGTTTCTTTCCATTTTCATTAATCCTGTTATTCATCAACAATTTTAACAAATCTGTCAATAATTTATTCTCTTTCAATGTTCAGGATTTTTGCCAACGTTCCACAAGACTGTCAATACTTGACGATAAAAAACCACCGGTTCTTGGAAGACAGTATATATTTTATATTATAAAGATATAATCATACATTGAATCAACTGGCAATATTAATATAGATCCATACATTGGTGACATGCAAGACAAAGCCTTCCTTAAACACGACTGACAACCATAATGTTAATGAGCTGTTTTAAATATCAATATTGAGAAAACCTTTCGAGCATGTAAGCAGTGATCATCTTCAGTTGTCTATCGTTTGGCTCACATGGAATATTTATTGATTATTGCTTCTTCTTTTTTTCTGTTATCCCAATTTTTTTCGTTCTTGTTGAACTGAATCAATATCAGCAGGCTGTTTTTATTTTTGTTTTTGTTTTTCTTTCTGGGGGAGGTGTCCTGTCTAAGATTAGAGGATTTCGACATTTGCTTATCACAGTGGGTTCATAACACTTTTGATCATTTTGCATTTCCTTTTGAGATCAGGATTTATTTTAGTATTTTGCTAATGTTCACCCAATACAAGGTCCAAGAGCTACTCAATGTAGATGATTACTGTGTGTTATATTACCGTAGGAAAGGTCAAGCGTTAGGAGTATGGAGCTGAAGCAGATCTTAGAAGGAACCGAAAACCCAACCTTAAAAAGGAAACAAAAAATAAAACTCTAGTTCTTTAAAAAAAAAACGGGAAAAAGTGTGAACCGGACGATAGGCAAACCTATATACTCCTGTTAAATTTAATCGAACGATTATTATCAAAAAAAGAAAAACAATTTAGGTTGAGAGCTACCTAGATGATGATGTTAAGTTTTCTCAAGAATTCAGAATTCATTTCTATCTTTCGTTATTTTGGAGCTTAATTAAATCTGAAGAATAACGCAAAATTAAATGGAAGAATATATCAGGTTTGGATCTTCTGGACTATGGGAACATTGTTCGAAAATAATAGTTCGAAAACAATTGTTCGAACAACATTTATTCGGATTATAAATTGTTTGAATGAAAATTAATCGAAAGGACAATTATGTTAAATAATAATTATTCGACATGCAAAATTCTTTATTGCACTAAAAATAAAAAAAATAAAAGAGGAAATACACAAAAGATAATTATCCAAAATACAAACACCGGTAATAAAACAATTTCGTAAGAAAAGTACATATATCCTTAAGTTATATGATACTGCACGCTTATAGTTAACTACTGAAGAATATTCGTTAAACTCTTTTGTAACATGAATTTCTTGCAAGTCTTGTTCACTTTTAAGAGCGTCTAAGAATATTCACATTGTGGGGTGATGGGATGACATTTGCTGCAAAAAAAGTCCTATGCCATTCTTCCCAAAGCGTTATTAGTTCAATGTAAATCAGCACCGACACTCTCAAAACAAGACCACAAACATATTTAAAACATAGCTATTTCGAATAATTATTATTTAGTATAATTGTCCTTTCGATTAATTTTCATTTAAACATTTTGCAATTCGAATAAATGTTAGTCGAATAATTGTTTCTGAATATCTGTTCGGACAATTATTTTCGAACAATCTTCTCAATATGGATCTGTTGTGATTTAACGTGCATACATCTTCTACGAGAAAAAGTTAGACGTTATTTCGTTTCATCCTGAGTAAGTAGAATTCATGTTTTCTCTTGACGTTTATCTTCTAGGCAGGTACAAGAATAAATGAATAAGCCAGTGAACGCTCGCATTCATAAGGCGTTTTCGGTTAAAGAAATAAAATTAACTTTTCCTTCCAAAATGCTTGATATGCTACAATTTATCGCTCAGTGACATATAGAACGAAATAAATGACATCTCTAAATGATTATGTCACTCATATATTTTGGTGGAATAGTTGATAAGTCGTTATCTTCATTCTGAATGCTTGAATGTCACACGCTGTCTTCTCTCTGAATTGTTGATAGGACGTCCATCATCGTGTCTCTGAATGGTTGATATATTCCCGTCATATTGTCTGTGAAATCGTTGACAGAAAGACCGCCATTTTGTCTCCTAATGCTTAATATACAGCGATATTGTCTTGGAAATGTTATAAGATTTATATATTAACAAGTGCTGATCAATTTGAAATGTTATAAGATTTATATATTAACAAGTGCGGATCAATTTGAAATGTTATAAGATTTATATATTAACAAGTGCTGATCAATTTGAAATGTTATAAGATTTATATATTAACAAGTGCTGATCAATTTGAAATGTTATAAGATTTATATATTAACAAGTGCTGATCAATTTGAAATGTTATAAGATTTATATATTAACAAGTGCGGATCAATTTGAAATGTTATAACATTTATATATTAACTTAACAAATGCGGATCAATTCCGTTGTACCACAATCCAAATTTCCCTTCAAACAATGGATAACTGATAAAAAAGAATTATATTCATAAGTTGCGTGTTTATACATTTTATAAAATTTCAAAAAATATTCTGGGACTAGGAAAATATTCATGACCGTTTCTGCAAGTAAACATACCCGATATGATTTCGAATCAATTGATCTGTTTTCTACGACTAATCAACTGTTTGAAGGTTATTTAAAGCCAAAAACTATGTTTAGATTGAAAGAACTTGTGTGGAGATAATTAATGATTTAGTGATACAAGTTTTACTAAATAACCGATAACTTGGGGAAAGAAAGTGGTGGTCTCATGCCTTTCGCAGGGGTATTTGAGCGAAAGTGAATAAAATGAACCCGATTTGAATTGAAACTCAGCTCACCGATTAACATTTCCAAGTCGTTATACATTATATTTCTCTCTCATTCGAGCTTACAGCACGTGGCATTCCCTCCGATGAGATTTGAAACTTAGTATTGAAATATTTGATCATAATATCAATATATGTTTTTATCATAGAAATAAAACGCTTTATCATCAAAAAAGCTCCGATATAAAATTTGAGAAGGAGAGAAAAAGAGAGAGAAAGAGAGGAATGTAATTGATCTAAATTCAGATCAAACTCTTTATTCAGCATCATGATATTATTAACACAACTTTTCGGTCGAACTAAACGTCAGCTTAAGTAAATGTGCATAATTCGTAGGAAGAGAGGGAAAAATAAGCATGAATAACATGAAGAAAGATTTTCGTTGTCCTAAGAAATTAGGGATCGTTAATGACATTTTCGAAATTATGAGCGTAATCATATCGAGTACTTTTAGAAACTCGGAATCATTATCAATATGTAGAATATGAGGGTATGGTTAAGGGTTTAATGTATATATGTATAAAATGCAAGTCAAAATCAGGCTAAACTTAATGCAGTTATACAGCAAAATCTTTTTAAAAATCACAAAATAGGAATAGTTTTCACACGCAAAAGAGATGCAGTCATATGACCAAAAGATTCTGAATTTAAGAAAAGATAGAAATGTATTGGTAAGATCTAGAACTCTCTATTTTTTATTGGTTGGGAAGAAACCCCAACATGAACCTGTACGATTTGCCTATAAATTTTGTGAGGTGATGTTTTTAGCAATCGTTCTCTGAGATAGTAAACAACACAAACGTTTTAAAGTTTTAATTTATTGAAAGATTTCTATGAATAATCCATTTGTTTAATTAAACTAATTGCAAAATAACGCATTTAAGCGTATTAAGGATCATTTAAATAGTATAAAAATGAATGAATTGTCCTAGTCATTTTTTCTTTTATTTCTATGAATTGAACTGAAATATACAGAGTGTTTCAAAAAGAATACGCCAAAATCATTACGCTGTTTTTTCAGATCTATAGCATTGTAGTGGACTGAATCAGTGGTTATTTGATAGAGTACTTATCAAATTTTCATTGGGTGTCAGTTTCACTGCTGTCGTTAGTATAACTTCCGGTGCAGCTGAATTGTGGGAAGATCAATCAAAATAGCGACTCCTCAGCAGAAAGCGTTTTGCGTGCTTGAGTTCGCGAAAACAAACGACACTGTCACGGTGCAGGCAGATTCGAATGACTTCATTTTTCAGCAAGACGGAGCACCACCCCATTGGCATCTCGGGGTTAGAGCTTATCTGAATGTAAACATGTCTCAGCGATGGATTGGGAGGAGAGGTGCTAAAGACCTTGCTCTCTGTGGTTGGCCTGCCAGATCCATGGACCTCACTGTGTGTGACTTTTTCTTGTGGGGATATGTTAAATACCAAGTTTATGTTCCAGCACTTCCAGCAAGTATCAATGACTTGAAAGATCGAATAACAGCTGCAATCAACACGGTAGACCGTGACATGCTGAGGCGTGTTTGGGAGGAATTATCGGCTTGATGTTGTCCACGCTGCCATTGGTGGCCACATTGAGCACTTATAAAACATGAAATGAAACTTGAATGTATATACAACACATGTGTTCATGCTAGAGGTTTGTAAATGTTTTCGTTATTGACACATCACGTGATGATTTTGGCGTATTCTTTTTGAAACACCCTGTATATTCATGACAAAAGTAATTACTGGGAGAAAAGCTTTTAAATGAAATAGCGGTATTTCTTTCTAAATGATAAGAACACTTCTGGCATAACTCCATACTGTTGAGCCTCAACAGTTACTCCACTTTTGGCAATGACATCCTCGAACCTCCTCCTGAATGCACTACAAGCGTTTTTAATTAATTCTTCATCAATGTTGTCAACACAGGTTTTATTGATGGATTTTTATGACTTACGGGTTACTGTGTGAGATTTCACAAGCATTTCTGACCGGTTCATTCCAGATGCTGAATTCTAATGGGTTCAAAAGTGATGATAGAAGCCAAGTTTCCTTATCCTAAAACCAGTTCGCAAACTCATCCTGGAGAATATTTTGAGCCACTGCGCTCGTGTGACAATGATCTTCATCTCGCTGGTCTGTAAATTTGAAGGCCTTGCAAATCTTGCGGTGTTTTTGATTTTCTCTAGCCTCATGATATTCAGAAAGAATCTAGGTTTATACTTTTCTCAAAATTTGAACATAGCCAACACCTGTCAGTCTCTCATCATTCACACACAGGATAAATGGCATCAGAGACCACTTAGGCAAAACCATTCCCTTGGCAGGGTTTTTGCAATTGAAAGTTACATACTTGTCTCTCACGTGAGAATCTGAAGCCAGAATTGAGTTGTGTAAGTATCCTGTGTAAAACTTTTCTCATTGCGTAGTAGATTATTTCAGGATCATTTTTCAAATTATTCAAGATAATCTTCGCCGTCTCTAACTTTCTGAATTTCTGTCCTGGAGTAACAAGGTGCCCGACAGGTTTCACGTACGATTTCATTTTCATATCTTTTTTCACTGCTCTTTGCACAGTAATAACTGAAACTCCTCTCTCATATTCCAAACGTCTTATGGATTGAGTTAGAATTTTTTTAATTGATTTATTTAACACTAAGTTGTAATGATTTTCCCTCTTGCTACTGTGATCTCCTGATCCAGTTTTCCTTTCTAATGTTCCTTCTTTTTCAAACTTATTCACCGTCCTGTTGATGTCTCTTGAATGGGCTTTGAACATAGAAGCCAGAGTATGAATGTTGGTAACATTACTGAAGGCCTGAATGTTCTTTATCCTCTCACCATTGCTCTTGAAAAGGCCTAGTAGAGCTTACACAAAAGGATTTTAACCTATTCGCTTCCTAGCTGGATAACCCAAAGGATTTTAGCGGTTCTTACGACAAATTATGTCAAGATGGCTAAACGTTTTATCTGAAACATGTAAAAAAGAAACTCACTTAGTTTAGTGTTTTTGTTTTGTTTTGTTTTGTTTTTTTTAGATATTAATCATTTTTTTACATTATTTACATTATTCGGAGTGTTATCCTTATTTTCATTACAATATTTACTGCGTTTCGGCCACTGTAAGCTCCGGCCTTCCTCAGGTGACTGGAATTTCGAATTGAACCCTATATTTCCTCCACCAAAGTAGAACGTTCTAGTTCCACGTGCCATTGCTCTTCCGGATGTCTCGGTTATTTCCCTTTAACTCAACTCTCTATTTTTTTCTGTTTATCACTGCTGTAGCTTGGCAATGAACTCAAAATTCTTTGGGGTTAGTCACTGGATGTAACCATTTTTACACATTTTGGGAGATGGTCAATTATGCTGTTACACGTTTTCAACTATTTTGCTGTTACACCCATGTATGTAAGTATGTATGTATGCATATATATATATATATATATATATATATATATATATATATATATATATATATATATATATATGTGTGTGTGTGTGTGTGTGTGTGTGTGTGTTTTGTCACACTTTTGTATACCCACCGTGTTGAGAGGTACTGAGCTTACTGGGCCGAAACTTTGTTGAAGCACGGCGCTCAGCTGAAAATTGCAGCTGATCTGAAGCACTTGATGTGTATACGTGTTCTATATCTTTTGTCTTGTCACACACAATGCCGCATGTTTAGAAGGTAATAAGTAATTTTTATTATTATTTTAAACTGTTTCTATAATATTATTTGTCTTACTCATTCATTTAGCCTACAATTTTATACGAGCCAGAACATGGTGGTCAGATCTGCAACAAATTTGGCCTAGCAAATTATTGTAGCTGATGAATTGGTTCGATCCAGTATTGTCTTCCCGTACTTGCAACTGTACAGATTGGAACAAACTTCTAATTAACCTGACCATATGCGAAGACACTATTCTCCAATATTTGCGAAAATTTATGTATTGTCATATAACAAAGCAGTAGGGAATTGTAGAAAAAGATTTATAAACACATACATATATGAATAAATTCATTTTACTAAATGGTTCAAGTAAATGTCCATGTTTAACAGAACATATCAGAAGGGAATTGTATAAAAATGACTAGTAAAAAGGGTCTCAAATTACCAAACCAATTCAGTAAATTAAAGACTAGTTATTTAGGGATTAGTTATTTTCCACTATGTAACCTCTTTCTCACAGATGCAATGCTGCAGACTTATCGATAATCTACTCCTATTTCCAAGGCAAAATCTTAGAATAGCCTATTTTTTAGTTTCGGAAATTCATATATTTATGAATTGAACACAGCCAGCTTATTCAACGAATGATTACACTTCCATTAATAACATTACTATATGAAACGTCTACCATGACTCGCTCTCGCTGCTTCATTTGGGTGAAATTTAGTCAAATTAAAACCAGATAGTGATAGAATGTATTAAAAGATTTATCTTTAGGAAAATATCTTTTGATATTCCAATGTGATTTTCGATTTACATCACGTGTTTCTGGTTAGACAAATTTACTGGCTAACATTTGTAGCTTGCATCTTCTGCTTTTTCTATTGATCACGAGAAAACATTGTCTGGTGAGAACTGAAGATTAGACTTTTCTTCCCTCTTTCCTTTGTTACATTGCCGATAATTTACTGTAGTTGTCTTTTTGTGTATGTAAACAAAACGATGCCATCTGTGCATCATATATTATGTCATATATTATATAATAATCTATAATCAATCCTGGTAGGACAACTAGTTTTCTTAGGATCAACTTTCTGTAAAGAATAACTACTTACAAGACGTAGCCTTTTTAATCTTTGTGTGCTAGTGCAATTCGTTTTCTATCCGAATGAACATCATTTATAGCCTAGTAATGTCATTAATTATATTAACTTTTTCCGGATTCCAATTAATTCAAATTAACCCGCCCCGAAAATTATTATATTTTCCAAATGACATTGTTGAAAAAGGAGTAAGTCAAACAATTTTAATCGAATTACTTACCTACGAGAATTTTTTTTTTTTTTTTTTTTTTTTTTGCAGGGACCAAATTAACAACATGAAATACGCGAAAATCAGTTTTCTCAGAAAGAAACCTGAGAGAAGAAACAAAAAGAAATTCAAAGCCTAATCGAATATTGATAATCGTCAGCTAAAGATGCAGTTTGAAGTACAAACTACGGATAGTAAAATGAAGAAGGTACATAAATTCTACAATCAACTAACTGATGACGTTACAATACGAAGACGCATCAGAAAGTTGCCTTCTATTAGGTTGGTGCAAAAATAATGACGTAATAATATCGTTTTTTGACGTTAAAAAATACGTCAAAAAACGACATTATTACGACATTATTTTTGCACCAACCTAATAGCTACGAAACGATAGAAAAAAAATCTATAGAAAGAAAAAACATCGTTGAACTGTTACGTCCTCTATATTTGAACATTACACCTGAATTGTAGTCACGGGGATATGGTGCCCTCGACTAATGTTGACAATATAACAGCCAGAGCATGTAAGCAGCAAAGAAGTTTCAAAGGAACAACACGAAAAGGTCTTTTTGCAGACAGAAAGATAGAGCTGGAATTCTTGCAAAACATTATGAAGAAACGGGGTTTGGAGAAGATATACAAAAGCCAAATGCTCATAGAACAATGGTTAAATAGTTTTCCAAGATGTCGGAAAAGATGGCACAAACAAACAAAAAACAGGAATATTAAAATATCAAAAGTTACTTAGAAAAACAAATTTAAAGAAGATACGGAGAGGAATTATCGAAAACGTACAGAATGGACCTAGCTCATAAAAAAAGTAGTGTTCTTGATAAAATTCTATAATATGAATATCACAAATAAAAAATTATTTTCGAACTTAAAAATAATCATATAAAATGAGATAACAATGAATAACGCCTATATAAATGGTGCAGTAAATAAATTGCCGTCAAAATTAGGCAAAAATGAAAAAAAAAACCTGACATATTATTTTAACAAAAATATTTGCCAAAATTATACGAAAAAATATTTTGAAATATTAAAGAGTAAATTTATTTAATAAAATCTTCACCGGCTGCAGCCACAGCATCCAGACGATTTTGGAATACACTGCAACTCTTCTGGACGGTCTCCCTGTTTAAGTTGCTGAATGCTGTTATAATCCTTGCAATCAGTTCATTTTTGGTGTTACAAGGAGTTTTTTTTTTTTTTTTTGGTTGCCTGCTCAATTGTGCCAACACATAATAATCAAGGGGGTTGCAGTCTGGAGAGTTAGGTGCTCCAATGTAAGGGATGATGTCGTCGCAGAAATTGTCTGACAGCCATAACCGGGTTCTCCTGCTTGTGTGGCATAATGCAGAATCCTATTGCCAGACATAGGGTCTTCCAGCAGCCACTCTCTTGATCCAGGGCAGCGCTACCTCATCAAGGAACTTGTTGTAGGGTTCCGTGTTGAGTCTAAGGCCTTCAGCAACAAATTCGGTATTTATTTTCTCATCAGAACGATCAGAGTGATTTTTTAATGATGCCGAACTGAAATGTCCGTATTGGAGCTTCCTGCGAATGTTATGCAGTACAGCGTTCCGTCTAAATTTCTGACGGAGTGAATTGCATCATGGTGCTCTTTAACTCACAGACGGTGCCCAACTGACCCTACTATACTGCGCAGTCAACAAAATCAAAAACAATCAAGGAGCATGCGCGAGATTAAAAATATAAAATATCGGAAAAATCGATTTAAAGAAAAGTTTGCCCCGATCTGCAAAAATCGATCCTGAAGGAACTGATGGTCAGGCGAATTCAATTTCATGCTTTATTGCTCTTGTCATTCCTTTCTCGAAGTCATTTTCCTACCTGAAAGTTGTTTTGTATCTAAACATAAACAAATTTTTAGAATTGATTTTTATTAATCCGACAGATTTGTATCATTTTCTACGTTAAGTGGATATTCATATCAGAATGTTCTAGAAATCTTATTAAAGAAATATTTGCGACCTTCAGCAGGAAAATTTCTTTAATATTCAGGCTGGTAGGGGAAAGTAAAAGAATAAACTGTTTAATAAATAAGCGGAGCACCTGCTGAATTACGAGTATCCAAAAAATAACGTTTAAAGTGATAAAAGTATGTCGGATTAATAAAAAAAATTCTAAATACACACACACACACACACACACACACACATATATATATATATATATATATATATATATATATATATATATATATATATATATTTGAATATAAACAGACCACTTTAAGGTTCCATGTAATAAGTTATTTCACCACAACCCCTTTAACAGGGCTATGGATCGTCAGACTTTACTTCCAAAGGTTGAAATGAAAAATGAAAAGAAATTCACACGTTTTTGATGGACCTCATCAAGCATATGTAAAATTAACGAAATGGGGAAGTAAGGTGGGAGAGAGAAGACAAGATGTGAGTGTTTTAGGTGTACCATTTCAATTCCTTATTCTTGACCCCCTGTCTGTCGGCTAGACGTTGTTTAAGGCCAACGCGTCTTATCTCTAGATATCGATGGGTGAGGGGTGAGACCGACATTAAACGAAGTATCTACAGCAACCCTAATAAATTACATTCCACGAGGACAGGTTTCATTCAGATTCTTAGACGCTGTTAATTCGCGTTACTTTAACGGGCATATTTGTGAGGTTAAAGTTTGATGTAAATCTAAATGTCTAAACAATCTACGAAGAATTTAATTTGAAGTTCGTTGGAGATTTGGGTATTTTCTATGAAACAGTCGATTAGAGAAACTTATAGACAGTACATTGAAAGAGTAATCCATTTTATATTTAGTAATCTTTTTTTAAAAAAATTTTTGTCTTATTGGTTGTTAAGTTGACATCTATTCGTTTGATTTTTGTTCATCAAATAAACTCGTGGTTGTTTTTAGGTACCCAATTATCAACGGTTATTCCAATTTAAATAATTTTATCATCAACAATGGGGTAGTATATTTCAATTTGAATTAAATTACCAATTTAAACTTTACCCCCGTGCTATCCAAAACTTACTTCCAATTGGAGAATATTAGAGGAGAGATTTGTATAAAATGTCACTAGGAGAAAATTAGGTCCTTCTTTTACAATCTTTTATATATCCATACTCATATACACTTCTACACATGTCCTAAACCCCTATCTATATTCACATACCTATATCTCACTATATACCTATGAGTTCTTATATACACCTGCACACACATCCACACCAAAACCTATATGTATATTCCCGTATTTACACATATACGCCTGCAGAGAAACACATACCCACATATCTACATACATATCTCTACATGCACTTATACGAACGTATATACATATATACACATAAATTCACCTGCATATCCATATACACCCATGTACATACGCACATATACACTTACACACATATATATGTATACACATATACACACATATATATCTGTATACATACATACATACATACATGCATATACCTACACACACATACATTCATATACATACATAATATGCAGCATATCTACATACACATATGCGTTAATCTGCACGTACACATATATACAAACGTACACGTCTCTATCCTCATGTCCACCCATACACCCACTTATGCCTGCATTCGAAGACTATGTCAGTATTTAATCACATTATGGATACCCAAATCGTATAATTATCCATATTTTTACACATATATCATCCTCTCGCTCATATCTATGATAAAACATATAGGTACCCATCTAATTGTACACCTCCACACTCACATAAAAAAAAAAAATTAAAAAAAACCTGGTGTGCCTCTTTTTCCATATAAAAACATATACATGTACATGTATATGTACATATCAACAGGTGCATCAGTGTTCAAGTACATTACCATAGTTGTATACATATAGTCATGTGTTGGCGCTCATGCATGCATAGTAATATTTCTAAAAACAAAGGGAACAAAAATCACTCAATATTGTTCTTTCTATATAGTTATTTCTCAATGTATTTGTTTAGGTTTAGGTTGTTTTTGTGCCGGCATTTAAAGACTAGTTCATTGTGTCTATTTAGTAATATGTCTGGATCTTTATGTTTGATTATGAATGAAGGGGTTGTGGTGAAATAACTTATTACATGGAACCTTAAAGTGGTCTGTTTTTATTCAAACATATCTGCTCTGAATCTTACATTGAGCTCTTTGGATATCATCCTCCTTGGGTCTACCCATGTGGATTACCTAGTTTTGCATAAACTAACTATATATATATATATATATATATATATATATATATATATATATATATATATATACTAGAGTAATACATTTCAGATGCATCAAGGATGGTATTAAGTGATGCACTGTCTTCATTGTTGATTTCGAGTTTTGCATCATTTCGGCTCAAACAGCAACCCGACCTGATTCCAAAAGATTCAGGCCGCCTCCTTCATAGCGTCGTGCTACGCACCTCGACATTGCAAAAAAAAATCAGATATGAATAGGAGTTCGTCGTTCATATTGACATACGTTAGTCAACATCAGCCAATGAAATAAAGGCTTTTCACCCTTCCCTCTTATATAGTCTTTTCTTTTTGCTCCATCCGGTTTTGATTCGCGCTTTTTTCCCCGGAGTTCATAACGAGGTAAGCTGGACTAGTTCTTGCATATTTCAATCCAACGTTTCTACGTTTTAAATACTATTTCGATTACCAAACCTTACCACATTACTTTTCATGAAAATATATATTCATTATTCTTACTATTATATAAAAATCTTTAAGTCTAACCCTATACACTTAATCAAACGAAATTAGAAAAATGTAATGCGCGTTCAGTCCTCTACATATAAATGTACTTTCACATACTCTCATACACGCACACATACACGGACACGCACACGTAAAACCTATCTTCCATTTACATTAATTTTATGAAACCGATCATTACAAAATTATCACCTACTGTTTATTTGAAATTTCTTACCAGTTTTGTAATCTATCAATTAAAATAATACGATGACCTAAGCTAAAAAAAATAAGAATACCTAAAAATACTTGAATAAGTAAAAAAATAAAATAAATAACTTAGGAAACCTTAACTACTTAATTAAGTAACATATTCATATTTACTTTCTGTAAAATATTAAATGAATCTAGCGAATTAATACTAGAATTACAACTCAATTATTAAACTATGGTTACTACGATCTAACTTTACATTCAAAAGAATTAGGGTTGGAAATAGCAATAAAGAACAAAAAAAAAAACGCAAATACGCATGGAAAAATGGCAATCGGTGCCCGGAAAAAAACCTTCCCTACACTCCGCCAACATGCGCCAACACTTCTCAATCCCATCCATCCCAGTTTAACTACCCTGAATTAATACTTCCTCAATGTTCCCTTATAGACTGAAACCCTCTCCTCCATTTCCCTAAGTATATTTGGGAGATTTCTCTTCTGATTTTTTTTTGTCTTTTTTGTCTTCTCTCCTCCCACTTTTTTTAAAGCTCTTCCATGGCTCTGATCTCTTAAGCCAAATCCACTTGGAAGCAGTTAAAACTGCATTGGTAATGTCCTTCAAAGCTCCCGCCCTCACTATACCCACTATGCCTATTTTTGCTAGGGCTCTACACAGCGACAGTCCTGCAAAGCCCCTGCAACCAACTTCTACCGGGTCATAGTATATTCTCTATGACTTGCGACGACATTGTTCGACAAGTTATTGGTAATTGGAATCTCTTCCTCTCATTAGCCAGTGTAATGAACTCCTTCCACGACACAGACAGTTCACAAATGATACACTGCTACGTGTTGTCGGAGTGCAATATCAGATCTTGTCTGAGTGATGTTACGGCTATGTGTCTGGGGAACTTCAGCTGGGTCTCTAGGTCCGCTATCAACTGCCAATCATCTGCGGAAGATAACATTGTTCTCTCTCTCCTCAATTTCTGAAACTGTACTCCAGCTTTGATGAAGTTAATTTGATTCAGCTTCTTTCGTGGTTGATGCATATTAGCCCTTATAGCTTTAGTCACCTCGATTGCAATCACTTTAAGGGCTTGGTCGTGGCGCCACTGGTACCAACCATCACCCAAAGCTTTTGGGCAGCTACTCAGGATATGTTGTAATGATCCTTTCCTTGCACATAGTAGGCAACTGGGGGTATCGCTCTTCCCCCATATATGCAGGTTAGCTGGGCTCGGTAGAACATCATAGACTGATTTGATCAGAAATCTTATCTAGCTAAAATCTGTTCGCCAGCACTCTGACCAAATAATTCTTTTCTGATCAACATTCTCCCATTTCGTCCAGGATCCCTGCTGACTTAGACCGACTATTCTACAGTATCGTGTTTCTTCTACACCTGCACGGACTTCATCTTGGATGAACTGGCGCCTTTTTTTCCCTTTGGGAACCTTGGTTTGAGGGCTGGGGAAAAAACCCAACCCCCTTTGCCTTTAGTTATTGACCCCAGTATAGCTTTATGCCTAAGTTTCTCCTCCGCCACTCGCAACTCTCCTTCAGCGCTTCATTTCCTGCCAGATATTGTCTGAATTCCAGCTGGTGTCACTTTTGGATCTTTGGATTCTGCAGACAGCAGTCGTTTTCTCGTTCTAGTGACTTTAATTTCTTCTACAAGGCTATTAAAGGGGAGGCGCAATGCGTTGCTGTTACCATAGAGGGACGCACTACTTACTACTACTACAGTAGAGCATAATATTATAATAATATTTTTTTTTTATTAAAACCGAAGTTAAAATCTTAAAATTTACCTTTAACGTTTATACTTAAAATTCGTAGCTCGGTTCCATTCTCAAGCGATATTTAGAATAACTTGTTATTCCCAAGCGATCTTAAGAATAAATGTAAACAAACGTCAGTCAGCCAGAGTGCTTGTAATCATTTTACCGAAGAGTTTTACATTTTAGAGTAGGCGGCTTTGTAGAATTTGGCTGTCTCTCAAAAGTGCTCAACTGAAATATATTCTCAAGAGCTTAATTATGTCATGCGCAGACAGTACTTTTTCACTGTATCATAGCGACTAGCCAGCCCCGGCTCGAAACCCGACTGATTTGGTGTCTGTCGGAGTTTCTATCCCTAAGCCATCAGCACTAATTCTAGCGTATTGTTTTTACCAATGTAAACAAACGCCAGTGAGCCAGCGTGTTCGTATTCATTTTACTGGAGACCTTTGCATTTTAAAGTAGGCCGATATATATATATATATATATATATATATATATATATATATATATATATATATATATATATATATATATATATATATATATATATATATATATATATATATATATATATATATATATATATATATATATATATATAGATGGATATATATGTGTGAGCGTGTTTATGTGTGTGTGTGCAAATATTTTGAAAAAAATAGTATAGAACCGTTAGGTTAATAATCCGAAATTCTTTAGTATTTTTTTTTTTTTGATTTTATAAAAAAAATAACGTGCTCAATACACAAGAAGAGCCTATATTTATATAGATAGATAGATAGATAGATAGATAGATAGATAGTGAAAGGGCTTTCTTGATCCGTATTTTGTTAAGTACCTCTATAAAAACTTATTCAAATTAATCCTCTCTAGTAGGCTTTATACTTCAGTAATGTCACTTTAAATTACCCAACAGATTTTATACACTTGTATATTTAATCATAGATAACAATCAATGATAATTTTTTTTTCTTTAGAAAGTAAATTGCAGCGTAACGTTCTACAACTTATAAAGTATCTGGATTTAAAAAAATGCGTCTTTTGTATAATCAAGTTGGTATGCTTTGCTTTCCTTACATTTAGACACATAATCATGAATAATTAGTCCTTACATCACCTTCCTTATACATACGTACGCCCCCACACTACATTTCGACCCAAGCCGCAGGTATGGAACACTCAAACCAAACGTAATAGCCTGCTTTGTTAGTTTCCTAAAATTGTTCGAAGGCGAACTAATGCATGACATTAATAAACTGTTTAATTAGTACAATAGTACACTGTCTTTAACCTACTGTTTTTACTGGCTGGAACACTGTGGTTTATTTATTTATTTATTTATTTATTTATTTTTACATTAAAGTTCAGCTTTACAAGGCCCGGGAGCCACTCATGGTAGACGATTACTTCAGGAGTCCATTTTTGTGTATAAGTGCGGAAGATAACGGTTAACCCCAGCATTGAACAGGTTAAGATACTAGTGAATGGGGAAACATCCTGTTGGGGTTCGATTCTACAGGGTAACAACATGGACACGCAGATCATCCATGCTGAGTAATGAGTTCGATCAAATATGGTCCTTTATTATTAGGTTGGTGCAAAAATAATGACGTAATAATGTCGTTTTTTGACGTTAAAAATACGTCAAAAAACGACATTATTGCGTCATTATTTTTGCACCAACCTAATATTTTTATTCTTATGACAAATATATGCTGCCTTTATGCTGACCAGAAAAAAAAAAGTTCCAATTAACTTAACCAATATACTTTCTTCTGTTTCTTTCATGAATTTTAATTATTTCTATTTATGAAAAATAAAAAGTTTCATATTACAGACTCTTTTCCTCAAACGCAATATTGCAAGTTTAGATCTAATCTATCGACATTTTGATGGCAAATATTCACGCGAACTAATTTTCTTTGCTCTACCAATTCAGACAAGAACACGCGAAACTATTTCCACAAAACCGAATAATTCTAATTTCCTCTGCCGTTATTCAAGAAGGAAATTCTACTCAGACAAAATTTAACCCAGAAATGCCATTTCTTAGAAGATACTATCATGTAAGTAATTCCCTAGATCACTTTAGTCTTGATATGATTAGGATTAGAATCAATCATTATCTATCATCTAAGAATTTATCATACTGTGATATCACACACCTCATTCATCGTTACCTTTTAGACGGAAAATTTGAACTTTTCTGGCTCACGAGCCTTTTACCGTGTGAGTGTTAATAAAACAAATTATTAATAACATAAAGTATTAGAGGATGTTCGGCAATCTATTCCTATTTCCAAGGCAAAATCTTAGAAAATCTTATTCTTTAGTTTCAGAAATTCATATATTTATGACTTAAACATAGCCACCTAATTCAAAAAATAATAGCACTTCCATTAATAACAATCCGATAGTAGCATTCTACGTTGAATCTCTCTCGCTGCTTCTTTTCAGTGAAATTTAATCATATATTGATAGAATGTATTAAAAGATTTATCTTTAGGAAGATATCTTTTGATATTGCAATGCGATTTTCCATTTACATCACGTGTTTCTGGTTAGACAAATTTATTGGCTAACATTTGTAGCTTGCATCTTCTGCTTTTTCTATTGCTAACGGGAAAACATTGTCCGTTGAGAATTGAAGATTAGACCTTTCTTTGCTTTTTTCCTTTATTACATTGCAAAGAATTTACTGTAGTTGTCTTTCTGTGGCTCTTATCAAAATGCTGTCATCTGCGCAACTTATATTGTGTCATCTGCGCATCATGTTATGTCATATAATATATGCTAATCAAAAATGAATCTTGATAGGACAACGTGTTTTCTTAGGATCAACTTGATGTAAAGATCTGTCTATAATTCTAAGATGCTGCATTGTAACTATTTACCCTATTTACATTGTTCGGAATGTTGTCTTCATCTTTATTGTCATATTGTCATGTTTAGATAGATAGATAGATAGATAGATAGATAGATAGATAATTATTTATTCGATAATTATAACATAAATATGTTATAAAATCACTACAAAAATAGCGATTTTGTTTCAACACTTCTGGTGTCTTATCAAGTGATGGTACTGAATATAGGATAAAGGTTTTAAAAGGTTCAAATCAATCAAACATCCCTCCCTAGGGGAAACGCTGTTACATAAGCTGGAATGACCAATCAAAATACAAGTATATGATAATTCAAGAAACTTAACAACGAATTTGGTTATAATAATTATCTAATGCTTTAATGTTAGGGTTAGACTAAAATAGAATCCATTTTAATTAATTAACATTAAATTATATTAGGTTGGTGCAAAAATAATGACGTAATAATGTCGTTTTTTGACGTTAAAAATATAAAATTTCAAAATTAAAAATTATCAAATTTTTAATTTAATCTATATTAAGTTTAAAAAAAATTATAAAATTATTTAAAGGAGAACCTGAGGAAAAATTACATATGTTTTGTTATTTATTTTCTTTTTATTCAAAGGCCAAATATAATTTGGAATAAACGTTAAAATCTAATGTTGGCTTGAGATCCGTTACAACTTAGATACATCTGAAGTGAAGATATGGACAGTGGGGGGATGAAATCTTGAAAAAGCCAATACATACACAATCAGATTATAATACACAAACACGTAGACATATTTAAATATATAAACACGTAAAAAAGCGACGACACAGGATATAGTTGTCCACAACTCTTAAAAAAAATATACATACAATGAAGGCATATATAAGCGATTATACACATGTACATTGATAAAGACATGCACGGATACCCACCAAGAAATGTTTAAATTTGAAAGTTTTAGTAAACGAATTCTAACATATTATTAAAATTTAATTTTAATTTATGCGGGCAAAGATACATAGATAAAAATGGTTGAATAGTTAAAGTTTAATAAGGGGAGACTAGAACAACATAAGGAAAAAGGACACTAAAATATATAGAAAAAATAATATATACACATAAAAATAATACTAATATATAAAAAGAAAGCTCCTAAACACAGAAATATATATAAATATCTCATATATAATTATATAAGTATTAGTACACATACACGAGTACAAATACAGAACAATATGTGAATGAAAATAAAAATGCATACTGACGTACATGTACACATATACTTCATTACAGATAGAAACATACAAAAGTAAACCTACGCACAAACATATACATACACATATGCCCATATACATATATATAGCGATATATATATATATATATATATATATATATATATATATATATATATATGTGTGTGTATATATATATATATATATATATATATATATACATACACACACACATACATGCACCCATACGCATATGCATATATACACACATAGAAATAAATATAAACATATAAATCTACACAACATAAAAAGTAAATAAACTAAATATATATATATATATATATATATATATATATATATATATATATATATATATATATATATATATATAATTATTTATTTAAAAAAATTATAACATATATATATATATATATATATATATATATATATATATATATATATATATATATATATATATATATATATATATATATATATATAAACACATGATCATGCCGTAGTAATTACTATTGTATGATTATGTATTTGAGTTCAATTCATGGAAAGGAAAGAAAAAATGACGGATAAGAAAATTAATTCATTTTTTATACTATTTAAATGATGATGATGATGATGACTGTGGGGGTGGTTATACATCGATTAGAAATTTCATTACATTAGGATATTTTATTACAAATATTTCATGTGTTTTTACGAATTATTATATTATTTTACTAATTACGAATATAACTATTGCTAGTTATTTGTACTATGGTACAAATAACTAAGTTTAATTTGTTGATGCCGTAACCCACTTTTAAAGAAGAGAGGGTGTATCCTCGAATTTGTACGAGAGGATTTTCGAATCTTAGCGTCCATTTTGCTTTCTTCCCTTTTACTCATATAAACATATAGCTAGGGCGGAAATGAAGTGAGGGTAGTCGACAGGCCCGAACCATAGATAATTTCGAACCTATCGCCATCTTATGTATGAATGTTTGATACGACGCCCGTTATCCCTGAGTGATTGATATGAAGCCGGCTACCTTGTCTCTTTGGCAAGGAAAATATTTATAACATAATTTCGAACCTATCGCCATCTTATATCTGTATGTTTGATACGACGCCCGTTATCTCTGAATGGTTGATATGAAGCCGGTTACCTTGTCTCTTTGGCAAGGAAAATATTTATAACCCCATCTGCAAGTAAACATGCCGTATGTGACATGTAAGTCAGTATTAAAAGTGTTGGTCATAATAGGTTCTACTTTCATAAAAATAAAAGATTTATGTCAAAAGATTAATAATCAAAAATTTACGAAGATAAAAATATAAAAAAAATATAAAGATAGACGGGGATAGAGAGGGGGAGAGAGAAATAGTGGAAAATTGTGAGAGACTGTGTGAGAGAGAAATGAATTTTATCGAACACATTCTTCCTTGTCCTCATGTTTACAACACAACTTTCCGGTCGAACTAAACTTCTCCTTAAGTAAAGGTGCATAATTCGTAGTTACAGCGGGAAAAATGTCATTTATAGGAAAAAATAGGCATGAATAATATGAAGGAAGATTTTCGTTGTCCTAAGAAATTAGGGATCGTTAATGACAAGTTCATAAGCAGTAAATTCGGCCTTGCCAACCGAACGATCCTTTGTGGCCGAACGATTAGGCACGACAAGTTAAATGACGGTTCCGTATAGGATGCAGGTTCGAATCCTGTCAAAGGACGAATATTTTCTATGAAAATTTCTCGGTCATTCAAGCCGGTAAATGTTATTTAATACTGTTTATTATAAACAGAGCATTTACTTAAATACTTGTATCTATAAAAAGAACGTTAAACATAAAAAATGTCTTTAATAAAAATATATATATATATATATATATATATATTGTGTGTATTTATGCAGCATCTTTTCATTCATACACGTTTCATTAAATAATATAGACAAGTGTTGTCTATTTATTTTATGTAAATTTTTTTCGTAACTTCTGATAAGTTTAATAACATTATCGTTGAAAGTAGAAAGAAATTCACAATAGTGATCCATATTTTTTTAATACAATCTAAGCTTTTGGATTACTTAAGCCATTATCAAAGATGTCAATTACAACATATTAAACAATATACGGACAAGACAGTGATGATAGTCTGTCAATGTTTACATAGAAGATTTCTAAGCAACACACATGACCACACGAGAATGAATTGTAGAAGTATGAATCGAAAGCCGTTGGTATAAACCAATGGCTTCTGTTACCAATTACAGACATTTAAGAATATTTGTAGAGATGCGATAACCTAAACAAAATCAATTATGGCATCTCTACAAATATTCTTAAATGTCTATAATTGGTAAATTTACATAAAATAAATAGACAACACTTGTCTATATTATTTAATGAAACGTGTATGAATATATATATATATATATATATATATATTCTTGGACTTGGTGTTTTCAATCTTTTGGTAAAAATCACCTGTCTTACTTTGAAATAGTTCTGTCGTAGATAAATATAAATTTCAGTGTTATGGTGAATACGTGGAGCGGTCTAGTCTGATTTTTTCTGCCAAGATAAATAAAAACAAATCAATTTTCTCTTAAGTTCAGAGCGCACTGGGCCTCACTTTTAATTTAAATAAAGAAAAAATTGTTTGAAATTTCATCTAAAATAAGCATTTATTTTCAAGTGATTACATGTCTCTAGCTTTTTAAATTTATAAACATTTCATTTTCTCTTCTGTTAACTTGGGGTGTGCTTGGTTACCTTTCAGGACGTATTTGTGCACCCGGGAGTACCGTTTGATGATACGGCTCTCTCTATCTGTTTCTTCCTCTCTATTTCTCACTCTCTCCATATATATATATATATATATATATATATATATATATATATATATATATATATATATAGATAGATAGATAGATAGATAGATAGATAGATATTTCTAAATAAGTGATTTTTGAAATTTAGTAATCCGGCAGATTTCATTACATAAACGTTATTTTCGGGAGATACCGGCATTTAAGTAGACGCTGCGTTTACTGTAATAGAATATTTATTTATTTTCGTCTATATTCAGGCCGATTTAATAAAATAAACGGACAGTCTACACAAGTACAGGTATCCACAAAAATAACATGTAAATAATAATAATAATAATAATAATAATAATAATAATAATAATAATATATATATATATATATATATATTTAATTAATAACATTAAGTAATAATAACAATAATAATAATAATAATAATAATAATAATTATAATAATAATAATAATAATATATATATATATATATATATATATATATATATATATATATATATATATATATAATCTTGGTCTCGGTGTTTCCATCTTTTGTTATAGATTGTCTGTCCTACTTTGAAATAGTTCTGTCGTAGATAAGTATAAATTTCAGTGTGATGCTGAATACGTAGAGCGGTCTAGTCTGAGATTTGAGATCCAGATGTGCCAACATGTTCCGGCCAATATAATTTCAAACTCTGATTCTTTCTTCTTGGACTACTCAGTCTGCCTATTATTCACCAAAGGCCAGAATCTACTTGATAATCCCGAATGCGCCAAGAAATATTTGGATAGTTTTTTCACTGTTTTGCACAGAGCCCTGTCTGATCACCTATTGTGTGTTCTTGAAGGAGAGTCATTAAGTTACATCAACCGAATCTGCTCAAGCAGAAAGTACATTCCCTTCTCTCTCTTTGTGTGGAGGCTCATGAGTGAAAATTTTTCCCTTTTACACTCAGTTGCTAATGTTTATCACTTATTTTCATCGGTAATTATTTACTATTACATTGTTATTAATCGTTTTCCAAAGTTCCTCACCTCATTCAATATTTTTTCTTGCGAATATTAGACATTGTTTTGTCAGATTTGAGGTGCCTTTTACTTTTTAAAAAGTATTGATCGAAACAGATTCATTTAGGAAAAGAAAAATGAAAAGTGCCGTCGTGATTTTCAAATCAGTGTTTATGCTCTGTTGTGTCAAGTCCTTGATATATATATATATATATATATATATATATATATATATATATATATATATATATATATATATATATATATATGTGTGTGTGTGTGTGTGTGTGTGTGTGTGTGTGAGTTACAGATCAAATATAGATAAAAAATACGGATCAGAGTCCAACAAAACGATAAGATAAAGAACAAATAAGAAATAATTATCAACCTAACATGTTTTACTTTATAAATGTGTAACATATTTTGTTGATAAACATTTCCTGTTTGTTCTTTACCTGTACGTATATATATATATATATATATATATATATATATATATATATATATATATATATATATATATATACAATGTAGTCAAAAAGAAAAGCAACATTAAAATTGTCATGAAGCAAAAAATTAACAAAATAAGTATAATGTTGACGCGCTTTTGGGATATAATCAGTTGGTTAAAGCGTTTTGAACTAAAGTCAATAAGGAACAGATATTGTGGGATGAAGCCGAGAATTGTCTATTTTTATTGATTTGATTGTTTCTGATGTCTAGTATACTTAACTTTTATCATGTCTCTCTTTCCTAACGACAAAACATTATCTGATTACAATTGACGGTTAAACTTTTCTTCACATGTGCCTTTATTAGCTTTCAAATTTATAATTATGTGAATTGTTACATTTTCAAATGAAAACGTAGAAAAAGGGTAAGAAAAAAATCAATTTCTCATCGGAATTATTTACCTACGAGAATTATAAAAGTAGGAGAAAAGAGGTACCATGACGCAATTAACTCCGCCAGAAATTAGGAAACGGCATGCTGTATTGCTTAGCATTCACGCAGGAAGTTCCAATATGAACATTTCATAGTGCTTGGGTGTAAATCTGAAGACAGGGCAGAGGAAAAAGCTTGAGGAGTCTGATCGTTGTTACAAAGATATTGTAACTCGGAAAAGCCACTCTGATTTTCCTGATGAAAAATTTGTTGATCAGAGCCTAAAACTCAACACGGAAGCCTACACTGTGCCTTGAAGAGTTATGCTTCTACTGGTTCTAAAAGTGGGGGTGCGGCTAGGTAACCCTATCCCTGGCAACAGGTCTCTGCACCCTTGATTATTATGCATTGACACAGTGGAGCGAAAGACCAACAAAACTCCTTGTAACACCAACGATGAACTGAAGGCAAGTATTATGGCAGCATTCACAATCTTTAACTAGAAGAGTTGCAGTAGATTCTGAAGTCACCTGGAGGCCGTAGTTGAAGTCAATGGCGATTTTACTAAATATATTTACTAGTATTTCAAAATATCTTTTGTGTAATTTTGGTAAAAATATCTGTTAAAATGAGATGCCAGTATTATTTTCATTTTTGTCGTGTTTAGACAATTTATCCATAGTGGTGGTGTATATATATATATATATATATATATATATATATATATATATATATATATATATATATATATATATATATATATATATGTGTGTGTGTGTGTGTGTGTATATATATAATTATTTATTTAAAAATATGATTCCAACGCTTCATAAGAGTTCTCATAACAACAATACTAAAGAACTTTGGATTATTTACTTAACGTGTTCTTTCCTATATATTTTTACACACACACACACATACACACACACACACACACACACACATACATATATATATATATATATATATATATATATATATATATATTATTTGGAGGATTTGAATAATCATAACTAATACACCGAGGATAGAAGAAACCTCAAGTAACCTAAATAGACTCGGATGAGTCACACGACGGAACTTCTGAAAAGCTTGCACTTTATTAACTATAGTATGTTACCTTTCTACGTCAGCTCTGTTGTTCTAGCATATATGACGCTTTCGTCGTACCGTAAGGCTCCAGATTTGATTCTCGGTAGTGGATGTAAACTGCTGATGAGTCCCCCTCACTGTGTATGTTGTATATATATATATATATATATATATATATATATATATATATATATATATATATATATATATATATATACATATATATATATATATATATATATATACATACATACATACATATATATATATATATATATATATATATATATATATATATATATATATATATATAAGAGTGATCTTAGACAATGAATTAAATAATCAAAAATTCTACCTAGGATTTGGCATCATTAAACCGTTTTAAAGTGCCATTATCATATTCTACCTTTTTTTTTTAAATCGCAAAATACATTTTTATTGTTGATATTCATATCTATAAACAAGAACATTACTTTTTTTATGAGTCATACCTCTTAAGTACGAGATAAGGACTTAATATAAATTCCTTTATTTTTTCAAATAACTTTTGCCATTTTTATAATCTACTTTATTTTGCCATTATTTCTGTAATCACGTAAAATTACTTACCCATTGTTTTTCTCTAAATTTTTGCTTTTTCTATGGCCTGTGAGTGTTCAATTTTTAAGATATTATTTCCTCATAATGTTTGCTACGAATTTAAGCTCTATGTTTCTGACTGTAATTAGCCTTTTTTTCTATGTCTAATGCTCTGTCCATGGTCTTGTTCTCATTCCTTCGGGAAACCCTATGATTGGGAAGAAATTGACCAGTATTCAGGCGTTATATTTGTTAAAATAAAGGCGACATACTAGTTCAGCGATGGCTTTTTTTTTCTTTTTCTAACAATATTTTACTATGTCTTATTAATTCGCTCCGTAGCTGGAAGACTGTATTTTCTATTCCGATGCGTCTTCGGATTAGTACGTCATATTTTTCGTCGTCTGTTACTAAATCATTTAATTTATGCACCTGCTTCATTTTAACGTCCTCAGTACAATAACTCAAACGGTATTTTTATCTCACGTCTATGCATTTTGTCTTCATGCAGTTAATGATTAGGCATTTCTTTTGATTTTCATCAATTCCTTCTCGTAGATTTATTTCCGGGTTCTTTCTGAGTCTGCCAACAACAGTGATTTCCACGTATCTCATTTTGTTAAAATCTCTGCAATTTTTATAATTCTCGTGGGTAAATAATTCTGGTGAGAAATTGCTTTCGTTTCTTACCCTTTTCCTACGTTTTCATTTGAAAATGTAACAATTCTGATAATTATAAATTTGTAAGCTAATAAAGGAAAATGAGAAGAAAAGTTTAACCGCCATCTGCTTAAAAAAACAAATTCTCGAATGCACGAAATGAAAAATATAAAATGGCGACAATTTATCCGTCGCGTCCTCTCTCTCTCTCTCTCTCTCTCTCTCTCTCTCTCTGCGTGTATATACATATATATATATATATATATATATATATATATATATATATATATATATATATATATATATATATGTTTTGAAGGTGGGAACGATTTATGGGATAAAGTGCTCAATATCAGAGATAGAGTGTATGTAAATATAAAAGGGAACATTGAAGTCAACACTCAGAGGCGACAGCTTGTTTCATGCTAGTTGCAATCGTCAGGCAGCAGGTGTTGTTATTCTTTTTCTCGAGACAAAACCCAACACTCGCGGAGTGATAATTGCGTCTAGCATGAAACAGCCTCTCACCTCTGAGTGTTGACTTCAATGTTCACTTTTATATATATATATATATATATATATATATATATATATATATATATATATATATATATATATGTATGTATGTAATATATATATATATATATATATATATATATGAACAAATACAAAAAAATTATAATACATTTCGTCATCTGATAGACTTGTAAGAACTTTGTTTTACAACAGATATTTATAAAGAAAAGTAAGAAAGTAAGAACGACGTAAATTTTCAAAGATTTTAAAATTAACAATGCTCAGAAATATACATCAGGCTAAGTGAAAATCTAGGCAAATTATTGAAGACGCAAATCACGCAATTTAATTCTAATAAACAAAATTGAAGAAGTGTTTAACTAATGTAATTAAGATACGTATTATTTATAGTAATTTATATTACTTTATTTGAAGGATTAATTAATTTATGTATCACATATTCTAAATAATATGTTATGAGTTTATCTGTTTTCTTTGATTTAGTTAACGCTTTTATAGACATGTATCTTGGCTTGGGATGAGTAATTCTCATATGGACGGTATATATATATATATATATATATATATATATATATATATATATATATATATATATTTATAAACTCATGAATTATTCATGCAAATAACAAATATAGAGGTTAATGATTTACATCATCGCAAAGAATATAAATAAGATACACCAACCCCGAACCTGTGTATGAATGATATGATCCCTGTTTATAAATTCCAGTTGCATAAGGTCTTTTTAATTTTTTACAAGCTTTTGTCTGTTCCTACAGACATCATCAGGTATGGAAGTAGATTTTGTTCTTGTTTTTACTTCTCGGTAATAAGAGAACAACGAAAATAGAGATGTAATCCGAAAAAATGCTATGAGAAATGTGTTATTGTTTTGGAACGTGCGGTCGCAACGCTGAGTTTGAATTTAAATTTTAAGATTGTGCATTTTTGTACAAATATAGCAATAAGAGAATTCTTTTTTACTGGTATTCTCTCCATTTAAATCATTAATCTCTATATTTGTTTTTTGTATGAATGATTCATGAATTTATAAATTATAATTGCACCTTTTAATTGAAATTAAAATAACTGATCCAACGTGCAACTTTCAGATAATAAGTGTGACATTACTGTAATTATTGAACAATATAGTTCATGCCATATTGACGGAAAATCTACCAATATAAAAGAATTCTCTTATTGCTATATTTGTATCAAAGTAATTCTTTCTAGTAATCTGCATTTCGATAATGTAATTTTAAATTCATCAAAACCTTTTTACAACTGTCGATTTAATCGTAGAAACGGTCAATCATTAATTTTTCCTTAAACGTAAATTGCAATGTAACGTTCTTCAACTTATAAAATATAATATAAAAAAAATGCATTTTTTGTTTTATCAAATTAGTATGCTTTGCTTTTCTTGCACTGAGTGACATAATCACGAATAATTAAACCTTGCATTTCATTTTGAATTTATTACGTCCCATTCTGAACTTGGCTATTTTATTTTGAATTTGCTACTCCCGATAATTTGTTACAGGCTTGTGAGAATATGGGGTATCGAATGTCACTCAAAATTCACTTTCTCTACTCCCGCATATAACGCCTTCTGTCTGAACCCCAGCGCAGTGAGTGATGAGCAGGAAGAAAGTTCTTCCAAGATGTTACTAAGATGAAAAGAAACTATCAATGTAAGTGGAATCTCAGAATGGTGGGTGGACTTCTACTGGATGCTTCTGCGCGACATAGCAGATGGAAAGTATATGAGATCGTCCAAGAAAAATAATTCTGTACTATGTACTGATGTACTATGACGTGTATATATGATATTATCAATGTAATTTAATTCCGTCAGTGCTCTGTATCTATGCTGTTTCTCTTGTAACATGCATTTGTAATAGATAAAATAAACATATTACGTTATCAGATATGAAATGACACATAATTTGATTGGTTGTTGATTTTATCGTCTAACGATGCAACTTCCTTAGTATGTAAAAATCTTGATTTATTCCTGATTCTTTTTCTTTCCAGATAATTTATTAGTCAAAAGCCCAATGAAAATGTTTACAATGAAAAAATGTCAAGTAATCTTACTGCCTGATTACGCACTGAGTCATACTACCTCTGAAGCATTTCAGAATATCAATGTAGACTTTGGTAATGGTTGAAATCAGAATGGTACAGATATGATTTCAGAAGTTTTGTTTGGGAGATTATATTATCGAAAATAAGCCAAGAAAAAGAGTCCTCTCAGACATGACTAGGTGAATGCTTTGGTTGATCAAAATCCGAGAAATACAGTCCAGAAACTTGCATCAGAACTCGAATGTCACGCACAACTGTTTCTCGGCGGGTGAAAGCAACTGAAAAAGTAAAGAAACTGAATAGATTTGTTCCGCAAGAACTGAATGTGACGAAAAACAAAAAAACAAACAAACAAAAAAACAAAAAAATCAAACAAACAAAAAAACAAACAAAAAAACAAACACGTCGTTTTGAGGTGTGCTCTGTTGCTTTCCCGGCTGGAAAAAGCACCATTTTTGTACTGAATCATTACATGCAATGAGAAATGGTTACTCTTTGAAAACTAAGAGAGTAGGCCAGTGGTTAGATGCAAGTGAATCAGCAAAACCACACCCCAAACCTCCACTGCAACCGAAAAAGTTAATGGCTACTGTATAGTGGTTATTCCAATGAGGTGTCCATTATTCATTCTTGTCTCAAGGGAAAACAATAACAGCAACCCCGTACTGTTGAGAAATTGGCCCTCGTTTGCTACAAGACAACGCACAGCCGATCTCTTTTAAATAAACTGTCCAAAAGCTGCATAGCCAGAATTATGAAATTTTGCCTCATCCTCCATATTCACTTAATAATCTATTCTACTGATTATAACTTATTTATGCAATTTGATCTTTTCATACGCAATAAAACATTCTCCAATAAGGAAGAGGTAATCGAAGTATTTGGACTGTTTATCACATCAAAGGATGAGATTTCTTTAATGATGGGATCAAGAATGGGAACAGTCTTTTATCAACATGGTATTTATTTCAACTAAATAAAGTATTTATTTTACATTTCGGAAGCGTTTTATTAATTTCTTATAATATGCGTCATTTCATATGTGACAATCTAATATTTTTGAACTTATATGCAGTATAATAAAAATGTGACATGGGAAAGCAAAAAAAAGGAAACAGGAGGTGTTAGAGCAAAACTGTTCAGAAATCTGAATTCACAGCATTAAAATTAGTAAAAAAAATCACCTGTTCACATTCTTGTCTTGTCATATTTCTTTAATCTTACTTCATCAACAATGTTTAATCTGCATATTTTATATATTTTAAATTCTGACTACTAATAATTTCTCATTGTAGGAATTCTCGTACTCATAGTATCACCACGTTTTAAAGGTGAAGTAAATGAGAAGATGCATCATTGTCTTACTATTCTATTTGTAACATACACAATTAATTTTATATTCTTATGCAAATTATTGTAATATATGTCTCTATCCATACTAATTATATTTCTAAACGTCAGAGACAATAATAAACTGGAAAAATTAGCCTACTTTTCAAAATATTAATTTAGAAATAGAAGAAAGGTTCGTACGCAATTTCTCTCCTACTTTACTTAACTCCATTTGTATACAGCGGAAATTATGAGAACTAAGCATCTACAAAGATTTATTACGTACGAAAATCATTATCTGATAAGAGGAGTACATTGTTCACTGTTTTGGTGGTATACTAATACATACATACACACACACACACACACACACACAGACAGACAGACACACACACACATATATATATATATATATATATATATATATATATATATATATTGTCATCCACAGACAAACTGTTTCGCTGTATCACGGCTCATCAATGTGGATAGGCGTCCGATTGCCTCTATATATATTATGTAAATCCATTTAAACTAGGTGGGTGAAAGAAAATGGACAGCACAGTTTTCAAATAAATTGGCATCCGAGGAAAAATGATCCCATGTACTGAAACCTATGTAGGGAGTACCTGGCTCATTTGGATTTACATATATATATATATATATATATATATATATATATATATATATATATATATATATATATATACAGAGAAGGTCATTGGGTTACGTCGGACCCGACGTACAGTGTTTCGTGCTTGCAGCGACATCTTCAAGAAATTTTATGCGTCATCACGCGGAGCCATATGAGCTTTATGAGGAAGACGGCATTTTTTCTTCACCGGATGTGCTCCATATTGGATTGTACTGCATTCGCTCTCTCTCGTTTGTATCATTTTGTGGGGAACATTTTACCTTTCATTATGACTTCCAAGCGTAATTTGTAGGTGCTTATGCAGGTGAGTTCCAACCTACGTCGAATATCAAATTACGTTGCGTTGTAGGAATGAATCTCAGACGTAAGTCGAGGACCCTCTGTATATGGTATACCTCTCACTGCTCTGTTGCTACTTTCTTAGAAAGTTCTCGGACAAACTACATTCCTTGGTTCCGTCTGTTCTAACTATCACGGCTAGAGCCCGCCATGCCACTCACATTGCAGCAAACCACACACATTCCCTCCGTGTTACATTGGTAAGAAGTAAGTTCTAATCGAACAGCTTAACCTGTCCGTCTAGGATTAACCGTTATCTTCTCTTATCCGCATAAGCATATTCTGAGTAATACTGAAAAAGCAAATGGCCGCCTCATTCTCACTTTTATTTATACACTCCAAGGGCAGATAACTCCGTTAACAGCTATACATGCCCCCACACCCCTGTGACCATGGGATGAATTAACCTGGCCATCTTTGGATGCGTCTGAGAATCCGTGCGATTTTCTCCGTATTCGTGGGGTCAGATTCCTTGGCGCTTTTTTTTTGCGACATGAGGGTTGTCTTAACGGTGGGGGATCGACCGGCTGTATATACCCTCCTGTGTTGCTTTCCGCCTCAGATGTGGTGTCGTTCGTTTCCATTTATATTTCGTCGGGTTGGCTTGGTGTCGTGACATTAATATCCCGTTCAATATCCATCGCTTCCTCTGGAGGTTGTTACTGTGGGGGCTCTGGATTTTGTAGACGGATCTGAGGTTCCCTGTGTGGCGTGAGGCGTGCCATTCAAGACCAGTTAAATTCTGCGGAGAAATTGACGGTTGCGTAGCGTTATCCGACCGCTTCCATCCACCCGCACCTGGTACTGTCGGTTACCATGTGTTTCTACAGTCCTCCCCGTCTTTGTCCATCGACGGGGGTATTTATCATCCTGGTTCTGGATCTGGACCGAGTCTTCGACTTGGTTCCCGGAGTGGTCGGCAATGCTGATTGTAGAACTGTTCGTCTCACATATGCCTCTTCGCTATTGCCAACTCCCTTAGTTCGCCTATTTCCTTCCACTGCTTCCGTATTTGGTATCTATCCCTTAAGACCGGAAGATGACCCTTAATGATTCTGCCGTAGAGCATAACGGCCGGGGACATTTCAAGGTCCTAGACGGGAGTGTTGCGATGGGTCAGCAATGTCCGAGCAGCTAGATCATGGCATAGACGTCCGCAGTTGTCTGTATTGTCGACAAGTATTCGTCTTGCTGTTTTAACGGCTAACTCTGCGCGCCCATTGCTTTGAGGGTAATAGCGTTTCCGTATAACCCAGTTTTTCAAAAAGAAGTTATACTCCTGGGATTCAAACGGGGATCCTCCGTCCGAAGATATTTCTTCGGGTGCTCCATATATGCAGAACTAGGTCCTCATAGTGTCGCACACGCTTTTGGCCTTCCCCGATGACATTAAGGCCACTTCCACCCATCCCGTACACTGGTCAGCGTATACCATGTAACTCTTGTCCTATATGTCCGCGAAGTTCACCACAACTTGTTGTAACGGAAATTTCGGATCTGCTGGTGACATCAGGGGTTCCCTATGCTGAGAGGGCGCGATTGTGTTGCAAGTGCGGCACTGGGATCTGGTTTGCATGATGCTGGCATCCAGACACGGCCAGAACAATAGTTGTCTTGCGTTCGCCAGCATACCGTTTACGCCTTGATGCGCGGAATGGAGTGATTCCAGTATATCTGCTCGAAGTTTTCTGGGTACCGGGATTTTATTGGCTTTGACTTTTACTCCTTCCAAATAGCATAATTCCTCGTGTATGGGCCAGAAAACCCAAACTATGGGCGGGAGGTCGTCGCGTGATTTGGGGAAGGCGTTTTGGATTACCTTTGCTATGGTCCGGCATTCTTCATCAGTGGTCACCGCGGCGACAATCCTTTCCCATGTAATAGCCTTCAGCATCGGGTCACTTCCGTACATCGACGTGAAGGCGGCTTTGACTGCGGTGTCGATAATTAGGGCAGGGCTTTCTCGTGGGGTACCTGCCGGATATCGGGAGGCGCAGTCGGGTGCTAAATTGAGGTTTCCAGTGCAGTGTTTTATCTGGAATCTGTACATCATCGTCCTCTGTTTGAAGTTGAACAGACGGAGTTTTTTTTTAAATATTTTCCAGGGCGTGGTCCGAAAATTTTTTTACCAGTGGTAAATGATCTACTGTCACTAGTAAATCCGGGCGCCCAAGTATAAACATTCGGCATGACTCTAGCCCATAGACAAGGGCTAAGGCTTCTGCTTCCACTGGTGTGTACCGTGAGTCAGAGTCATTGGTGAAACGGAAACCGGTCAGAATAATCTTGTAGTAACCATCCCCGTAATCCATGTTCAACTCGCCGGGGCATCTACAGTGTTTCTGAAATAAGAAAAAATAAGAGATCCCTGTTTTACTGTAGTCAGTTGCTAGTCCCGTCACTCTATTCATTTCGAACGTCCGAACACCCTTTTCAATTTTCTCCACTATCACTCTCTTCGACTCTTGGAATAGGCGTTCAGTGTCTCATCCCAACAGAACTTTCTGTTCTTTGCCTTTAATAGTTTCCGGAAGAGGACCAAAACTTCTGCTTGTGAAATGACACCTGTTTCATGTGTACAAACTAGGACCTGACGCCGGTGATACTCGTAGGTGTAGGGAAGTGGAGAATAACTTCTGTCATACTTTTGTATGTATACTTTTCGACACCGTTGTCAGTGACCAGAAATCCCGCGTACTACACCTTCATTTCGGCAAAATGAAACTTGTCCGAGTTAAATGCAATCCCCTTGTCCGCGCTGTGACTAATGTACTCAACCGTGTGCCAGAATGAGGATTCTATCAAATTGTTCCATAGTAGGTTTTCATCTATCCACCGGGTTTCTTGAGTCATGTCTACGGTGATATCATCAAACCGACGGGTATATCCGTCCCCTGATCTGTGGAATCCTTCAAGGGCCCGGCAGTATCTGTATCGACCCCACTCGGTGATGAATATGGAAGCATTTCTCGCCACTGGGGTTAGCGGTAGACTGTGGTATCATCGACCGTTTTTCTAGTGTGTGCAGGTATCATAGATACTTGGCTAAATGGGGACGATGTATGATGTGTTTCCCTCATAGTGGCATCGTTTAGCTTTTGTAAGTCTAACTTCCGCTTTGGAGATCCATCCTTTTTCGGTGCGAACACCAGGTAGCTGGGGTGCCTACTCTCATCGGTTCTATTATATCTAGCGCGACACCTCTGTCCAGCTCCTCCTCTACCATTTTCTTCCAGTGGTGGGGGAGAGGTATCGGCGTGTGAATTGCCGTCGGCTTCGCGCGCGGAATGAACTTGATGTTCAATGGTTTACCCTCCATTGTTTGCAGTGGTTGATGCGGGCATGTGTTAAACGTACTCGACATAAAGTACTCCAGTAACCATTGTTGAAGCTTGTGTCTCTTGACTTGGATTGGTTTGAATGGAGTTGTTTCTGGCTTCGTTGGAGCCATTTCCTTCGAAATTGTTGACGCCCTGTTCTGCAACAACGATGTCGGGAAATCTGACGGCAGTAGTTCCAGATCCTTCAACGCAGTCTGTGACGAGTCGAACCCGGATGTGTTATCGGATACATATACAACCTTCGTCCCCATCTTTATACATAAAATAAGACACCCTTGATGTGTAACCGATTATTTGTTATTTCTCGTATCCGGTGGGTGGTTGATACCAGATGTCCATCTGAGTACCCAAGGAGTTTCTAAATCTCGGGTCCAGCCGAAGAAGTCTGGGCCCATGTATCCACGAAGGCGAGGATGGAATTAGCGCGTGGGCTTACTAGTTTCTTTGGTACTCGTCCGAAGGTCACATGAACACCATGTTGTTTACATCTACTTCCACTGAGGAGGGTAGCTCTGGAGAACTCCTTTGAAGCCGTTTCCCATTCCACTCGAGGTGGGGCACATTCGTCGACCACATGCTGTGTGCCTGTTGCTGTTGAGGCCGAATTGACTATTTGGATTACTGTTGATAAACATAAATGACCCCTCACGTTTTAGCGTTCTGCTTGTGGCTTGTGCTTCGGATTACGCAAGATTCCGGCACAGCTTTTTCACGTGTCCCGTCATTCCACAGTACTCGCATTTCAGTTTAACCGCCGGACAATCCTTCCGGTTAATTGACCCCCCACCCCCCAAAAAACGGGTGTGAAGTCTTTCCACCATTCGCTGCAGGGTTTGATGTATCGCAGATTCGACTGGGTCTCGGTCACCTGAGGCGGCCGTTTCTGGTCAGACCTATACACATTGGATGCTGCAAGAGAGTGCGTAGCATCGTGGAAGTGAGGGGTCGACTTGTCTATCGTCTCGAGGCAAACCAATCGGTTGAATTTCTGCTCCAAGGTGACGAGGGAGGCTGCTTCCTCCAATATCCTACTCCGGTGCTCTGGATTGGCGAGCCCCGCTATCATCTGCCCGGCGATCATGTCTTCCGAGTAGTCCACTCGCTGCCCGCAAGTTTGTTCATTTGGACATTTGCTGTTGAACTCGCAAAACCTAGCTTGTCCACGTAATCTAGCGAGAAAATGCGTCACCGACTCACTTTCATTCTGTGTCATGGAGTGGAACTTCTGTCGGTGGACATCTTTGTGTAGTCCCTTCACCGTGACCAGTCGTATCTGTTGTAGAAGAGTCTCTTCCGTAGCAGATTTGAGCCCTGTAGGTCCTACTAATTCAAAGAGTAGCTTGTTTGTTTCTGGTGTATAGGTCGCCCGTAGTTCATTTCGGATTACGGTTGGGTCTTCCACCTTGCATATCTCCTTGTATCGGGTTCATGTATTCAAAAACAACGCCCATTATCCTTCCGTGGTGTTTAACCCTATCGAGGGTCGTTCAGGTTTTTTTAAAATGTGAAATGTTGGGTCGACCGCGAATCATTTCCTTCCTGAATTAAATTTTTTCCCGTTGTAGTTCGACAAGTTGTCCCATTAGTTTCAAATAATATTGTTCCGTGGTGATTGACGTTTGGTAAATTCCACAATCAGTGACTTCAAACTTTCGTTGCTTTCACTGTATCCTGTTCACAGCGTCATGTAAAGTGCAGAAGACGTCCGCTGGACATACTTCTGAGTAATACTGAAAAAGCAAATGGCCGCCTTCTCGCTTGTATTTATACACTCAAAGGACAGATAACTCCGTTAAAATCTATACAATTGGGAACGGTAAATATAGAAGAGCAGATGACTTAACTTGTCTTGTAACCGATAATGACGAATTTGACTTCGACAAACGAAGACGCAATTGAATAGCGAAATATGCATCATTGATCATTCCATGGATAAATTTAAAGCACCGAATTGGCAAAATATAAACCCGTATCATATCCAATTCCAACTCGTACAGGAGAAGCAAATAATACCTGGTATGATTTTGATCACAATCCAGATTATAACGGAAATTTCTTTGGGCAGTTTCTCCGATTGGATACGCAATCTATGCTTTTTAATTTGGAGATCAGAAATGCAGAACATTTTCACAGAAGCTTGCAAACGTCCATCTTATTCTCACTGAAAAGCGACATTAAAAACTTTGGTATGAATAAATGAGTTTTGTTTATTTATGCTTTAACGCAGTGGTTCTCACACTTTTAAGCAACGGCACACCAAAGAAAAATTAAAATATCACGGCACATTCAGCAAAACCTTTAAAGGATATACATTTAAATGTTATGAAATTAAATCATAGATTTTAAAAAATACGTACTGAATTATGAAGTTACTTTATTTCAATATTTCTATTCAATTATTTGTGCAGCTTATTTAGTGTGAAAACTATAGCTTTTTTTTCGCGATTTCTTCTCCAGTTGAGGCTAGTCTTTCTCGCTTCTTATTTTTTGTTATTTAGGATTGAGAAGCCTACTTCCCATAAATAAGAAGTAGAAAATTGTAGTAAAACCTATAAAGACTTTTGAGCTTAAGTGGAATATGCCTTTTGTATTGAAATCCAAAATATATCAATGGGTACCGTCGAATATTTTATTCTGAGCCATCGATTACAAGAAATATTGGCCAGTTGTTGTTCTTCACATAACTTATGTCTAATATTAGAAGGAACATTTATTTTTTTATTATTTTTATTTTAAGCATTTCACCCCAAGCAAGGCGGGAAACCACTAGGACGCAAGGTGTTACAGAAAATTTAGAGCCAGGTCAGATAGGAGTGATAGAAGAAAAGATGAGGGTAGTGGATAGATCAAGGCAACTGGAGATGTCGATTGACATTACACTTAAATAGCTGGAGATTATAGCTCACAGTGAAACAGTAATAGGGAAGGGATTTCCACAGGCGAGAGGTGCGAGACATGAAGCTATTAGAGCAGAAGAGACGGCTACATTTAGGAGTTTCGACAGTGAAGGGGTGAGAGCGGGATGCCAGCCTCGTATGGCGCTTGAACTCATGACGTCTGGGAACCAGCGAATACAGCTGCTCGGAGCAATTTCCATGGAAGTATTTGTAGAACAGACAGAGGGAGGCGACGGCGCGTCTGTGAGAAAGTGACTGTAGACGAGACGCCAGGGCAGGGCCAATTACATTGCATATCCGCCTCTGGAGCCTATCAAGAACCCCGAGGCAAACAGAAGGGGCACCAGACCATATATGGCAGCAATACTCCATGCAAGGGCGAATTGTTGTTTTGTAGATCTGGAGGATCGACTCCTGGGAGAAAAACTTCCTGGCGCGACTCAGGGAGCCAACTTTCCTTGCAGTAGACGAGGCAACTGACTCAGTGTATTTATTCCATCTCAGGTCAGCAGTCAACGTGAGACCGAGAAGCCGCAGAGAGTTGCTCTCGAGAAGTTGAGCGTCAGACATTCTAATGGAGGGAAGGGAAGTTTCCAATCCAGTCATAATTTTCTGTGCTCAATGACGGAAAAATATTAGCCGATGTTTTCATCGAGCGCTTTCAGATGAGTAACCATAATAGGGATCATGTATTTAATGCAGGTAGTACACATTGAAGGAAACATATCAAAATTACCCGACCTTGCTCTATTTTTCCAAAATCACAATTTTCTTTTAGAGGACAATCAACTTATCTATTGAAGTGAGAATGTTTTTGTCTTTACCTTGCATGCTACTGTTCGTATTATTTAGTTGACTAAATACTTCGCAGCACGGCGATTGAGGATTACAGTTTTAACGTTACATAGTTTTTAAAAAAGAGGACGTGTTGTCGATGTTATAGGATAGACATTTTGAACTTTAATAGTAATTTGCTTGTGCTTTTTTACTATTCGTTTTCTATTGCTGAACAACTAACTACAACAATAATTAAAAAAAAAATGTTTTTATATTTGTCGATTCTTTTATGCCATTTATTAAATATACACGTACATTTTTTTACCATTTATTGAATGCATTATGTTATTTATCATTAAATATATTTCACTATAATAGGAATAATCGGAATATTTGAAACGATCTGTTTGTATCTACATTTATTGAAAAAATGTTCGGGTTTTGGTGGATGGATAGCAACACTGGCGGATTAACAACCGTACACATTTGCGGGTGTATCATCCGGGTTAATTCCTACCACACGACCAATTTTCACATGGGGCGTCAAAATAGCTGTTTCCATGGAAAACCGTTCACATACCTCTAAAATTCAGGCTAACGCGGTAATTATATGAATGTAGTCGACGGGTTCGAAATTTCGATTATTTTAAGAGGGTCGCCATCTTGTCTCTGAACGTTCAACACGACGCCCACAAATATGTTTTTGAATGGTTGATATCAAGTCAGCAATCTTTTATCTGATGTTCCTTGACGAGGAAAACATTTATGACTTTTTCCGTAAGGTAAAATGCTCGATATGACTAGAAATTAAGTATTAAAATAGTTCGTCATAATATCAGTATAGGTCCTGTTTTCATGAGAAGTCAGCTTAGTTATATTTTCAAGAGCCCTCTTTATTATTTGAAGATCTCTACAAAGCTCCTTTGATAACTCCAATACCCTTATTGTTATGATTTTCTGCTTTTCAGCATTGGTCTGATTCTTTCTATTACCCAATTTACAACATATATTACGGGAAAAAATTATTAGATGTCAGAGGCCTTAAACTAATATTAGTTTAATCTCCATAACTCCTGACAACAGAAAAAAAAAAATCAAATAATTTTAATAAAACATGCTGAAACTAGCTAAATCTTTAATCTTTGTTTTGATGTCTACATTAATAGTTTAAAATTTGACAATACATTTTCAAAGCACATTTGAATTATTGATGTTTATGTGAATTACATTAACTTCAGGGGGATGAATTGTCTGCATACAATTGAGGTTTTGTCCTTTCTTATCATTTTACTCATTACCGAACACATTCCTAATTATGCAAATTATAATATTTTCAAATTTAAATTCAGAGAAATGATTCGAATACAATTTCTCACACAGAATTATCTAACTGCGAGTGTTTTGTTTCTACAGTACAGAAACTATAATATTTTAATTTCCCTTTATTTTCACCCTTTTTTTTTATTTTACCGTTTTGACCACTTCCGGTTAGCCCTTCTCTGAAATCTCACATAATAAAGGCATTACTCCAAGTACATGGTCGGCAGTTTCATCGTCCTGATCTCATTTTCAATGTTACCATCACTGGTTTGTGACATTTATTGACTTTTCTCCCTATATTTGCCTATTTTATTATCATGTCATTATTTGAATATTTTTGTTTTATGTAGTCGTATTTCATACGTTTATTTTATATTTGGATTCCTCTGTGTAGAATTCCTTCAACACATTTCCACTGCCCACATACATTGCTGCTAAATATAATCTTCTTTCTTTCTTTTGCACGATCTCACCGCAATATTAGAATGTATTTTTCTAGCAAACTTTATACATATTTATGTAAACAAATACTCGCTACATTCCTTCAGTCATTTTGACAAATGATCTTAATTTTATGTTCAAGCCTCCGGCTGCTTTTGTCATATTTCTCTTTACCTTTCTTTGTTTCTATTTTCAGATCAACTAGTCTTATATGCATGTATTTATTTCTTTTTCTAGTTATACCATGTTCCTTATAAATAAACCTACCAATGAATGGGAGTTCGTCTTCATAGTCATTGGTTTTAATTTTTGCTGATGTCTAGTATTCCTGGTTTTCACCTTGCCATGTCTCACTTTGCTAACGACACAACATTGTCTGATTACAATTGACGGTTGGACATACGTATCTTTACTAATTCGCTTAAAATGAGCAACCTGATTAAAAAAAGACACCACATTTAATGAAAACAATTTTTATCGTTTAAATGTTTATGTTATTATTACGAGAAAAGTTCAGAGTATTTTTGATTATTTTTTTTTTTACATGTTTATTACCTCCTAGCACGTTCGAAATTTTAGTTAAATATCTTCTTTTTTTTTTTGAGTCAGCAATATTGCCAAAAATCGATGATATCTGCCATTTTTGACTAATTTGTGAACTAAGATAAATTCTCCGTTTAAAAATTTTGTAAAAACAATTATACCTTTTTCAAAAGTTATAAAATTTAATTTTTACTTAACGTAATTGGAAACAAACCTTACTTAATTTATTAGCAGAAAAATTTAGTTGAAAATAAGAGAAGCATATCTAACCGTGGTGATTTGTTTGGGAGGTGTGAAATGACGTTTACGTCAATGTATCGAGAGCTTATATCGGACGGAAGACAGATGTGATAATATTTTCGAATTTTAATTGAACCAGCTTATTTAACTATACAGTAATTTTTGAAAATTAAATACTTTCAAAAGTCTACTATTTTATTGATTTTTTTAGATACTTTAGCTTTATAGCCTTACGTTTGAAGAAGATTTATGGAGAAAATAAAATCAAATACTTTAAAAAATCTAATGGTTATTGATTTTTTTTAGATACAATTTTTTAACGAAGAGATGTTCCAAGCCTGTACTGTTTCCATCCCTAAAAGAAAATAATTAATAATTGTAGCATGTCTCTTTTTCTTTTTTTGAAAAGCAATGACTTAATTATAATTTAAAAAATTAAGTTAAAATATTTAGTGAAATAGCATGTGAAAAAGAAAATTAAAGATTAAATGCAGTGATGTTGGTCAGTCAGTCAGAGAATTTAACACGTGCTCTCCAGAAGGAAAAGAAAATTTTTTCTGTGGATGGCTTCTTACTGCCAGGGGAAACAACTCGCACGTAACATTTGTTTCCCATGTCTGTCCATATATTGGGAAAACATTTTTTAAACTTTTTCATAATCAAAAAATATTTTAAAAATACCTATATATCGCAGATTGTAACAAGCTTTCAAATTTATGATCTGTAAAAAGAGATCTACTTAATAACAGCTTTCCCAAAAGGGATCACATTAAAACTTAATTTTAAAAATATTTAGCACATTTGTCACATTTTGTATTTAAAATTTAAAAAAGAAAACTATTATTGTAAAAATTAATTTTTCATCGGAAAAATATTTTGACTTGAAACAATATTGTCCATAACATATATTATTCATAAAAGCCATTAAAAGCTTTTCTAATTAAATAAAGTCTTAATTTCATTGGGTTTTGTATGCTACAATTCAGAGCTGAATTTTGGGTAGCTGTTTATTTCAATTTTACAAAAAATCGATGATTTATATTCTTCAAAGTCTTCTGCCTTAAAATAATATGAGCAATAAATGAAGGAATACCGTCAAATTTCTCAAGTTTTCATAAAATTAATTAAGTGGGTGGTAACAGATGAAAAAAAATTACCAGCACTTTCTAAAAATAAACATGTCTGAAATAATTTCATTCATCTGTGAATAAGTTTTGAAAGTTTAATTAAAATCCGACTATTATTTGCTTTTTGTAAGAATTTCCAAATCAATGTTCTTCTCACCTCAAAAACGGCGCTAAAAAATAGGGGTATATATTACGTTTACTGCAGACGTAAAAAAAAAAAAAAAAAGATATTTAACAAAAATTTCGAATGTGCTATAAAGGAAGAAAAAAATAATAAAATAATCGAAAAATACTTTGGTTTTCTTTTTAATAATTATATAAGCATTTTGACAATAAAACTTCTTTTTTATCAAATTTTGGACCCTTTTTTAGCATACTATTCTGTTTTTTGGGCGAATTAGTGGCGACACCTAGTTAAGCATTTCTTCTCATTCCACTTTGTTACCTTGCAAATTTATAATTCTAAAAATAAAAATGTAGAAAAAAAGAAGTGAAACAAGGATATAATTTCTCACCATGAATTAAAATATATGAATTCTAAACCACAAAAACTATCTTAACAATACGCGATACGCGGAAATCACAGTTTTGTTGGCAAGCTCAAAAAGAAATTTGAAATAACTCTGAGACAAGGAAGTAAAGAAGAAAACCAAAATGAAAGGTGTAATCTTTAACAGGATGCAGAAAACATTCCCAGAAGAGAAATAAAAATAAATAATGTTTAGTTACGTACTGCGTACTTTGAAAGAAAGCATGAATAATATCGTAACAGATGACAGAAAATGTAACATACCAATCCGAAGACACATTGGTATAGTGGAAGTTGTCCTCCAATAACTAAGAGAACAACTAATACATACTAAATTACCATTAGAAAAAAAAATGACTTGCAGCCATATCAAGTTGAAACACCACTTCCCATTCGATCACCGAAGTTGAGCAACATCTATCCTGGTTAGTACTTAAATGGGTGACCGCTTGGTAATACCAAGTGCTTTAAGCTTGGATGTGCGTGTGGTGTAATGGATAATGAATAAGAATTGTTAATCGAGTTCCAATTATAGTTGGGTTCGTTATATTCACTTACGCGCAAATACCCTTGAGAAATGTATAGATCCACCTTTTATCTCCCCAGCTATGGGTTAATTAGCAACATTTGTATGTCTAAACAATTATTAAACTATCTTCACAAAAATACATCAATGAAACCTGATCTACAATCTGACTTTTTTTTTTAAAAAGAATACACATTCTATTCATACGAATCTGTTCTAAAAAATCTTGTCGGCATTAAATCTCCCACTGGGATTGATATGCCATAAAATAAAACAAACCCACACCTAGCAACAAAAACAGGAAAAAAGATTGCTGAACTGCTACGTCTCAATTATTCTAAAAAATACCATGCCTGGATACTGGTTAATTTATTCACAGATGGATGGGTCTACCGACTAATGCTGTCTATATTTAATCAACAAACATATTTCAAAGAAACAAAAAAAAAGGGGGCTAATTCCCATCACAAAGATAGAGTTAAAATTCATAGCAAACATTATGAGGAAATAGTGTTTTAAGAATTTAATACTCTCAAGACATACAAAAGGCAAAGGACTGGAGAAAAACTATATGCAAATAATTTTACGAGCTTGTGAAATGGACGGAACATAGCGGATTTTTAAATGTCATAAGTTTCTTAGAAAAACAAAATTAAGGAATTTAGAGTGGGATATTACCGGACACGCACTGAAGTGGGGGTGGATGACTCATAAAAAGAAGCGGTTTTGGAGAAATTATATAATGGGAATATCACTAGTAGAAATGCAATTTGCAACTTGAAAATCAACACGCAAAATCTGATAACAGATTTTTTACACCAGATGGGGAATATCATAACCAGAAGTTGTTTATTTACATAAATGTGAATATAAATAAATAAATATATATATATATATATATATATATATATAAAAATAGATAGACAGATAGATAGATAGATAGATAGATAGATAGATAGAAGTGCTTTTATGACTTCTACTATGTTAAGGACACTTTTTAAACTTATTGAAGATCAAAGTAATCCTGTCTCGTTTCTGTTGCATTTCAGTAATGTCATTTTAAATTCGTCAAAGGCTTTTAGGCAACTATCGATTTAATCATAGATAACGATAAATAATCACTCTTTCTTCATAAACTAAACTGTAGCGTAACACTATTCCACGTATTAAAGAATATTAGTAAGCTAAAATAGGCTGTTTCCTTTGTATCATTAAATTAGTATACAGTATTTTCCTTGCGTTGAGGCATATAATCATGAACAAGTAACCATTGCATCACGCTTCTTATACATAACTACACCCCCACAGGCTTATCTATCTATCTATCTATCTATATATATATATATATATATATATATATATATATATATATATATATATATATATACGTATTTATGTATGTATGTGCGTGTGCGTTTGACAAAGACTACTGGTGTAAAGACTCAAGGAAAAAAGTTATAATCTAACTTTCGAAATTTGGTCAAAGTCGAAGTAATGCGTGATTTCCTTAAATTATTTAATTATTATAATGTCTCATTTCTTTAACTTACTGCTTTTTCTTACTTGAATGTTATGGTTACATTATAGTAACAACATGGCCACTCAGATCATCCCTATTGAATAATGAGTTCGATCAAAAATGGTTCTCTCTTATTTCTAGACTTATGCAACACTTATACTGACCACAACAAAGTTCCAATTAACCTGACCGCTTACAAAATAATATCTTCAGTTATTTCCTGAAATTAAATTTATAGAAATAAAATTTGTGTTTTGGAAATGACTAGAGCAATGTTGCTCAAATGAACAATGGCATTATACTACGTGACTGTGTAATTTCTTTTTTTTTTTAAGCATTACGCTCCGAGCAAGGCGTGAAGCCACTAGGATGCAGGGGGTTGCAGAAGATTTGGAGCGAGAGCAGATAGGAGTGATAGAAGAAAGGATGAGGAGAGGGATAGTGGATAGATCAAGGCAACTGGAGATGTCGATTGACATTACATTTGAATAGTTGGAGATTATAGCTCTCAGGGAAACAGTAATTGAGATGGGTGTCCCACAGGCGAGAGGTGCGAGGTATGAAGCTATTGGAGTAAAAGAGACGGCTACATTTAAAAGTTTCTACAGTGTAAGGTTGAGAGCGGAATGCCAGCCTCGTAGGGCGCTTGAATTCATGGAGTCTGGGAACCAGTGAAAGAAGCTCATCAGAGCAATTACCCTGAAAGTATTTGTAGAAAAGACAGAGAGAGGCGACGGCGCGTCTGTGAGAGAGTGACTGTAGACGAGATGCCAGATCAGGTTCAATTATATTACATATCCGTCTCTGGATCTTGTCAAGAACTCCGAGGTAAACAGAAGATGCACCAGATCATATATCGCTGCAATACTCCATGCAAGGGCGAATGGTTGATTTGTATATTTGAAGTATTGATTCCGGGGAGAAAAATTAAATAGATTTTAAATATTTTTCGTTGTTTTGTTGAGGCGAGGGAGAGAATAAATTACCTTCCTTTTAATAATCTCTGTTAAACAAAGGTAATTTTTCAGGCCTATCGCTAATCTATCACCATTTACTTGGCAAATATTCACTCGAACCTCTTTCTTTAGTTCTACGAAGGACACGCCACTTTTCCTCCGAAAATCTGAATCTTCCTTATTTCCTCATTATGACAAATTCAAGAAGGAAGTTCTACTCAGACAAGATTTAAACTAGAAATGTCACTTTGCGAAACATGTTACTGTGGGAGTGCTTCCCTAGATCATTTTAATCATTATATCTTTAGAATTGCGATCAATCATTACCTATCATCTTTAGCCTCATAATCTCTATTTTCTAATAACTTCTCTTCCTGTGATATCACACACCACATTCATCTCATTTAAAGTGAAGCTTTATATTCTCTGGCTCTCGAGCCTTTTATCGTGTGATATTAAGTAAAACAGGATGTAATAATATTTTGTATAAAAATGTATCGTTGGTAATTTCACTACAAATGGAAAAAATATATTGCTGTTATTTTTACTATGAATTACTTTTTTTTATCTTTGCTTCTGAGTTCACTATTGGCTCATAACTGGGGTGATAACATGAGCTATCACCTCGAGTTAGCGTGGACCTGGAAACAACGACCATTAAGATATGGTTCCACGATCCTCAAAACCTCCAACCGCCCGATCAGAGACCTTGCTGTCGGGGGAAAAAAAAGGATTATTTACAAGTCAAATGCTACTTTGAAAACAATTAATAAAGAAGTTATAGAGAGCTATTATCAAACTCGTACTTAAAGGGCATGGCTCATAAAATGTCGTGTTCTTGATGAAATTATATAAAGTGAATATCAACAATATATATATATATATATATATATATATATATATATATATATATATATATATATATATAGGTTTATATATATATATATGTATATATAAATAGAAAGAAAGAACAGTAACTAATAACTGATACAACAAAATACAGAGATAATGAACACGCAACCAGTCCTTGTTTGGATGAATGGATTTCTCTGTATCCTTGGAAACGTGAATTATGAATTATTACAGTGCCTTTAAAACCCAGTAATTTAAAAAATAAGTTACTCCAAAAATCGCTTGCGGATGAAATGGAACTAAGTCTTTAATTTAATTACAAAATTAAATTCGAACCTATTAGCTTCCATTTTCGAAACATGGTTAGAACTGTGTACCGAAAAAAAACATATTCTAAATCAGTTAATTTATAATATATATATATATATATATATATATATATATATATATATATATATATATATATATATATATATATATATATATATATATATTCACCGAAAGACGTAGGTGTGGAACACTTAAGGAATAAGTGAAAATCTGCTTGGTTAACTTCATAAATGTTGTCCAAGACAAAGCATACTAATGTGTGATGTTCATAATTTTTTTAATTATTAGGCCAGAAAACTGCCCCATTTCTTTTTCAGGCCGAGACATTGTGGTTTCATTATATTAAAAGCTTTGCCTCGCAGATGATCCCAGGTGAGTAATGAGTTCGATCGAAAATGGTAATTTCTTATTTCTAATCTTATACTAAAAATATACTGACCTTATACGGACCAGAACAAAGTTCCAGTTAACCTTACTACTTACCTATAAACAACAAAATGTCTGTACTAGTCTAGGATTTGTATCTCGCATTTTAATTACATTATTCGAACTATTGTCCTCATCTTTGTTGCCATATTTTTATCACAACGTTTCGGCCGTTGTACGCTCCGGCCTTCAGGTGGTTGGAATGTCGAACTGAACCCTTTATTTCGATCACTGGGGTAGACTGTTCTAGTTCCACGTGCCACGTTTTAATGGATGTCGGTTATCAGTTATCTGCTGTTAATTTCCCTCTGAATGTTCTCCACTGCCTTAACCGGGTATTGAACTCACTTTATCCACTGTGCCATGTGTCTTTGAGGACACATGGCGCAGTAGATAAAGGCGTTGGTTAGATCCAGTGACAGGACCCAAAGAGTGTGAGATTGAAATAAACGGTTCAGTTCGACATTCCTACCACCTGAAGAAGGTCGGAGTGTACAACGGCCGAAACGTTGTGATAAATATGGCGACAAATATGAGGACAGTAGTCCGAATAATGTAAATAATGTACATAATACCTCATCTGAGAAATATAGACAGACACGCATTTTAAATTACTCCTATTAATAAGCAGTATTCTAATTTCTTACAATTTATACCAAGTCCATCTTTCTCGCTTTCTTTTATTATTTTCCAAGCATACCCTACAGATTTCTTTCTGTGCCTGTCATCAACAATACATAACCTACGTGTATTGTATTTTTATAAGAGCTATGTATTTGGAACGTTAAATCATACAGGGTAGTAATTCACTTGGGATTACTGTCACATCACATTGAAAAAACGCTTCCTGTACAATCGCCGAAGTCAAGCAACTTTAAGGCTGGTGAATACAAGGTGCTGTAAGCTTGGATGCACGGTGGTGTAGTGTATAGCGAGTCAGAATTTTTCAGCGGAGAGCCGAGTTCCAATTCCCGTCGTGTTCATTATATTCACTTACGTGTAAATACTCGTAGGAAGGTATGAATTCACCTCATCTCCCCCATATATGGGTTAATTATTAAAACTTGCTTTACTAAACCAAAAAAATTCTTACAATCTAAAAATGTTTTTGGGCTTTAAATAAATAATAATAAAATAATGATAATAAAATCAATCATTTGAATCAAATGTTTGATAAGCATTAGAAAACGAATAAACCAACTAAAAATATAAATTTACTTGTCTAGTAATTGATAACGAAATCTTGACAATACAGAATGGAGAAAGGTATCTACCAAGAACTACAGCACTGAATGATATCCTTTGTAGTCTAATTCGTTTTTTAATACCCTCCGTTCTATAAGCCAGAACATAGTGTGCTCATGTTAATATCAAGTGAGCTTCATAGAACCTTACAAATGAGAAGTGAGTTCAATTCAAAATGGTCATACCCTAATTTTGGTCTTGTGACACAATATATACAAATATTATACTCAGAATTCTTGTTGACCCATCTCCTCTTCATCTCTGTTTTATAACATTCATTAAATAAGTATATTGATATTACATGACTGTTCCTCACCCTTTTCATTGTTGCTAACGGCTTATTCCTGTTGCTTAATAAATAGTTTAGCTCATGGAAGATATCTTTCGCTATTCGAATGTGCGTTTAGTCTTCTCTTATATATCAAAATATAATTCCCTAGGATCATTTGCATTTATCTGATATCTACAATATGTATCCAGGGTCATTCCAAGGAAAAATTTAAAGCAAATACACACCAACATAATCTTCAATTTCTTAATTATTCAGCAGATGAATAACATGCCCAATATCATCTTTCACTCTCCGATTGTGATGGTAATCATTTAGACATTGACTACAATTGGATGTGACATCCAATTCTCATAAAGTTTTTCTGTTTTATTTTGAGAACAGAAACGCAACATATTTTCGCCGATGACCGTGACTAACTGACGTTACACCCGACTGTTAATAACATTAATAATGCCCGATAAATAGCTTAAAGAGATAGAAAACCTATAGTACATATGTGATTTAGCTTAATGCGGAAGGAGGGCTTAGAAAATCTGATACTCACGCGACAGCTTGCCAGATAGAGGGACAGAGGAAAGCAGCGCGAAACTTACTTGATGAGCTTAGGTAAATGGATGGTAGTACAGTGTTTGGGAGAAATGACAAAAAGGAAACACTTATTAAGAACTACAAAAAACAGGAAGACGTGGAGAGCTATGATCGCCTATGCTCTGAAAGGAGACGTCGCTTAAAGGAAGAAAAAGACAGGTAGGTTTACTGAGCATTGTTAATAATTATTTACAATTTTGATGAAGATGAAAAATCAAACTGGTATATAAGGTGCCATTAAACTGACAGCTCTGATAATAATGATTATAGTGGCCAATCATCGATTACCGTTTTAAAAGTATCATCTGGTTAGCTTATATTATTACAAAGTATTATTAATAATTATTATATTTTTATATGACTGCAAGTACTAATGCTTAATACATTACATTTTCTAATGTATTGGTACATTGGTACGAATAACTGAGTTTTGTTTGTATATGTTTTGAAGTAAGATTATTTATATGGAACAGAACATATTTTAAAATTTGTAGGAGCGACGTTTCGAGTCTTAAATTTTATTTCATTTTGTACCCTTTTATTATTTGTTTTCTGTTACTTAGCATTTAAAATGTTTTATCAGAAACAATTATAAAAAATATGAATTTATATTTGGCGGACTTTTTATTAAATATATGCATCCAAGAGCCTAGATATTCGCGCCTTTCTGTGTATCACACATTTTTTTAAAGAAAATGATGACTGATTTTTGGTCATTGTTATAATTTGTGGAGAAAAACAATGCATTTCAATATTACTCAGGGACCTCCATTTTCTACTTTCTCCTTTTATATTTTGGATAGGAGCCATTCCCTTGTTTAAATTTAAATTTAAATTAAACCAAAGGGGAAAAAAGATCAGTGAGTATTTGTGCAAAAACAGCTTGATCTGACCTCTTTGATATGTATTTGATGCAATACTTGATCGAATGAATTGATGAGCAGATTTCAACATTGATATGACAGTTTAATTGTTGAAACAAATATATATTGTAAAGCACTACCTACTGATTGGTGATTTCTTGCTCAAATGTCTCATTTTGATTTTGCCAATGTGACCTCTATCTTCTAGTTTTCTCCTTCTTTGTTTTGGAGAGGAGTCATTCCCTTCTTCATATTTAAATTTAAGTCAAACGAAAAAAAAATCAGTTTGGGTTGTGCCCTTCCCTTGGTAGTTCTCTTTGATCAAAATGAAATAAATTTAGTCAAGTAACCTAAGAGTCATTCTCTTATTCAAATTCAAATTTATATCAATGGTTAAAAAACATTCAGTGGAGTAGGGGTTGCCTCTTCGCCGGTGCTTCTCTTTGATCAAAATTAAATGTACTTATTGAAGTAACCTGCGTACTGTAGTTTCAGAATATATATGGTTATGGGGGTCTATCTCCAAAACCCTAGAAGGAGTTCGAAAACAAAAAGACAGGGGCTACAACTACTATATAAAGATATTTTTTTAATTTTTTATTATTACCTTTTATTATTTACCATTAAATATATTTTATTTTAACAGCAATGATTGGTACATTTGAAGACGATCCGTTAGTTCTGGAGTCTAGTGAACAATTTTTGGTTGGTCGGCTACATCTCCGAAAGATAGCCAACCGTACACATTACTGCTTACATCCAAGCGCCCAATTTTCTCCTAGGGCTTCAAAATAGCTGTTTGTATAAAACAGCTGCCACACATAGGTAACCTCTGTCTAGCGCGGAAATCAAGTGAGGCTAATCGACTAGTATGAATTCTCGAAAATTTCGCGTCTGTCGCCATCTTGTCTCTGAATATTTGATACGACATCCGCCATCTTGTTTCTGAATTGTTTATAGGAAACCCGCTATCTAGTCGCTGAATGCTTAATACGCCGTGATATATCCAAAATTTAAAAAGTAATAATCAATTCCAGAGGGCCGGAATCCAAATTTTCCTTTGGACAAAGGGAGGCCAATAAAAGATCATTATAAGTTGCTGGTTTATACATTTCATAATATCTTACCAAACGTGCTGAGTCGAGAAACATATTCATGGCATTTTTTGCTCGGAACAATTCTCGATGTGAGTAAAAATTCAGTATTAAAATAGTTTGTTTGTCAGTATACATTCTATTTTTGTAGGAATAAAAACCATATTTCAAGATAATTACCACGAAAATTTAGGAAGATATAAATATAAACTTTCAGAGAGAAGGAGATAGAGAAGAAGAGAAAGAAAGAGAGATAAAGACAGAGAGAAATTGAAATTTTCCGTTGAACCATCCTTCAGATTACGTCAAGGTGAAAAATTTCCGTAACAGATGTAACGAATCCCATTTACAAAGAAAAAAAAACAAAAAAAAACCTGAAGTATTTTACACAAAAATCAAATTCACGCGAATGGCCGCACCAAATTCTCTTTGATTCACAGCCATCTCCTCCACCACCACCACCACCAAGTAAGAGAATGGTAAGAGGGAGATAGAGGATGACGATCCCTATTCTCGGAGGCAAGTAGGTGCCGAAAACAAACTTGATCCGAGTTCTATGCTGCATTCGAAAAGAACAAAATTCCAACTAAACTGACCATTTGCGAAGACACTATTCTCCCATATTTGCGAAAGTTTCTGTATTGCCATGTAAGAAAGCTGAAGGGAAATGTAAACCTATCGGACATCTATAGCAAAGAGAAGGTGTTTCCATGGCAAAAATTACAGAATATCTCATTCCTTAGTTTCGACCGTTCATACATTTATGGCTTAAACACACCCTGTCAATTAAACGAAATTAATTGCACGTACCTCTTTCGTATTCCAAACGTATGAACGAAGTTACAGTCATAAGGCTTTTTGCCAAGAGATGAAAGAATTTTCGTATATGAATGCCATAGAAGGTGAGATAAATTGGATATTATGAGGGTAATGAGAATAGGTAATGATTTGACGTATACTGGGTTTAACTTATTCAAGGGTACGCCCCTCCGAGAGTATGACAAAGAGACTGCCACTGGTGTGCACTCTTGAATACTTAAGAAAATATATCCGAACCTTGGTGAATAGAGCGTTCATCTGAATCAGGAAATAAATAAAATAAAACATCCCATTGCATAAAAATGTTCAAAAGTCTTGAGCGACCTTTCTAAGTAACATTCTCTCCAGTTAGCTGGCTACCCGGGGAGACGGCCACTTAAGAGACCCCGTCCACATCTATCGACGAGCCCCAAATCGTCGATCAGATTAACCAGGCAATGATCGCCTGATTACTACCCGCTACCTCCATGTTCCTGTTGTCTATCTTGGGCTCCAGGGTATCATTCCAGTCCCCCATTAAGACTAAGTACGACAAATCTACCAGGAACGGTCCCAAGCGAAGGAAAAACTCGACACGCTCTATCTGGCCGTTGGGCGCATAAACCGCAACGACCCGAAACGAACCATTGCTCATGGCAATATCGGCTATGATCAACCGCTACTTCCGGAACCCAAGGAACGTTTTACTCACAAAGAAACACTTCTGGACAGTTGGTTCCCATATGTTCAATAGACACAGACATAGTCGCTAGACAGCACACGACCATCAATGTCACAAACAAAGTGTGTCTCCTGGATTGCAGCTGCATCTACAGCGAAGGACAAGAGATCACAAAGCAGGCGGGCAGCCTTACCCAGATTTCCAAGGCCTTCACATTCAAGTTAGCTAGCTTGATATAAATAGTCTAATATCAAGATTCCCTTAAACACACACTGGACGAATTTTCCCAGACGTCCGGTGCCTACATCAACCGTAATTCATCATTCCTTGACCAATATCGCCGGCGTCTGTAGGGAAAGTTAATTTTAGCGTCCTATATATAGGTGTGGAGAAGAACCGGGACATTTCCAGAGCAACATTGGTGTAGATTTTTATTTCCGTTTTTATTTTTTATTTTTTTTTTATTTTTATTTTTTTTTTTTTAGCGCCTGGAAAGTTTCTCGGATCCTCTGTTGACTTACCATCAAGGAAGATACATTTGAATAGAGGACCCAAGAGGGCCTTCCTCTGAGACGAAAGGTCCATCTCTCGGACCTACTCTGTCAATACAAATTTTCTCCCCTCTGGGGAAGAGCCATTTTTCTCTCTGGGGGAGGGGGAAGAAAAAGACGGAACCTTAAAGGGGAGGAAGGGATGCTCCTTGTCTTACCTGGCAGGAGATCTTTTTCAGTATTTACAGGTGAAGCAGGAGCAGATTGGGTCTCTGCAGCTATAGGGCCTTCTCTGGTCTACTCCGGCCAGTTTTCTTCTCCCTTTTCGTATAATTGGCATCTTCTCCCATTTCTTCCCTCCCACTTTTCAGTGAGCAGGATCTTGGTAGAGGCATTTCTTCTACCTGAATGTCGAGGCCTAGCTGCGTCAACTTTACCAACTCCTGCTGCTGTTACTACTGCTGCTGATGATGGATCTCCTGCTTAGCTTGTTCTGACTACTGCGGCTTTTGTTGTTTCTGCTTATCCGGATCCCACCTCTGCTGCGGCTGCTGCTGTTAACGCAGCGGCTTAAGCTGCTGATGCTGCAGTTGTTGTTGCTGCTGCTTTGGCTGTTGTTGATGCTGCTGCTGCTGGTTTGCCTGCTTAGCAGCAACTTTTCCTGTGACATCCTGCTCTACCGCGTTACCACCTCAGTCTATTCACCAATACCATTTTGGGCCTTTTTTGGTGCTTCCATCCTGGGCTGCAGTGGTGTTGGTTGAGTCAGTCGCTTCGGATTCCTTGTCAGACACAACTATGCCAGGTGAACGGCGGAACCACAAACCCAGTAGTGGGGACGGCGGCCTTCGACAAAAAAATTTGATGACATTTGGAACCTCGTTGAGCTTAATTCGGGTCAATGCCACCATGATTTCAAAGCCACTGGTCGCAATGCCTACCTTAACTCTAATGTATGAAGATAACCCTTCACTGGACCATAGTCCGAAAATAAGGTCTCCAAATAGGTGTCAGTGATGTTTTTGCTGTCTCTTCTGTTGTCAACAGGATAGCTCCCATCTCATTGGATCTTCGGGCCAACACTTTGGCTTAATTATAAATTTCCCCGTCTTGACGTCGTCTGGCAACAGGGAAATGGTCCTTGAAGCTATTGCCTTCATAACGGGTGTCACAGGTAAAAGTTCATGGCATGTGACGAAAGAGTTTTCTTCTCCCATGCCTTTATAATAGTCTGGCCCTTTTTGAGGCCTTTTAGTCGTCCATGCTGAAGTTGAAGGCCGCGTAGGCAATGGCTTTTTTCCTGAGGGTTCGCCATATTGATGGGATTCCCTTCCCACTATAGACAATAAAAATTCACAGCAGACAAAAGGACAAACAAATGCCAATAACACCCGTAGACACTTACATCGTAACTTTTCTCAAAGTTGAAAAACTCACACACCAAACGAAAGAGATCCGCTCTCCTGTGTTGTGACGGACAAATCCACCGTCGCACAAAAGAAATAAAATACTTCAACATCAGCAAGAGACCAGTAACAGTAGTAGCCATTGTTAAGTCAGGCATTTCGCTGCCAGGCTCACGACAGGCTTGTCGAACTATCTACCTTCGGCTAGAGAGGGACCCAGTTGTGGTTATACCTACCGACAGAATTTATTTTTGGGGCAGTAGATAAATCCGACCCCGTGTATGCGTAGTCTACGGAGAAATTTTTGCCCAAGCCTACAGGCTCGATATCTCACTACATAAAACCCGGACTTGTGCCATATCCTGCCTTGTGTGGAGGGTTTGGTAAATATCAGTAGCAGCATTTGCTGAGGCAGTTCACTGCTAGGCTCGTGACTGCCTTGTCGATCTCTCTGCCTTCGGGCAGAGAGGAACACAGACGAATCTGTGCTACAAACAGAACCTCATCTGACTAGGTAGACAAAACCGACCTCGTGTATGCGGGGTCTACGGGGAATTTTTGCCCGAGCTTACATAAAAATCGGCTTTGTGTCATATCCTTTCTTGTGTAAGAGCCAGTAGTAGTAGAAACGTTTGCTAAGTCAGACATTTTGCTGCAAGAAACTGACTTGTCGAACTTTCTGTCTTCGATCAAAAAGGAACCTAGACGAGTTTATACCGAAGGGCACAGCCTTGTCTTTCGGAGAGGCAGGGGTTAAATACCTGACCTCGTTTGTACGAGGTCTACGGAATTTTTGTTCCCGCGCCTACGGGCTCAGAATCGCCCCACATAAAAATCGGCCTTGTGTCATATCCGAGGAGGCTTTGGTATATACCAGTAGCAGCCTTTGCTAAAAACATTTAGTCATTCACAGCCAAACATTCTCTACTCTAGTTTCTATTCTACATTGTTTCCATGTACCAAATGGTAATAAACTTGTTAAACCAATTCCGGATTCTACTCTTGTTTTTGATAACTCAATTACAACATTTCATTGAACTCACTTAATTTTTTTTTAACTCACCAATTTCACTAGCCGCAACATAAATTTTTGAAGAAAAAAAACGAAAAATAATTATTACCAGCAATATATTTTTGAAAATTTTTTTTACGAGCAATGCATTAAAAAATTACCATCAATACATTTTGGAAAGTATAGGGCTGACAGTTTAGATATATATTAAGTTGATGCAAAAATAATGACGTAATAATGTCGTTTTTTGACGTATTTTTTTACGTCAAAAAACGACATTATTACGACATTATTTTTGCACCAACCTAATATATATATAATCGATTTGGCGCCATGTGTAACATCTTTTTGTGGTAAGAGCCAGTTACCTCCTCACTAACATGAATGAACTGGTCCATTCATAAGTGGTCCTGGGTAAATGTCTAGAAGCTTAAGATAATACTGTTCCAGAGTCTTGTCTCGCTCAGTATTGATTACTACTGCTACTAACATGACTGATTCTGTCGAATTAAGAATTTTGTCTTGCCATATTTCGCAACACAACAATTCTTGCAAATTTCACCTCTGAAATGATAACACCTAGCTGCCAAACTAATAGTGCGCTTAAACACATGAAGTCGAGTTATCAAATAGGAAAGTTTATTAGAACACACACACACACACATATATATATATATATATATATATATATATATATATATATACAGTGTAACCCGGATATAAGAGACCCAGATATAAGAGTAACCCGGATATAAGAGAGATTTTCTCTGGTCCCAAATTAGAGGCATACAAAATAGATCAAACCCGGATATAAACAAAATAGACCAAACCCGGATATAAGAGAAATCCGAATATAAGAGAATTCGTCTCCGGTCCCGACAACTCTCTTATATCCGGGTTACACTGTGTGTATATATATATATATATATATATATATATATTTCTAAGACTTTCTTTGCGAAACGGGATAAAGAAAATTTATTCAAATTTAGTCGTGCTAAAAATAATCTCTAGCAATATACAGATGATCCTTTCTTGAATGATATGGCAAAACTGTTGATTTTTGTGTCATTTTTACCAGGAGGTTCGTTTTTTGTCCATGTTGAACAGAAGAATATCAAAGCCATTAAAATACTGTTAAGATTTAAAATTTAAAAATGCTGTTAAGATTTTAAATTTAAAATTTCTTTATAAGATTATCATAACGAGTCCGTGTACTGATTTTGATAATTTTACATTTCATTTTTGAGATGGTGAATTGTCAATAGACTTTTATTTGTAAAAAAAAAAAAAAGAAATTGGTCCGATTATTGCAGGTATTATTGCGGAAACAATGTTTCCGCGAAGTTCCCTTCTCGTTATCTAAATAAAAATTCTACCGGGACGATATTGGTAAGTGTTCTTACGAATACAGTATCAGTTTTCATCTTCTTTTATTTTATTACGTTAACATTTTCGTCGGTTTCCTGGAATTTAAAAAAAACTTTTTCATTTGATGCATTATTTCGTAAAGGTGTAAAATCTGTATGGAAAAAAAAACTTATTTTACAAGTAAATTCCATGAAGAGCCCGAAGACGAATTTCACCGCTCCTAAACAAAAAGAGGAATTTTAATAACACTTTTCTAACTTGAAAATAATGAATTTAATCACGTCTAGTACTTTATGTAACGGTGATATCGTTTTAGCTTTATAAAAAAAAGATAATTTTACTTAATTTATTCATAGATTACAATCAATAATTGATTTAATTTAAGAAACCAGTTGCAGAATAGCAACTTACAACTTCGTACGTACTATTTACTGGCTTAAAAAAATGCATTCTTTTTTTTTTCTCGTTAAGCGTGATTTCTTTTCATGAATTAAAATGCAACATAATCAAGTTTAGTTCTCTTTCGCTCAAGGCCGTAGGTGTGAAAACCTCAAGGACAAAAGTAATGATTTGCTAGATCAGATTCCTTCCTTATTTTTCTATGACAAAACTCATTGATGCGTAGTTTTGTTATACTTTCACGCACCATTTTTTAATCGACTGCTCTATACAAATCGGAACATGGTAGTCACATCATAAAAATCAAGTCGACATTGAAGAACATTACTACTGAGTAATGTGTTGGATCCAAATAGTTCATATTGTATTATATGTTTTGGGTTAAAACCTGTGCTGCAATGTTGCAGAACAGTACAAATTCCCTAATAACCTGACCTCTTGTCTGTCGTCTGATATTTGAGTAAATTTCCTTATTTCTGTGTAGCAGAACAAATCTGAAGTAAAGATTAGTAAATGAATAGTATGAGATACACAAATTAACATATTTACTCGACTACGCTGTATGAATGTGTAATTGGTGTTGCAAAAGCGATTTTACCGCATTTTACACGTGTCTTATTTTGCATTGTACAGAATCCTTCCAACAAACTCAATGTTCCACAAGCGTTGGTAAACTATTCATATTCTCATGGTCTTCAGACTCAACACGGAGGCCTATATCAACTGCATTGAGAAAGTATTGCTACCCTGTGTCAAAAGGTTGGCTGCTGGAAGACTCTATGTCTGGCAACAGGATACCCCCCCCATGCCACACTAGCAAAAGCACCCAATCTTGGCTCTCACACAAATTCTGTAAATACATCACGCCTTACATCTAAACATCTAAATCCCCAGATTAGAACACTCATGAATATTATGTGCAAGGCACAGTTGAGCGAGATACTAACACTAACACCAGAGATGAAATAAAGGCAAGCTTTATGGCAGCATTCCACAACATATAGAAAGAAACCGTTCAGAAGAGATGCAGAAGATTCTGAAGTGATACGGAGAACGTGATGGAAGCTAATGGCGATTTTATTGAATAAGTGTATTCTTTACTATTTCAAGATATCTTTTGTGCAATAATTGTAAATATATCTGTTAAAATGAGATGCCAGTGTTATTTCCATTATTAGATAATTCGGACGACAATTTATTCATCACACCTTGTAATTTAATTTGTTCGGGCTATAGGTCACATCTTGATATTTATTGATATTCCCACAAAAACACATTTTTCTTTAAGTGGTATTTACTTGACTCCCACAAGGTCAAGATGTGACACAAGGTCGTTTAACGTGGGAGACCCGAGTGCTTCCACTCTAGGGCCACTGGTCCAAAACTGGTCATAGCATGTCCAAGCTCGTCAGAGCTTAGTCAACGCTGGTCATGGCTTGTCTTAGCTAGTCCAGGCCGAAGCCGGTCATAACTAGTCGTAGCCGTGATCGAATCTCAGCCAAAGGCCGAGAAACGACCACCTGCGTACCTGCTGCGAATCTAAAAAGAAGAAATGGAAGGAAATTAGGATTTACTTGTTTTTTTTGGGTTTTTTTTGTTTTTTTTTTTGTTTTTTTTTTGTTTTTTTTTTTTTGTTTTTTTATTCTACTGTAAACTTAAAAATATCTCGAGAATATTTGTAATCTTTCAGCAATATACACAGAATTTTTGTTGTATTTTATTTTCCTGGATAAATTAGTAATTATTAAGAAAACAGAATCCATGGTTTTCAGCAGAAAGAAGAAGTTAAGAATTACGTATTTAAAAAAAAATTAAAATAAACATCTACATTTATTCAAATATCTCTTAAGAGACGACAGGAAATATGATGCGGAAATCTGATAGCGAATAGGAATAGGTAATTCCACAATCAAAACAAAATCCTAAAAAAGCGAAAAAAAATATTTCTGAGATTAGCTATTGTAAATATTTATACAATTTACATCGTCCGGACCGTTGTCCTCATCATTATTATCATATTTACGACTTTTCAGCCGTTGTGCTCTCCAACATTCTTCATGCGATATGCGCTGAAATTTCGAAGCGAACCATTTATTAAGTCTCCAAGAACTCATGGTTAAGTGGATAAAAGCGTTTGTAGAATAATGCAGTAATTTAACCCAAAGAGTTGTGAGTTCAATACCTGGCCACGGCAAAGTTGAACAAAATCTTGGAGAGTTGAGTTACTAAAGAGAACTAACTGAAACTGAGATATCCTGGAAAGGCGTGGGACACTGTTTCCCCCTCGGACAAAATAAATGGTACGGTTCAAAATTTCCAAATATGAAGAAGGCCGGAACGTACAACGACCGAAACATCGTGAAAATGTTAAAATTATGACAACAACAATCCGGACAATGTAAATAGTGTAAATATTTAATCAACTAAATTGTAATATCTATCCCCGCTATATCATAGTGAATGCTGGACAATTTCTTCACAGATAAAGTTCCTTCTGATAAATAATTTAACTACAATTGAAAGAATATTGTGAGCAAGGAAAATAGGACAAGCAATGATACTTCTACATACAATCAAGAAGATATTCTTGAAACACGAAATTAGAAAATTAGGTTTGGAGAGTCTGACACTCAGAGTGCATACAAACGAAATAGACCAGAGAAAACACTCGGTAAGTTATATTGTGAGTTTATGGAATAGTTGTAAAAACAGGGAGAATTTGGGATATTAATAAGTCAAATGCTAATTACAGTAATAAAATTAAGAAAATTGATGAGACAGGAGCTCCATCAACCTGGATGAATATAACTCATAAAAAATGAAGGGGAATTTATATAATGCGAATATAATCTATGGAGAAATGGATTAGGTCCGTTGAAATCAAAATTAATCACACTCAAAATCGCTTTAATTAGACATGGTCCAGTGGATAAGAGAAATTGTTGACGCAATCCGGTGCGTTGCGAGTTCAATATCTGGCCACGGCAAAGGTGAACACAATCTTGGACAGTTGATTTACTAAAGAGAACTAACTGAAACTGAGATATCCAGGAAAGGCGTGGGACACTGTTTCCCCCTAGGACAAAATAAATGGTACGGTTCAAAATTCCAAAGTATATGAAAAAGGCCGGAGCGTCCAACGACCGAAACACCGTGAAAATGTTAAAATTATGACAACAACAGTCCGGACAATGTAAATAGTGTAAATATTCAATCACCTAAATTGGAATATTTATCTTTCCTATATAATAGTGAATGTTGGACAAGCTCTTCAAAGATTAAGTTTCTGAGAATAAATACTTTAAGAACGATTGAAAAAAACATTGTGAGCCACGAGGATATTTTAAGAAAAATAGGATCAGCAATGATACATCTACGTACACTCAGAAAGATATTCTTGAATCACGTAATAAGAAAATAGGTCTTGGAGAGTCTAACATTCAGAGTGCAGACACAATGTAATAGATCAGAGAAAAATAAGTCGGTGAGTTATTTTACGAGTGTGTGGAATGGTTGTCAAAACAGGGAGAAATTGGGATATTCATATATCAAAAGTTAATTATATAAATAAAATTAAGAATGTTGTGGTGATAGGATCTCCGTAAACCTGAATGGACATGACTCATAAAAGATGATGGAGAAATTATATACCCATGGAGCAATGGGTTAGGCCCGTTAAATTGAGTATTAATCACACTCAAAATCGCTTTAACCACAACCAATTTTTGGTTAGCAAACACAGAAACACACGTACGCACATACACATATGTAGTGATAGAAGAGTTTGGACAATGTTTTTTTTTTTTTTAATAGAATATCTTCACTAAATAATTTATTTTAGAAAGCAAGTGGATCGAATCGTCCTTCATGTTATTATATAATAAGATACATAAAGAATGAATCGTCATTGTTCATACA
>OZ010573.1:86999825-87027325 GCA_963932145.1 Acanthosepion lycidas | reverse complement strand
AACACTTTATATCGTATGCCAATTAGACATGGTCCAGTGGATAAGAGAAATTGTTGACGCAATCAGGTGAGTTGTGAGTTCAATACCTGGCCACGGCAAAGGTGAACAAAATCTTGGAGAGTTGAGTTACTAAAGAGAACTAACTGAAACTGAGATATCCTTGAAAGGCGTGGGACACTGTTTCCCCCTCGGACAAAATAAATGGTACGGTTCAAAATTTCCAAATATGAAGAAGGCCGGAACGTACAACGACCGAAACATCGTGAAAATGTTAAAATTATGACAACAACAATCCGGACAATGTAAATAGTGTAAATATTTAATCAACTAAATTGTAATATATATCCCCGCTATATCATAGTGAATGCTGGACAATTTCTTCACAGATTAAGTTCCTTCTGATAAATAATTTAACTACAATTGAAAGAATATTGTGAGCAAGGAAAATAGGACAAGCAATGATACTTCTACATACAGTCAAGAAGATATTCTTGAAACACGAAATTAGAAAATTAGGTTTGGAGAGTCTGACATTCAGAGTGCATACAAACGAAATAGACCAGAGAAAACACTCGGTAAGTTATATTGTGAGTTTATGGAATAGTTGTAAAAACAGGGAGAATTTGGGATATTAATAAGTCAAATGCTAATTACAGTAATAAAATTAAGAAAATTGATGAGACAGGAGCTCCATCAACCTGGATGAATATAACTCATAAAAAATGAAGGGGAATTTATATAATGCGAATATAATCTATGGAGAAATGGATTAGGTCCGTTGAAATCAAAATTAATCACACTCAAAATCGCTTTAATCACAACCAATTATTGTTTAGCAGACACACACAAACACACACAATCACACGCGCGCACATACACATTTTTTTTTCAGCATTACGCCCCGAGCAAGGCGTGAAGCCACTAGGATGCAGGGGGATGCAGAAGATTTGGAGCAAGAGCAGATGGGAGTGATAGAAGAAAGGATGAGGAGAGGGATAGTGAATAGATCAAGTTAACTGGAGATGTCGATTGACATTACATTTGAATAGTTGGAGATCATAGCTCTCAGGGAAACAGTAATTGGGAAGGGTGTTCCACAGGCGAGAGGTGCGATGTATGAAGCTATTGGAGTAGAAGAGACGGCTACATTTAAAAGTTTCTACAGTGTAAGGGTGGGAGCGGGATGTCAGCCTCGTAGGGCGCTTGAATTCATGGAGTTTGGGAACCAGTGAAAGCAGCTCATCGGATCAATTAACATGAAAGTATTTGTAGAAAAGACAGAGAGAGGCGACAGCGCGTCTGTGAGAGAGTGACTGTAGACGAGATGCCAGATCAGAGCCAATTATATTACATACCCGTCTCTGGATCTTGTCAAGAACTCCGAGGTAAACAGAAGGTGCTCCAGACCATATATGGCAGCAATACTCCATGCAAGGGCGAATGGTTGATTTGTATATTTGAAGTATCGATTCCGGGGAGGAAAATTTCCTGGCGCGGCACAGAGCCAACTTTCCTCGCGGTGAACGAAGCAATTGACTCAATTTTGTTCCATCTCAGGTCAGCAGTCAACGTGAGACCGAGCAGACGCAGGGAGTTGCTCTCAAGAAGTTGACTATCAGACATTCTAATGGGGGGGCAGGGAAGGATCTCTATGGTGATTAATAGAGAGTAGTTTAGTTTTTGAGGCGTTTAAGTTGACCAGCCAATTCTTGCCCAAATTAACAACCGATTGGAGGTCCATTTCAAGACGCACGGCCAGGTTAGTTTTGTCAGCGATACTAGATTTGTTTTTCAGGCAGGAGCAAATTGTAGTGTCGTCCGCGTAGATGCCAACTTGGGAATCTATGGCGTCAGGAAGGTCGTTGATGAAAGAAAATAAGGAATAGAGTGGGACCAAGGATGGAGCCTTGAGGAACACCTGCGTTCGTGGGATAGGAACTGGGGGAGAATCCGTTGAGAACGACCTTCAATTCACGGTTTGACAGGAATGATTGTATTAGGTCAAACAATCGACGTGTAATACCATAACCCTGGAGCTTGCAAAGAAGGCCGGCATGCCACACCCTATGAAACACTTTGGAGATGTCTAGGGCCACGGCCCGAGCCTCACCGTTATTTTGAAGGTCATGGTAGACGGTTTCAGTGATGGCCGTAAGCACATCAGCTGTGGATCGGGCGTAGCGGAAACCATATTGATTGTCTGAGAGCAGATCATGGGATGTAAGGTGATTAACCACTTTGGCATTGATTATTGCTTCGAAGACTTTTCCGTAGAGGGGTAGGAGACTAATATGACGGTAATTAGAGGGGTCAGAGGGGGTCTCCAGTGTTCTTAAAGACAGGAACAATGGATGAGGACTTCCAGCAGTCAGGAAAACAGGATTCCTTGAGGCAGTAATTATATAGTTTAGAGAGGGCGAGCGCTAGCTCAGGCATGCATTTCTTGGGACAATGGCTGGTATGCCATCTCCACCAATTGCCTTGTGGGGGTCTAAATTGGAGATAATGCCCAATAACAATGACGGGGTTATGTGTAAGCTGCTCAATAGGGCCTCAGTTCTTAGCGGGAAGTCTAGTATGGGTACACCGGAGGAGTCGAGCGTTGAATTAAATGAGCATTTCCGAGGAAAGCATTCAGCTTTGTCGGTATAGGAGGTCAGGACCTCGAACTGGTTGAACAAAGGAGGTATGGAGGGTTTTCTATTGCTCAGGACGCTCTTGCAGAGCCGCCAATAATCTTCGGAGCCAAATTTGCGAGATGCAATACGCTCCTTCATCCGAGCAGCAAATATTGACTTAGCTTCCTTGATGACACGCTTGCACTCGTTACGGGCGGAGGCAAAGAGACGTCTATTGCAGTCAGACATGTCGCTACGAAATAGGTGAAAGAAGTGGTTCCTATGGGCAATGGCGGCTGAGCAAGCAGCGGAGAACCAAAGGGAGGAGTGCGACCTGACCTTAAATTTCCTTGAGGGTATGAAAGCGTCGATTCCAGCTTTAACCCAGGATGATACCTCAGAAGCACATTCTTGGACAGGGAGTGTAAAGACAACATCCCAGGGGACATCGCGGAGAAAGTCACGGAACGTGTCCCAATCCGCTCGTTGATAGTAGAACGAGGTTCTAGTGATAGGAGGTTCTTTTCGGGGTGTGGCGTTGAAAGAAAATGGTAACAGATACTACAACATGACCGGAGTTACCAAGAGGGCAGAGCTGCGTGGCGCTACAAGATTCGGGGATGGAGGTAAAACACAGATCGAGAAGGGAGGCCTTACCTACCAGGTTGAGGGCAAAACGCGTGAGGAAGTTAACTATCTGCGTGAGGGATTGAGAAATTGAGAAATTAAGTGTTTGAATGCCTGCCCGATCAGTAGTAGCATTCTCGAGCCACTTGGTATGATGGGCGTTAAAGTCACCAAACACTAATATGTGAAAAAACGGACGGAGAGAGAGGGCCTTGTATATGCTGTCAGATATGCTATCGAGTATCCCACAGTCTTGAGAGGATGGAGACCGATAGAGGAAGAAGAGATAGCTTACGGCATTGAGGAGAGATAGTCGGAGACACATTGCATGTTGGTTAGAGAGCCTTTCCTGAGGAGAGGAAGGTAGCCTGGAATCGAGATATCAGGGGAGGGAATAGATGAGACAAGGTTTGTTTCACACAGAGCCAGTATATGCGGGCAGTTTACAGTGAGGAAAGATTCCATACTGCAGAAATTTGTTCTAATGCCACGGATGTTGGAGAACGAAATATTGAGGGGTTTAGGTGATTTTTGAGGAGCTGGTTTAGGTTTAGTTTTTTGGTTCTTTCGAGTCTTTATGTGGAGTAATTGTTGGAAGATGAGGGCCTGAAGTAAGCGAAGCAGATGGTTATCGACCGCGACATGAGCAGAGAGGTGTTGACACAGCCTGCATCATAATGTGTCCTTAGGGTTGCCCACCGGAGGTGACTGCAGGGAAACCTTTCCATGCACGTCATGGCACTACAAACACCCCGGTATTATACAACTGTTGATCAGAGCGGCCGCTCAAGACGATACGCAACCTTCACCAGGCGTTAGTAAGTTTTCAGTATACTTACGGTCCACTGGCCTTGTCTTTTGCTAGATAAAATTGATCTAACGTGAAATTTTTTAAGCCGTTCGTTTCTCCTCGTGGTTTAAAATTTTATTAAAGCAAATTTCCCCAAGCCCACTGCTGGTGACGGGTAGGAATGGTCGCTGACCTTCCCCATCATCAATACTGCGTTATCTGGAACCTGATGCTTGGGCACTGAGATAGGTTTGGCTGTACACTCACTGGCGTCCATCAGAATGCAAGCGGACAATCACTTTCTGCCATGTATTTTTTTTATAGAATACCTTCCCTAAATAATTTATTTTAGAAAGCAAGTGGACCGAATCGTTCTTCACGTTATTATATAATAAAAATGATAAACATAAAGAATGATTTGCCATTGTTCATATACACAGTTATGTAATTGTTAGAAATGTCTTTTTTCTTTAACTTATAGAGAGACAGGCAAACACACACACATATATGTCAAACTAATGTTTTTCATGCATGCAGGTGTGAATGCTTTAAAGTAAAAGTTATTTTTCTGTTTGGTTAATTTACTAAGACTCTTCCCACGTCCAAGCTTCCTGGTGCGTGTATTTTAGGAATTGTTCCTGTATTAAAATAGTACATAATCTCAGTCTTTCATCCTACGTTAGTCACCAAAAATAATCCGTTAATATATAGTCTTCTAACGTGTTTACACAACCTAATAATAAAAGATTTATAGTGTTACAATTAAGTAAAATATTATCGTACTGCTGGCATCATAAGATAACTGTCAATCTCCGTAATAATATGAATTAAATCGATTCTGGAACTGAAGATATAATTATATATTGATATAATTTTTTTAATAAATTTTAAATGTGTCTCCTCTACAATTTAAACATATGCTTAAGCAACTTAAGCATATGTTTAAATTGTAGAGGAGACACAACAGAGAAAAGTTTTATTCAGCAAATATTCCCCCTGTATATTTCATTAATACTATATTAAATTAACTAAACTGATAATTACAGGAGTAAAAGTGTATTATTATTAATAATATATATATATATATATATATATATATATATATATATATATATATATATATATATATATATATATATATATATATATATCTTAATTTTTTTGGATACAAATATTTAAATAAATACTATGTTCATAATAAGCAGTTTTGACCACATTTACCGGCCTCAACATCCAAGAAATTTCTTAGAACATGTATATAGATTAGAATCGAACCTGTATCCTACACCGAACCGTCACATAGCTTGACGTACTATACCATTTTCTACATAGGAAGCGTCTAGTTAGCAAAATAAAATTATTGTTTTTAAACAACAAATTTCCCAAGATTTTTCTCGAACGCTCAGATCTGCTTGACGTGTATTTTAACATAAATAAATGACATCATATATTATGAAATGGACTAATTTCGACAATTATTTTAAAATATTTTCTGTTTACACATTGTTTTTATAAATGCCAATATTTAAGCAGTGGGAATCAATTTTGGGGTATACTCTTAAAATATTACTTTCGACAAGGGGTCATAATAAAATTCAGACATTTATATGTTGTTGGTTTATATAATTCATAATATTTTACCAACGGTTTTGTAAGTAAACTTTCATTATTAATATATGTGATGATAATATCAATATGGAAGATGTTATCACATGAATTAAAGTCATATATCAAAATAATGATTTATGAGCAAATGTAACAAAGACAGACACTTTCGGAGTTTCTTTGTGAAACTGGAGAAAGAAAACTATTCAAATATAGTCATGCTAAAAATAAACTCTAGCAATCTTCAGAAGACCATTGTTTGACTGATATGGCACAAATGTTCATGTGGTACGGAAGAATATCAGAGCTATAAATTCTAAAGACTTAAGATGCTGCTGATGTTTACATATCATGACTTCATTTCTTCAAATATATATATATATATATATATATATATATATATATATATATATATATATATATATATATATATATACACTATTAAAACACGTAAATTTCAAAAATAAGTTATTCCAAAAAAAATTTCGCTTCAAGATGGAACAGAGCTTACTTTAACTCAATTTAATTCAAATAATTATATTGAAGTTTTCGGTCTTGTTTTGAAACATGATAACTCTTATGTTGCGTGTGGGAATTATATTTTTAAATAAATAAATAATAATAATAATATATATATATATATATATATATATATATAGATAGATAGATAGATAGATATATAGATAGATAGATAGATATATATATATTGTTTCCATGTGTTTCTTTGTGAAAGCGGAGAAAAATATATTCAAATTTAGTCTTGCTAAAAAATAAACTCTAGCAATATTCAAATGATACTTGTTTAACTGATATGACAAAACTGTTGATTTTCGTGTTATTTTGATCTGGTGGTTCGTTTTTGTTCATCTCGAACCGAAGAATATCAGACGTATGTATTTTAAATCCTTAAAATGCAGTTGATGTTTAGTCATCATAACGAGTCCGTACTGATATTCATAATTTTACATTTCATTTTTGAGTTGTCGAATTTATCTATATACTTTCACTTATCAAAAAATGGTCTGATTATTACAGGTATTAATTTTTCGGATATGTTCCCTACTGGTCATCTTAATAAAAGTTCTACCGCGATGATATTGGTAAGTGTTCTTACGAATACAGCATCTGTTTTCATTTTACTACATAATCTGAAAAGATAATGGGAATGTGACATGATTTATATTTGGTTCATTTAAATCGCTGGCCTCTTTGTAGACGAAGACATATGGCAATTCTACGTGGTGTAATTGTGTGAGAGTATCAAAATTTTCAAGATAGATCAATTACGACTGAATAGTGTTTTCGATCTTCACTGATTCCGCATAGATTCGTTCCTGTGTCAAATCTAAGCTACGATTAGTTAATAACATTTAACAAAGCTGTGCATCTGTAAATTAAATCGTTAAAATGAAAGTTAAGTGCGATTTCGTTCAAGATACTGGTTAATAAAAATTCATGGTTGTCACTGATGTTCTTCCTCCCAAGAATGAGCGTAATGAACTTTCGAACCCGCCAATAAGTTTAGTATAAATTGATATAATCTGGCATTTCTTTTACTGAATTTTATGACGCTATCTTGTCTCTTGGAGAACGATACACCATGAACATATGTCGAAAAACTTAATTCTACAGGTTTTTCGGACGATGAAATACGCCACTATCTTGTTTCAGAATTGTTAGACTTTGCCTTGACACTAAATGCTTGATAAGCCGCCATCATCTGTCTGAATGCTTTACGACTTTTTGTCAGTGAATATTTGATACGCCAAAAGTTTGTCTTTGAAAGGTAAAAACATTTTTTCTATCAATTATTAAGAGTGAGAATCTAGTGCATCTTTCAAAATTTTCTTTGGAAATGGACGACTGATAAATATTTATATCTATATGTTGCTGGTTTATACATTTTACAAAATTTTAACATTCGTTTTCGGGCCAGGAAAATATTTATGACAATTTGTACAAGTCGAAATTCCTGACGTAATTTGAAATTCACTATTTTATTATTTGAACCTAATAACAGTATTTCAAGTGACTTCATTGAAATATAAGTCAGTGTTATAAAGAATTATTAGAAAACTTTACAACGATATAGATTTTCAGGAAGATAGGGGGAAAGAGAAGTAAATCTAATCAAGTGTAAATGTTTTTGAACGATTTAACATTTTCGTCAGTTTCCTGGTATTTTTAACAAAACTTTTCATTTGATTCATTATTTCGCATAGGTACATAATCTCTAGTGAAAAAAAAATCTTATTTTACAAGTAAAAAAAAAAAAAATATGATGAGCCCGAGGATTAATTTCGTCAAAAAAAATGGGGAATTTTAAAATCAGTTTTTTAACTTAAAATTATGAATGTAAACACGTCTAGTATTTTATGTAATGGTTATATAATTTCACTTTATCAAAAAAAAAAAATATCATTTAACTTAATTTATTCATAGATTATAATCAGTGGCTGATTTCATTTAAGAAACCGATTGTAGAATAGCAACTTTCTACTTCGTACGTAATATTTACTGACTTAAAAAATGCATTATTTTTTCTCATTAAGCGTGATTTCTTTTCATGAACTAAATTGCAACATAATCAAGTTTAGTTCTCTTTCGCTCAAGGCCGTAGTAGATGTGAAAAACTCAAGGACGAATATAATCGTCTACTTTCCTTTCTTTTTTATGACAATGCTCATTTATGTGTGGTTTTGTTATAATTGGTTTCTTTATAAAATTAGTAATCGCACGTCATTATTTAATCGAATGCTTTATAAAAATCAGAACATGGTATTGACATCATAAAAATCAAGTTGATATGAGAGAACATTGCTGCACAGTAATGAGTTCGATCCAAATTGCTCATATTCTATTATAAGTCTTGGGTTAAAAACTGTGCTGCTATGTTGCAGACCACATCAAAGTTCCAAATAACCTGACCATTTGTCTGTCCTCTGAGATTTGAATAAATTTCCTTATTTCTGTATAGCAGAAAAAAACTGAAGTATAGATTAGGAAATGACTAATATGAGATACACATATTAACATATTTATTCGACTACAATTTTTATATGTGTAATTGGATTTCCAAAATCGCTTTTACCGAATTTTACGCGTGTCTTATTTCTTTTGTGCAGAATTTTCCCTAGAAATTCAACGTTCCGCATGCGTTGGTAATCTATTCCTATTCCCATGTCCTTCAGACTCAAGACGATGGTCTGTATCAAGTTACCTTGAGGAAGTAGTGCTAACCTGGGTCAAGAAGGTGGCTGCAAAAACACCCAAGCATGGCTCTCAGACTATTTCTGCAACTACATCACCACTTACATCTAGCCTCCTAACTCCCCAGGCCGGAACCCCTTTGATTATGAGCGATGCACGGTTGATTGAGATACCAATAAAACACCAGAAATGACCTGAAGGCAAGGATTATGGCAGCATTCCCCACCTTAGAAAAGGAGACCGTTCAGAAGAGATGCAGAAGATTCCGAAGTGGCCAGGAGAACGAGGTGGAAGCTAATGGCGATTTTATTGAATAAATGTAGTCTGTAATATTTTAAGTTTTTTTTTTGTGTGTAATATTCGTAAATATATCGGTTAAATTGAGATTTCAATGTTACTTTCATTTTTGCATAATTCAGACGAGAGTTTATCCATCGCGCACTGTAATTTAATTTGTTCGGGATATAGTTTATATTTTGATATTTATCGATTTTCCCATAAAAAAACACATAATTAGTTAAGTATCCGATGATCATCGAAAAGGAAGAAAAGAAGGGAAATCAGGATTTACTTGGTGCTTATTCGACTGTAATCTTACAAAAATGTCAAGAATATTTGTAATCTTTCCATACTATAAACAGTTTTTGTTGTATATTATTTTACTGCATAACTGATTTATCCTGAAATTTACAATAATTTTGTTCATGCATCGATTTGAGCATAGTAATTATTAAGAAGACAGAATCTATCGTTTTCAGCAGATAGATAAAAACAGAAGTTAATAAGTACGTATTTGGAAAATTAAAATAAACCCCAACATTTATTCAAATATCTCTTAAGAGACGACAGTTAATATGATGCGGAAATCTGATAGCGAATAGGAATAGGTAATTTCAGAATCAAATCAAAATCCTAAAAAAAGCAACAAAAAGGCGCCCTTCATTATAATATAATATTTAATCACCTGTCTGTCTATATTTCTGAGATTAGCTATTGTAAATATTTACACAATTTACATCGTCCTCATCATTATTAATACATTTACGATTTTCAGCCGTTGAGCTCTCCGACCTTCTTCACATGGTTATTAAAATCTTCGAGAGTTGAGTTACTGAAAAGAAACAACTGAAATTTAGATATCAAGGAAAGCTGTGGAACACGGTTTCCACCTCGGACAAAATAAATGGTAGGGTTCAGTATTCCAAAATATGAAGAAGGACGGAGCGTACAATGACCGAAACATCGTGAAAATGGTAAAATTATAACAACAACCGTCCGAGCAATGGAAATAGGGTAAATATTTAATCACCTACATTGTAATATGTATCCCTCATATATAATAGTGAATGCTGGACAATTTCTTCACAGATTAAGGTTCTGCAGATAAATAATTTAAATACAATTGAAAGAACATTGTGAGCAACGAGGATATTTTAAGGAAAATAGGATCAGCAGTAATACATGTACGTACACTCAGAAAGATATTCTTGAAGCACGTAATGAGACAATAGGGCTTGGAGAGTCTAACACTCAAAGTGCGTACAAAATGTAATAGATCAGAGAAAAACACTCGGTAAGTTATTTTACGAGTTTGTGAAATGGTTGTCAGAACGAGGAGAAATTGGGATATTAATATGTGAAAATTTAATTATAGTAATAAAATTAAAAAAAGTTTTGGAGACAGGATCTCCGTCACCATAAATGGACATGACTCATAAAAAAATTTGGGGGAAATTATATAATGCAAATGTATCCATGGAGAAATAGCTTAAGCCCTTTCAAAATCTATATTAATCAAACTCAAAAACGCTTTATTCATATCCAGTTGTTGAATAACAAAAAACACATACAAAGGCGCGCATATATGCATATGTAGAGATAGTAGATGTTAGACAACGTTTAATTTTTTTTTTGTAGAATACCATCATTAAATAATTTAAATATAATTTATATACTTTATAACAAGGAGACCGTATCGTTCTTCAATTTTAATAATTATATAATTTTAATAATTATATAATTTTATATAATATACAAAATCATTGAATAGTCATGGTTCATACACATGGACAATTAATCGTGACAAATGTAACGTCATTTTGTCTACACAGACACACATACGTACACGGACACGCACACACACACACACGCACACACACACACACATATATATATATATATCTTAACCTAATATTTTTCATGCATGCAGGTGTGAAGGCTTCAAGGTAAAAGTTAATTGTTTGCTTGGTTAATTTAATAAAACTCTTTCCACGTCCAAGTTTCCTGATGCTTGTATTTTAGGAATTTTTTCTCTGTATTAAGATAGTACACAGTTTCTGTCTTTAATTCTACATTAGTCACCTAGAATTTCTGAAAATATATAATCACAGGGGAATATACACATCCCAATCGACAAAGAATTATAGTGTTACAATTACATACAATGTTGTAGTACTTATAATAATAAATAACGTAAAAATCAACGTCCGTAACAATAGGAATTAAATCAATTCTGGGACTGAAGATATAATTATACATTGAAATTCAAATTATAATTAAATCATATGTTGTAAATTGTAGAGGAAACACAATAACAGACAAAATATTTATTCATTAAAATAACCACTGTATATTTCCATTAATAGAAATATATTAAATTAACTAAACATATAGATGCAGGAGTGAAAGATTATTACTAATAATGATACTATATATATTAATATATTTTCTCTTTATACGTTATTTTTATGGGTACTAATATTGAAGTAAATGCTCTGTTCATAATAAGCAGATTTAACTACATTTACTGGCCTGAATATACGAGCAATTTCATCGGAAACATGACTATTGACTGGAATCGAACCTGTATTTTACACCGAACCGTTATATTGCCTGACTTACTATACCATTTAGATACAGAGGAATCGTCCTGTTGGCAAAGTCAAATTACTGTTTTTACACAACAAATTCCCCATGATTTTTCTCGAGCGCTCATATCTGCTCGAGGCGTATTTTAACATAAACAAATGACATCATATATTACGAAATGGACTAAATTCGACAATTATTTTAAAATATTTTCTGTTTATACGTTAATTTTTAGATGCTAATATTTATGCAATTGCTCTGTTGATAATAAACAGTATTAACTACATATAGCGGCAGTGTTTTCACCGTGAATATGACTGAGTTCGTTCATTGGAGGGTCTTGACATTATTTTCAATAAATCTTTCTTCTTCCCGTATATACCGAGGGTTGCAAATTCTGATTCCTCTTCAAGAAGAATCTGATGGTTCTTTCAGATTTTATTTTGTTATGATGGGACTAGAAATTTATTCGTTGCTTTTCAGTGAACACTAAGTTTTAAGCTATTGTCAACACAGTTTAGCATCATATCTAAGAATGGTAAAGTATTGTTTTCTAACATTTCGTACGTAAATTCTACTGAATTTTCGATTTTATCTAGCTTATCTACAAGATCATGTAAATCAATATCATGGGAATATATTAGTAGAACATCATCAATATATCGTAAGTGCCTTACTTGTTTAGGTAAAAGAATTTTTGAAAGAATCATATTCGAGACATTCTAAGTAAATATATATCATCATTCCACGAAATGATAACATTTGTAATACAAATGTTTAAAATTTATTAAATCTGAAATTGTGTTGATTGGTAATGAGACGCCAGATTTTTATTATTTTAGATATTGGTAGGGAGAGGTTTATCTTTGCTAGTGTTAGACGCGTTTTTAAGACATTTAAGCATTTTCAACCAGATCGTTTGAGTAAAGTGAGTTTATATCTTGACTGGTCATGAGTTATGTTCCCTTAGGATTTCAAATAGATTGCCTGAAGTTTAACATGTGATGAACTGACTGTTCTAATTAGAGGGCTTAAAGTCTTTGTTATTGCTGTAGCTAGTTTTGAGTCAGGCGTGTTGAGCCCTAGATATTCCTGAAATAATGGGGCGTATTTGTTTGCTTGTTTTGTGCGTTTAAGTTTGGGCATTATAGGGTGATATACTATTAGTCTATACCATGATTTATCTCCATTGTTAGTTAGTTTCCCGATCGATTTTTTTCCGGGTCGATTTTTATGTTTCAGCAATTACATACTAGTAGTAAATTGATTTTTTTCATCGTGTCAGATCTTATTGATAATGAAAATCCCATCCCCTTTTCTACGGGTGAAATACAGATTTTCTTATTTATTGCTCGGTTCCTTAGTCCGTGTAAGTTTTTATATGGTAAGAACCTATATACATTACCAAATGTAAATATCTCTGTGTTGAAAATTTAGGCTAAACTGTTTATATTATCCTGATGATGGTAACGGAATATTGACACTAACCAGCCTTGAAAATCTTTCCTTCTCTGTAGTGAATTTGATAAAATAAAAGTCACATAGATGAGAAATGCTTTTCAGTTAAAACTTTCACGTTTTCAAGCTTGATGAAGGTACTTTTGTTTTGTTCCTTAACTGTAGTATAGGTTTTGTTATGAAGAAGTCATTGAAACAAGCTTGAACCTAATTCCCTATCCAAGGAAATATTGCGCGAACATAATCAAACATAAATTGTAAATGAACTACTTTTCATTTCATTTAAGTAAATATATGCCACTAAAAGTCATAACATCAACTACAAACCATGGAAATTGTCATAATAATGTTCGAATAACTCGTAAGACATTCGAAATGACCTGTGCATAAAACCACTTACGAGTGTAAATTACTCAAGTAGCTAAGAACCATTTATCACCTTATAGCACTTGATTTTTGCAAAGAAGTTGGTACTAAAAAAAACATCCGCAAAAGAATCACCCAAGGTGGATCGGGGAGAACATTTTATTTTATTTATTTATTTATTTTTTGAAGCTTAGTGTTGTGGATTCCGTGAATGGAACCCTACACAAATAAATAAATAACGCCAGTAATTAGTATAGAAAAAATAAGTGTATTAAAGTTAAGAATACAGACTTGAAGTGAAGATTAGTAGTCAAGGAATGCGGTTTAGTAGAAAGTATATGTACAAGTCTCTGTTGTAAGTAAAACCGTAATCATCTCTCTCTCTCTCTCTCTCTGGACTCTTGGATAACACACTGAGAACTCCCTGTGTCTGTCTCCGTATATCTCAACCTGTCTCAACGTATCCCAAGGTATCTCGGTATTTAATATCCCACCCACAAGGAATATATGTGACACAAGGCCGAGTTTAAAGTGGGTTTCTTCGAACCAGTAGACTCGGCCAAAAATATACCCATTGAACCCGCCTAGACAGGTTCAGGGCCTGTTTACCTCCCCGGACGAAACATTGCCCTTCGACAAAGCTTCGCTCGGGTTCCTGTTTGGAAAAGCAGAGAATTCGACGGACATCGAGATTGTATCGCGACGTATCTCGGTATTTAATATCCCACCCACAAGGAATATATGTGGCACAATGCCGAGTTTAAAGTGGGTTTCTCCGAGCCCGTAAGCTCGGCCAAAAATATACCCTTTGAACCCGCCTAGACGGGTTCAGGGCCTGACTACCTCCCTGGACGAAACCTTGCCCTTCGGAAAAGCATCGTCCAGGTTCCTCTCTGGCAAAGCAGAGAGTTCGGCAGACGTCGCAAACAGTCAAAGAATGTATCGAGACGGAACTCAATATTTATCGATCCCCCCGACGAGGATTGAATGTGGCACAAGGCTGTGTTTAATGTGGGTTTCTCCGAGCCCCTAGGCTCGGCCAAAAATATAGCCTTTGAACCCACCTTCAGGCCTCCCAGGACGAAACCCTGCCCTTCGGCAAAGCTTCGTCCGGGTTCTTCTCTGCTAACGCAGAGAGTTCGACAGACGTCGCAAACAGTCAGACTGTATCGAGACGGAACTCATCCGCAGGTATTCTCTCTGTCAGTATAAGTATACTTTGGATGAGTCCATCTTATATAAAAAGGGGAGAGCCCCACAAAAGTTAGAACGTTCTGCTTCCAATTATACAGAATATATCTCGTTAATATTTTTGTCTACATACACCATATATCCAACTCCAAATCTGTGTTATGTTGTAGACCAGAACAAATTTCCTAATAACCTGACCTATTGTCTGTCTTCTGATATTTGAGTAAATTTCTGTAGAGCAGAACAATTCTGAAGTGAAGATTAACAAATGAATAATATGAGATATAAAAATTAAAATATTTACTGGACTACGATATTTAACTTTGTAATTGAATTTCCAAAAGCGCTTATACCGTATTTTACGCGTGACTTATTTTCCATTGTAAAGACACTTTCAGATTAACTCAATATTCCAGACCCGTTTTAAATCTATTCCTATTCCCATGGGCTTCAGACACAACACGGAGGCCTATATCATGTGCCTTGAGGAAATAGTGCTGACTTGGGTCAAGAGAGTGGCTGCTGGAAGACTCTTTCTGGTAACATGAATTTTCAACATGCCACATCAGCAACAGCACCCAATCGTGACTCTCAGACAAATTCTGCAACTACACCCCCCTTACATCTAGCTACATAACTACCCAGACTGGATCCCCTTTGACTATTATATGCGTTGAACGAGATAACAAAAAACTCCTTATAACTCCAGAGATGAACTGAAGGCAAGGATTATGCCAGCATTCCACATCTTAATAAAGGAGACCGTTCAGAAGAGATACAATAGATTCCTAAATGGTTCGGAGTCTGTGGTGTAAGCCAATGGTGATTTGAGTGAATAAAAGTAGTTTTTAGTATTTCAAGATATTTTTTTGCAATAATCGTAAATATCTGTTAAAATGGGATGTCAGTGTTATTTTCATTTTTGCATAATTTAGACGATACTCTATCCATCGTACCGTGTACTTTAATATGGTCGGGCTATAGTTCATATCGTGATATTTATTGATATGCCCACCTAAAACATATTACCCGCTAAGCATCGAAAATGAAGAAAAGAAGGGAAATTGGGATTTATTTGAGTTTTTTATTCGACTGTAAACTTACAAATATATTGAAAATTTTTTATAAATCTTTCAGCACTCTGACCTCAGAATGCATACAAAAGGTAATAGATCAGAGAAAAACACTCGGTAAGTTATTTTACAAGTGTGTGGAGTGGTTGTCAGAACAAGGAGAAATTGGGATATTAATATGTCAAAGGTTAATTGCCATAAAAAAATTAAGAAAGTTGTGCAGATAGGATCACTGTCAACCTGAATGGACATGACCCATAAAAAATGGTGGGGAAATTATATAATATGAATGTATCCATAAAAAAAAGTGATTAGGCCCTTTAAAAATCAATATTAATCACGCTCAGAATCGCTTTATTCACATCCAATTCTTGAAATAATAAACACACACAGGCGCGTGCACATACACATATTTAGAGATAGTAGATGTTGGACAGCGTTTAATTTTCTTTATAGAATACCATCACTAAATTATTTATTTTAGAAAGCAAGCTGACCGAATCGTCCTTCGATTTATTATATAATAATAATAATATGCAAAAACAATGAATTGTCATTGTTCATAAATAAAGACAGGTAATCGTGACAAATGTAATGTCATTTTTCTACACCTATACTAGTGTGAAAGCTTCAAGGTAAAAGTTAATTGTCCCCTTGGTTAATTTGCTAAAACTCTTTCCACCTCCAAGCTTTCTGATGCGTGTATTTTAGGAATGTTTTCTGTATTAAATTAGTAGATAATCTCAGTTTTTAATCCTACGTTAGTCACCTAAAATTTCCGAAAATATATAATCCCCTGGAATGTTTACAGAGCATGATACAAAAAAAAGATTTATAGTCTTACACTTACATAAATTATTATCGTACTGCTGGAATCATAAGATCACAATGTCCGTATCAATATGAATTAAATCACTTCTGCGACTGAAGATGTAATTGTACATTGAAATAAAAATTATAATAAATTGGTTGTATAAGAATATGTTGTAATTTGTAGAGAAAACACAATAACCGAGAAAAGTTTTATTCATCATAAATACAGACTATATATTTCCATTAATAGAAATATATTAAAACTAAACTCATAATTACAGAAATGAAAGAGTATTAATAATAATAAATATATTTTTTTGTTTACAGGAAATGTTTACATATACAAATATTTAAGTAAATACTCTGTTTATAATAAGCAGTTTTAACTAGATTTACCGGCCTGAATGTTGGAGAAATTTTAAAGAACACATGTCAACTGACTGGAATCGAAACTGTATTCTACACAGGAGCGTCATATAGCCTGACGTACTATAACATTTAGCTAAAGATGAAGCGTCTGGTTAGCAAAGTCAAATTACTGTTTTTTACACAAACTTTTTACACGATTTTCCTCGAACGCTCATATCTGCTCGAAGCGTATATTAACGTAAACAAAATGATATCATATATTATGAAATGGACTAATTTCGACAATTATTTTAAAATATTTTCTGCTTATATTTATTTTTGTAGATACCAATATTTATGCAAATGCTCTGTTTATTAGCAGTATTAACTATATATACCGGCTTTCTTTTTCCGAGAAATTTTTGTTTAACAGTGAATATGGAGGAGTTCAGGTATTGGAGAGTCATGACATTATTTTCAATGTTTCCTCTTCCTGTATATACTGAGGGTTGCAAATTATGATTACTCAAGTAGAATTTGATGATTCTTCCAGATTTTATTTTGTTATGATGGGACTAGAAATTTATTCGTTGCTTTTCAGTTTTAATTTACTGTCAACGCTGTTTAGCATCATATCATAAAGAATGGTAAAAAAAAAAATTACATTTCGTACGTAAATTCTATTGAATTTTCGACTTTGTTTATTAGGTTGGTGCAAAATAATGTCGTTTTCTCACATATTTTACTATGTGAGAAAACGGCATTATTTTTGCACCAACCTAATAGTTTATCTACAAGATCAGATAAGTCAATATCACGGGGTTTTATTAATAGAACAACAGCAATATATCGGAATTTTATTCTTTGTTTAAGTAAAATAACTTTAAAGGGTCAAATTCGAAACATTCTCAGTAAATATATTTCATCATTCCACTAAGAGACGATCTCATTGATAATCCAAATTAAAAAAAAAATACCAATAAAACAACATATATGTGAAATAGTATTAATTCGTAATTAGACGACAGATTTTTATTATTTTATCTATTGGTATGGAGAGGTTTATCTTTGATTGTGTTAGACGCTGTTTTAAGACATTTATCCATTTTCAACAAAGATGTTTCTTGTAAAGTGATTTTATATCTTGATTGGTAATGAGTCTTTTACTTATGTTTGCTTAGTTTTTCAACTAGAAAACCTGGAGTTTTAGATGTGATGGACTGATTGTTCTAAGTAGAGGGTTTAAATTCTTTGTTATGGCTTTAGGCAGTTTTGCGGTGGTGGGAGGTTGATCGCTGCATATTCCCTAAATAATGGGACATACATGTATGCCTTTTTTCTCTGTTTAAGGGAGACCGTAATTTGGGGCATTGTATGGTGATATTCTATTAGTCTATACCATGAGTTAACTCTTTTATTAATTAGTTTCCTAATCGATTTGTTAAATTTCAACAATTACTTTCTCTACTTTTATTTTTTTATGCGTCGGTATCGTTCAGTAGTAAATTGTATATTTTTTCATCGTGTCAGTTCTTATTTATTATGACAATCCCATCCCCTTGTCTACAGGTGAAATGCGGATTTTCTTATTTTTTGCTCGTTTCCTTGGGCGGTGTCTATATAGTAAAAACCAAAAAACATTACCACGTGTAAGTATCTCTATGGTAAAAATTTAGGCTAGCAAATGATCACATGTAACTAACGCAAGATTAATAAACTGCTTTATATTATCCTGATGATGTTAACGTAATCTTGAAACAAACCAGCCTCGCAGGTCGTTGCCGCTGAGTAGTAAATTTGATCAAATAAAAATCACATATATTGCCGAAGTCTATTTTGCAATAAAAAGTTCCAATTAAGCTGACCAATTGCTAATAGAATAGAATGTGTTATTTTAAGCAGTTTCGGAAGCTGTTAGCAAATTACCTGTACAAATTTACTCAAAAATTATTTACATTTTTCGGACTATTGTGCTCATCTTTATTGTCGTGTTTCTGACGTTTTGGGCGTTGTAAGCTCCGGCCTTCTCCAGCTGAGTGAAATTTCAAACCAAAACTTTTATTTCGTCCACTGATGCCTGCTATAAATATGATCTTTGGTACGAAAACAGAACATTATAGAATTTGAAAATCACACAAATCGCATTTCATTAAAAATGTTTATAAGATACGAGTATTGATATTCTCCCAACTCCACAATCAGAAAAAGCAACCTGGCAATGTAAATTGCCTAATACCACTCAAAATAAGCGTTCAAATAAATTAGCATCGTCTTCTTATTCGTCCCCTTCTTGGAGAGTCAGACTAATATTGTTACAATCAGTGACCCTACAAACATTACATGCTGTTATGCACGTAAGACTGTGTTTCTTGCAAGAGCAGATGTTTCTGCTGCCAGGGCGAAATCTTGCACCTATAACGCACAAATTTCAATAGTTCCACAGGAGCAGGATCTATATGGGTAAGAACTGGGGCCAAAGTACCGTTTCTCATTTCCCAACATTAGCTGCAGTGACAAAGTTGGTAATGACCTAAATTCTTCCAAATCTTATCTTGGACACGGAGATTGTGGAAAAAAAGCTGACCATTCATGTAATTTCTTCGTCAATGTTGCGACATACTCCATATACTGAGATAGTCCAACGTATCGAGTGGTTTTCCTCCATGCCTTTTGACATAAAGTCTGCGACTCCACTGATGCAACTTGGGAAGGAAAAGCAGTTACAGCAGCTAAAATGACCAAACAAGACTGGATCTACTTTGATTAATGAATAAGCCTGATTAACTGTCTAGGGACAGTGGTTTCATGCATACAACCGTTTATTTTATTAATAGCGCAAGTACTGTTCACTCTTTCTGTTGTTGACATAATTCTTAAGACATCTCAATAAAACTTTAATGAACAAACGTCTTCATAATTTAATACGAAATAATTGCAATGAACTTGCTGAGAATTTTATAGACTATTTAGTATATAACAAAATAGGTTGTCCTATATATATATATATATATATATATATATATATATATATATATATATTTGTTGTTATAACGTTTTATTATTTGACTACGATTTTCATTGTTTTTATTTTTTGACTTTCCATTTTTATATCCATGACTTATCTGTTTACAGACCAGCTAAAGCGGTTTCGTGACAAGAACAAATACTAAAACTTATATCCTGTTTGTTATAAAAAAATATATATTGAATTTGTAAAACCAAAAACAAGCATAATGTAATTCTGTTGCATAAGTATTCGAAAATTGTTATCAACATATGAAAATATCTATTTATTAAGCTTCCCTTAATTTTGTCAAGAAAACAGATATATTATGCACCTAATTGGGATCGATCTCACTACCCATTGTTAACACTATGTATTATCTCTCTCCGAGAATAATTTTAGGTTTAAGCCTTCTTGAAATAGTGAGAAGTATTAAAAAAAAATATAAAGTCAGTTAGATTTACTCATATCAAGGTAAAATAGTAATGACATGAAAATGTCCTTTCATCTATTTTTTGTCTTTTGCTCTATCTTTCTATAAATTATTTTATAATTCGCTGGCATATAACACATAACGATCCAAACACATATTTTAAGTATATCGAATGACGATCACAATCCTGAATCTTAAGATCCAGAATGTCAAAATCCTAAAGTTTAAAGTACCGAAATTTGATGTCCGGAATTTATAAAATCCTGAAAGTTCTGAATCCCGAAATGTAAACCACTGAATGATCAGAATCTTTAAAAATAGTCTTTGGGAGAAATTGAAAAAAAAAAAAAATGGAAATATCTTTATTTCTAAACATTTTTAAAATAGCGTTGAAATAGTGTTTATATATTTGAAATAGTCAAAATTCATTAAAAAGAATAAAGCCAGAATATGGTATAGGCGATTCGAAAATTTATTAGGCAATACAAATGCTCGTGTTTAGCACATTATTAGAGAGTTTCAAAAAGAGAAGCAACACGTAGAAACTGTGAGTGTCATGTACAAAAAGAAGAAAAAATGTGTGTTTTATCGTGATGAAAGGCTTAAAAATATAATTAACGATCGTGGAAACCGATCAGATCGTATGGACTATCTTTGGACTTTTGTTCATAACCTTTCATTATAAATTATTCATATATTATGGTTTTATATTTTTAATGAATTTTGTATACTGAGGACGCTGTCATAGCATAGCATATATACTGAATTTGAAGTATTCTTTTTCTAGTATTTGGAACTCAACGCACAGGTGCTGGTCACCTCTCTTTTAGCCCCATACATGAACAGCTATATCTGATTTCATTGTATAAGCCTTATAGGATGTCCATGTTCTTCCTGTCTTACTTCTTCGCATCGATTGCTTTTAACTCTGTATTCTTTTCCACAACTTTAAGGAATGCAATATAAACTATTCTTTGTTTTGTTCTTCTCTTTGTTAGACTTGACTCGATAGAGAACTTCTCCGTAATGTTGTGAAATTTTTCCTGGTGTCGTTCGAACCGCAGATCACCTGAATCCCGTTTAACTCGACTTTCACAGGGAAGAGACAGATTATATTCTGATCCTAATCTTGGATACTTGTTTCTACTTGTAGAAGGGGACTTGCTGTTCTGAAGTGCATGTTTGTACTTCTGTTAGTAGCCATGTATTAGCTTGGTGTAAAAATAATGTCTTTGGCGTATTTTTTAACGTCAAAACATTATAACCAACCTAATATATTAAACACTCCCATAGATTAAATAGCTTGGATAAAGGTTTCGGTTCAAATTTCCCTAAAGGTTACAAAGAATGGCAGACAACGGAAGTAAACCGTAAGAAACTTCAAATTTAATATTCGGTTGGTGCAAAAATAATGTCGTTTTCTCACATATGTTACTTTTATATATGATTTCTGAATTAATTCATTGATATATATAACCATGTTATATATCATTTTGAAGCGCGTTTTTCGCTCTATCGGATCGTATTATTCGTTACCGTTCTCAATCTCTTCATTCATTTTTTTTGCAGGCTTTTCGACAGCATGGACAATATTCAAATCCGCACGATTTTCTTGTTCCAGTTCAAACTAGGCCGAAAAGCTGCCGAGACAGCTCGTGATATCAATGATGCGTTTGGCCCAGGAACTACTAACGAACGTGTGGCACAACGGTGGTTCAAGAAATTTCGCAATGGTGACGAGAGCCTCGAAGATGAAGACGGTCACGGCCGACCGACTGCGGATGATAACGAACATTTGAAAGCCTTAATTGAAGCCGATCCTCGCAAAACCACACGAGAAGTTGCTGTTGAATTCGGGGTCGACCACTCAATAGTCGTTCGCCATTTAAAGCAAATAGGGAAGTCAAAAAAGTTGGATAAATGGGTGCCGCATGAATTGAACGATAATCAAAAAAATCGTCGTTTTGAGGTGTCTTCTGCGCTCCTTCTGCGCAACAAAAACGACCCGTTTCTCGAGCGGATTGTGACGTGTGATGAGAAGTGGATCCTCTACGACAACTGGCGACGTTCGGCACAGTGGTTGGATGCCGGAGAAGCTCCACAACACTTCCCGAAGCCGAAATTGCACAAAAAAAAGGTTATGGTGACTGTTTGGTGGTCTGCAGCCGGTCTCATCCATCACAGCTTCTTGAATCCGGGCGAAACGATTACGGCGGCAAATTGACGAAATGCACCAGAAGCTCCAACGTATATACCCGAGATTGGTCAATATGAAGTGACCAATTCTCCTCCATGACAACGCTTGCCCGCGTGTTGCACAACTGACCCTGCAGAAGCTGAACGAATTGGGCTACGATACTCTGCCTCATCCGCCATTTTCACCGGACCTCTCGCCCACCGATTATCACTTTTTCAAGCATCTCGACAACTTCCTGCGCGAAAAATGCTTCAAAAGCCGAGATGATGCCGAATCGGTCTTCAATGACTTCATCGCTTCTAGAACTCCGGATTTCTATGCTAATGGGATAAATAAACTTGTTTCTCGTTGGCAAAAATGTGTCGATTCTAATGGTTCTTATTTCTATTAATAAAGTTTATTATGAAAGGAGTTATGATTTTTTGAAGTTGAACGTCAACAAACGACATTATTTTTGCACCAACCTAATACTTTTGCAAAGGTTATCATATAAGTTTAATATATCGATAAGATATATGATTCTAACAATAAAAACGCCTAGACAAAATCATATTAAAGTGACTCCATTTTACGCATATGAATTTAAAATTAAAAATAAAATCCCATTAATCTATGCTTTACTTGACGCCAGCATTCTTATTTTAATACTTCACTATTTAATAAAACCACAAGCAAAATTCGTGACTTCTCAATTACAAAAGTGTTGGACACATTTCTTTATATACTCGTCTAGAAGCCTAATTTATGTATAATGTAACTCCTGAATACTTTTGTGAAAAAACTGATTTTTTTCATAAAGCAGCTTCTCATCACTACTAGTAGGCCTGCCCTAGTCAAATATAGAAGTACTGGTCATCATCCTAGACTTATTTTATAGCAATAAATGTTCTATATTCTTTTTTGTACAAAGCTAAAATTTTGACCTCAAAATATTTGATATGAAGATTTAGACATCATACTTCTGTTTTCGTTCATGTCTGACTAAAATAGCTTCTTACCCGGAGCCTTCTGCCTATGTAGCATAACTGTCTTCCTTTTTGTCGCCACACGAAGAGGAAAACCTGACCGAAAATACATGATTTTTAACCACACCCTAAGAAGTTTCACTTCTTTATTGTGCAAACGCTTAACAAAAATGCACGATCTTTAACCTTTCCAAAAACATAATCAGTGTGTAACGCGACCTCCTATTTTTTTCGTAAACAATAGACCATAAAAATTCGCACTATACTGTATTTCAGAAGGAATCTATCTATCTATCTATCTATCTATCTATCTATCTATCTATCTATCTATCTATATTTCTCATGTTGTCTGTCTGTGTGTCCGTTGTGGAAGTTGTTACCTCGCCCAGGCCGCATTTCTCACCCGATTTTGATGCGGTTTTCACCACAAGTTTGCAAATGGCTGCTGTAAGGACATGACGGAGCCCGATTTTTGAGTTCGGACTCAGGTTCCGAAAAAATCGATAATCGAATAAATCGATAATCGAATAAATCGATAACCGAAGAATCTGCTTACAGAAGGAATGATCACATTTCAACCAAATATGACACCCTCTTAGAGTCTACCATTAGAAGTGTTGTCCAGAAGTTTCATGACCACGGACCCCTAAACAGCGCGGAAAATCGATAAAACCCCAAAACCGATACGCCCAGATTCCGCCTGAACCGCATGTCGGTTTTTAGCGAAAACGGACAGGATTTATGAGGAGGCCATTGGAAGTCACTATGTGAAGTTTCAAATCTGAGCGCCTCCCCAAACAGAGTGCAAATCGACAATCGGTCAACCCTTAAAAATGTTTTTTCCGGTTGGGTATTTCCTAAATGCAGATTAATTTAAGGTCACGCTACGCGCGGGAAGAAAAAGGTCAGTGCGTGCAGTGGAGTGGAAGAAAACATTTGACCTCAAATTCTGGAATGAGTGCAGGGCCATTGAAATTCGGCTTTTTTTATCCCTGCGACCAGGTCTGACTTTGAGCCACAAATGACATATTTGACTTTGTGAACACTTTTGCTTTAATCGTCGCATCTTACCAAAATAAGCATTTCCTTTATTCGCGTCTTTACTGAAAAATCCCCGCATATGTGCTGAGTGAAAATAGTTCCGCCCTCAACAATCCATTTTCCAATTCTTTAAACCCTTTCCCCTAGCCCAGGCCGCATCGCAGCCCTGACGAGGAGTTTTTGCGCTAAAACAGCATGGCTTCCTCCCAATCCATTTCAAAGCTAATGCCGGCAAACGGGTTAGCGGCTTTTCGTTGTCGCACAAACCAAACGAGCAAACGCTTCATTGCAGCTCCTTGCATACTCATCGCCGGCATCACGTGCGTTAGAGCCAAGCTGCATATGCAGCAGGCAGCTTGACCCCATTTACGGCCAAGCCTAGCGCTTGCCAAATCATGCGCGCGTGCGTGAATGCGCGCTAGCATCTTCCATTTCGCGTGAGCCCATTCATTGGTCTAAGTCATGGCCATTGTCCAGGCTACACCAATCAATGTCACGTTCCCTTTAAATACCTTCAGCGCGGCTGCATCCGCGCTCACGTCTTCATTCGATCGCCATTAACGCATCTGTCCTTGGATTAATTGACAGCTTCCTGCTATCGCAAGTTATCTATTTGCTTAAACGTTTACATTACCCATTTTATCTCCGCGTGCTGCATTTACTGCGCAGCCCAGTCCAACTTAGCGTTCCATACCTATTTCTACTTTTTCGTAGTTCAGTTTTGCTATTAGAGGGTTAACTGCTGTCGCAAGTTACTTCTCTTCTGCCTTTACTACGCAGCCCAGTACACCTCAGTGTTTCATTACTTTTTAACCTTCAACGCTTCAAAGTTTTGGTTGCGTAACCTCTTCCTACAGCGACGTTTTCGTGCTGCCAGAAAGCACGGTCCATAGCTAGGAGAAACTTTTTCCATACCGCTCGACTGCATTTTTATTTTTCGTATGCAACGAGGTTGCACCGCTTCAGCTTCGGCATCAACTTCTATTCGCATTCTTACACAGCATTTCTACAACCCTTCAAATGGATCCTACACGACGAACATCCGCACGTCAGCAACTGAAGACCCTAATACCATTAACGTTACACATGCAGAACAGGCGACTCATGAGAAGCACATAATAACTCTGGTTACAGATGATCATATAGAGTTTACTTCAAAGTCTGCATTGAACTCTTCTGCGTGCCGTGGCGATGACCAATCCGGCAGCTCTGCAAAGGGTGCAAAAATACCCGGGTTAGGTAACCTTAACAGGCGTTCTAAAAAGCCTCACCGGCTAAGGGTGAAACGGGAGCAGGATTCCATTGAGTGCACCTCCTTCGTTTTTTTTTCTGCGGATACAGCAATCGATGTGGCTGCGCGTACCAAAGACACAGCGCTTACAGCGTTCTTCAAATTTTGTCGACGGGACGAGTTTTCTAGGATTCTACTGTACCCAGACGTGCCTTCATACTACGTGTGGACAAAAAAGGACACCTCGGCTCGGCGAAAGTGCGGGGCCAACGTCGAGGGCTATCCAGGCGTCAAAAAAGAAGCCACACCCGGAAGGGTATTCACGGTTCCCCCATCGCGACAGGAATGTTTTTTACTTGCGACTCCTTTTGCACGAAGTTAGTGGTCCAACAAGCTACAATAACTTAAGGACGGTTAATGGAGTTTTATGTGACACTTTTCGTGACGCCTGCCTCCATCTCGGCCTTTTGGAAGACGACAGCTCCTCTTTTAAAAATGCCCTCTGCTTTGCGCCATCTCTTCACCATAATCTTCCAAATGTGCGAACCCTGTGATCCCAAAACCCTTGGGACAAATACAAGGACTTTTTGTCCGAAGACATACTCAGAGAAGCGCAACTGCTGTGTCCAAACAATAGCTCTTACATTCAACGATAAAATTTACAACAGGGCGCTTATAATCATTGAGAACCTGTTTGTTGAAATGGGGGGGTCTCTCGCCGCTATTGGGCTTCCAACGGCAGATCGTGTGGCTTCCTCCAGTCTCTCACCTGAGATTGTGCGGGAGACATCCTACTCTGTTGAGGAGCTCAACGCCTATGTCACAATAAATGAGCCAAAACTTCTCATAGACCAAAGGGCCGCTTACGATGCGGTTCTGGTATACACCATGCATGATACAGGATCAATTTTCTTCATGGACACGCCTGGTGGAACGGGAAAAACGTTCGTAACAAAACTGCTTCTTGCAGAAATTCGGCGCCATGACGATGTGGCGCTAGCAGTAGTGTCCTCAGGTATTTCTACCATATTACTACCGGGTGGCGGAACAGTGCACTCAACGTTTAAACTTCCACTTGACCTGATTAAGGTAGAAACAGCTGTATGCAGTATAGCCAAGCAATCAGGTCTAGCGGAGGTACTCAGGTGATGTAAGCTCATCGTCTGGGATGAGTGCGCTGTCAGTCCCAAAAGTGCACTCGAGGCTGTAAAACGCTCTCTGAATGATATTCAAAATTCTGATGAACTTTTGGGAGGTATAACTGTCCTTCTATCCGGTGACTTTCGTCAGACCCTCCACGTTGTACCTAAGGGGACAGGGGCCGACGCTATTCGAGCGTGCTTGAAATCGTCACAACTTTGGTCCACTTTTAGACCATTGCACCTTACCACCACGTAACTGGCGATGTTGGGTGTGCCGTATTTTCGAATTCATTATTAGCCCTTGGCGAAGGTATTATTCCAGCGGACACTAATGGATTTGTAAACGTCCAAGGGTTGTCTATAGTGGTTACAACGCCAGCAACACTCAGGGAATTAGTTTTTTCTGATCTTCAAACCAACAACAACAATATTGAGTGGCTTGTTGGGCGGGCAATTATTGCCCAAAAAAACACCACGGTGACAAGCCTTAATCGACAGCTTCTGGATACTGTGCCACGGG
>OZ010573.1:86942325-86994825 GCA_963932145.1 Acanthosepion lycidas | reverse complement strand
ACTTACTTCTACCGGCCTAATATTAGAGAATGCTTCTTAGAAAAATATGCACCGGCCTAGTTCTTGAATATCCAGACCGTTGGACATAAATAAATATATACACTGTTTAATAATGATTAAAAAGAAGCAGACCATCTACTCATGAGTATCCATTAAAAAATAACGTTTAAACAAATAAATTCAAAATATGTCGGATTTAATCCATTTCTAAGTCTATTATACAAAAATATTACATAAAATACATACCAACATGTTAAAGAGCATCTATTGTATATCTCTATAAAAGGCAGTGTGTGTGTGTGTGTGTAACGAATGCACGGCCGCAATTTTCCACCAAAATTTACATGCACATCCTCCAAGTTAGTGAGAAAGCCAAGACCGATTTTGCATTTCCCAACTCCCATCGATAGTGGAAATAATCGATTTTTTTTCATGCTTCTACGGCTCTTTTCATGTAGTTTGCGGACATTTTGTACTGGCCAAATGAGAGCCTATAGCTGGCTGCCACGAATAGGCAAGAAGATTCTACTGGCCAGCGTGAGAGCCAACAGCTGACTGACACGAATGTTAACTAGCATGCTAGCATGCAAAAAAAAAATCGATAGCTGCATTCGTCACAAATGGGAAAAATTTTAATTTGCATGGCACTTTACTCCAATTGGCTCATTCGCTTGCTGAAACTTTGATTCTGATTCCGCAGAACTGGGTTCGGTGTGAAAAAGTATTTGTTGTTAACATTATTTTTTCATTCGGTTTTTCCAGTTACGAGTCCTTTTTTAAATCTGTTCGTTTTGTGTTCATTTTGTTTAGTTCTTTTTTCGTAACAGATTTAATGTTTAGTATAGAGCTTCAAAAAAATTCGCAGTGTGAGATAAGCAAGAAGTAAGGCATGTAGCAACATCAGCACGGCAAATGGCACTCCTTTAAAGGCAAGGAAGGGCAAAAATATTTTAAGTCAAGTGATAGCGATTGTTGTATGAGTCGTACGGTTTTTGAATCAAGCACGGGCAACGCCTGGCCATGCTGCTAGTAACCAATAAAGAAGCTTTAATTACATGTATCAAGCATTAATGCCAGACACCGTACCTGGAATTAGGACTCTGCTCCCTAAGAATGTACATGTTCAGGATATTTTATCTGGCTAAAACCTTCTCCCGTAGATGAAGATGTTTTTCTGTTTGCTAACATTCATAAAATCTGCATATTTCATTAAGAAACAAATAAAATTGTAACCCATGTTGATATCCCGTGATTGGGCTTCCTGCACGAAAGGCGATCAGGATTGATTTCTTGTTTTAAGACAAATGTAACCACACGCGAAAAATATTTTGGGTTTAGTCCACAGTTAAAAGATGTTTTATAAAAGATAATTTGCGATGCTTTTCGGAAAGTAATAAAATATATTTAAAAAAAAAAAAAAGCCGATACACGTGTTGTTATGTAAGTGGTATTTTTTTTTTTCTTTTCAGCACATCAACCTTATTTATACTCAAGCATATAAAACGTAAGCACATTACTTTACCAACAAAATCAGTAACAGATTGAACGGAATTCTCAATAGAAATATTAGCTGAAACAGTTAAAAGCCTAATTCATCTAAAATGAAATGTTTTAACAGAAAATGGAAAATATAACATCAAAATCTGAAAGTTACACTGGGATAGCGAAAGATGCCTTACAAAAGTTAAGCAAAGTATTAAGAAATCGGAAATGTTCATTACAGAAAAAGTAAAGAATATCGGTACATCAACACCAATATGGCATTGAATGCTGGACAGATGGCGAAGAGACTTGAGGTAACAGAAATATAGTTCTAGAGATGCCTGACAATACCATGAAATAAAGACGTGAAAAACAACGTAGTTTTGGAGAAAACATGGAACAAAAATAACAGTTATACGTAGCATAATGAATGTGGTATCTTAGAAAAGGTTATTAAATGAGGAATAACCAAAACAGAGGTTGGAAATGAAATGGTAATCTTTATAACAACAAAATACAATACTCGCCCGCGGCGTGCAGTTGGGAAAACCACTGTTGTTGATAGACTACTTAGACAGCATATTAACCCTACATACAATAGTTCCCACTGTATTTATGAGGTTTGGGATATACCCATTAGTGTTCATAGGTACGGTATATAACAATGAGAAAAGACGGTTTGGCAAATTTTGACACCTAGCAGAACAGGGATTAGGAGATATAACAAGCATTACTAAGGGCAACAAAGGGCTATAGAAAGCTATGAAGAAACATGATCGGCCAGGTCCCGAAGAAACATGGCTGATAGATAAGATCCATGCATAAAAAGCAAATGTTACCAAAGAGAATATAAACAATATACCTACTTTAAAAATACATCAGCGAACCATGCGTGTTTAAAACAATAATATATACGACCATAATATGAAATTAAATCTGATAGGTATCGAGATTACTACGACGGTTATTAAAGTCCTTTTGCAAATCCATTTGCTTAAGTGATTTCCATCATCACCGAGTTCAGCATTCACGTTCCTGGTGATAGATTAAACTAAGATTATTAGTAACGAGTTTTAACAGTCTCGACTCAGATATGCAATTAAATAGATTACCGCTATTAACACGAAGAACTGTTAAAAAATTAGCCCTATAAGAAAAAAAGAAAACAAACTCGGTAGAAATAAAGAAGTCTACTGAAATGTTATGTAATATTAATCCTCCTATATGTTAGTAAAAGATAGACAATCTCTGCACAGATGAAGAAGGGACTTGAAGCAACAGCAATGTGGCTCTAGAGAAGGATTCTGAGAATACCATGAATTGAAGAGATGGACAGAAGAAAGCACCCCATAATCTACCTGGCGAGGTTGAGTGAATGGTCTGGGGAAAGGACCAACTCACCACCGCCGACTGAACACCAGCGACTGGGCGCAGGGACAACACAGAACTGAAGAAAACGAATCGACGCACCCGTAAAAACAGTAACAAAAGGCTATACTTCGAGTAAGTCATTTTTGGCTTACGATCATATCACTTCGGAACAACGGTTTTCGTCCGATCACCGAGGGTAAGTAGCGTTGGACCAGCTCACTACCTAAATAGGTGACCACTTGGAAGTACCAGGTGCTATAAGCTTAGATGTGCAAGAGGTGTTAAATCGGCGAGCCGAATTCGAATTCCAGTCGAGTTCATTACAATCACTTATACGCATATATTAGGTTGGTGCAAAAATAATGACGTAATAATGCCGTTTTGTGACGTTAAAAAAACGTCAAAACCGACATTATTACGTCATTATTTTTGCACCAACCTAATAACTTGGGAATGATATGAATTCATCTCTTCGTCTCACCAGCTATGACTTAAATCGTATAGACTGGGGCGTCTAGCCTTGATTAGCAACCAATCTACCACGAAAGGCAACGGCAACATCGTGTGTGAATTATTGTGCAAGTCAGTCTACTTCTTTCTGTACCGTATCCCCTAAGGATGATGGCAATCATGGATGTTCTTCCTATCTCTCGTAGCTATTAATAAATTTTTCAAAACCCGTTCCTACCACCACCCATTTATTCATGTTCACTCAGTATATTATGCGTTTTTCTACTGCCTCATTTGCCTTCAATCTGTACTGTGAGTATCAGATTTTCCAAGCCCTCTTTCCTCATTATGTGCCGAAGAAACCTCAACCGTCTCTTCCTAATGTTAAATGTAAGTTTCCATTTTGTTTCCATTTTCTCTAAGACTTCGTCGTTGCTCACATATTCGGTCTATTGTATTCACAGCATCCTTTTGTACAATCACATTCTGTTGCTCCAAGTCTCTTCCTTATCTTTGAGGGGATTGTCCAGAACTCACTGCCATATAAGAGGACATATAACACATAACAGTTTATTACACTTTTCCCTGTTTCTAGCGATGTTGTTTTTGCTATTTTTAGTACACTGCTTAGCTTTTGAAATGCGTCTTAAGTTATTCCAATACGCCTTCGGATTTCAGTGTCACAGTTTCCGTCCTCTGTTAAAACACTTCCCAGATATTTAAATTTCTACACCAGATTCGGTGACTCCAATGTTTCTGCTCATCTTTTTTGCTAACAACCAAGCATTTTGTCTTCTTGTAGTTGATGTTTAATTCTTTCTTCTTGCTTTCCTGTAGGAGTTTTTTTTCTAGTTTTCTTTCTGTGTCTGCTATAAACACTGTGTATCGAAAAGAGACATGATCGTCTATCCGTGTGGCACTTTAGGGACGGGGAAGATATTCATGTTAGTTATTTCATGGATTTCCCTCCATGATGCAATTACGACATTGGCATTTATAGTTATAGATTTTTCAATCAAAATTGTCTGCTAAAGAACTTAAAAAAGAATTCGAATACAAGTAGTAGACATTTTAAAAGATAGTTGTTGAAAATTTATTAAACCGACCAAAAACGGAACGAAAATTTATGAGGTTTGCTCAATTTTTAAGTTTTTCTAGTAAAGTTATTGAACCGGTAGTTGTATGCAGCCCATCAAATATACTGTTTAAAAGAGGAAAATATTTTTAAATGGCACGGTCTTCAGGTCGAAGGAACTCATGACTTTCCATAATTTGAGGTTTTTCGAAATATAGGGTGTTTCAAAAAGAATACGCCAAAATCATTGCGCTATTTTTTCAGGTCTATAGCATTGTAGTGGACTCAATCAGTGGTTATTTGATAGAGTACTTCTCAAATTTTGATTGGGTGTCGGTTTCACCGCTGTCGTTAGTATAACTTCTGGTTCAGCTGAATTGTGGGAAGATCAATCAAAATCGCAACTCCTCAGCAGAAGGCATTTGTTTTTGTTACAATGGCATTTGTTTTTGCAACAATGGCATTTGTTTTCGCGAACTCAAGCACGCAAAAACAGTGCTTGAGTTCGTGAAAACAAATGCCATTGTCACAATGCAGGCAGATTCGAATGATTTCATTTTTCAGCAACATGGAGCACCACCCCATTGGCATCTCGGGGTTAGAGCTCATCTGAATGAAAACGTGCCTCAGCGATGGATTGGGAGGAGAGGTGCTAAAGACCTTGCACTCTATGCTTGGCCTGCCAGATCCCCGGACCTCGCTGTGTGTGACTTTTTCTTGTGGGGGTATGTTAAAGACCAAGTTTATGTTCCAGCACTTCCAGCAAGTATCGATGACTTGAAAGATCGAATAACAGCTGCAATCAACACGGTGGACCGTGACATGCTCAGGCGTGTTTGGGAAGAATTCTCATATCAGCTTGATGTTGTCTGCGCTGCCGGTGGTGGCCACTTATAAAACATGAAATGAAACTTGAATGTATATACAACACATGTGATCATGCTAGAGATTTGTAATTTTTTTTCGTTATTGACACATCACGTGATGATTTTGGCGTATTCTTTTTGAAACACCCTGTATAATGGAGGTGCATCGTGTTGTTTTTTCCACGGTTTCGAATTTAAATATTTCCTTCTCTTAACGTGAGAGCGATCAGTTTGAGTTGATATTTAAAACTCTGAGGTTGGGAGAGAATAGACAGTTTCATGCCTTTGTCAAGGGCAGTTGTGCGAAAGTGTATTCACTAGTGAACGAGAATTAAAACTCGGTTTATTTTATTCTCTTTTCTGTGTCGATATCCCTTGAACTACTTGCACAGCCCGTAAGATGTTACTGCATCTTAAATATAAATGACTTTTCTGTTACGCAGACATAAATCTCTTCAAATGTATTCAATGATTAATCACAATTCATTATCCATCTCTTTATCATTAATACAATTATCGATAAATTACACCCGCAAACTGTCTAGACACTTTTAGAGTCACGATCTCTGATGACATTCCATATGTTATTAGGCTTATATGAATATAGTAACAAGCCGACGATACGCTTAACGACACATTCACTCATTACAAAACCAATTTCCTATATTGACACAGGTTGCCTTAATACGCATTAATGTTTTCATTTTTCCGTAGTAATAAAAAGCAAATTATAGTGACAAATTTATTCTTATTAAATTATTTAATTTACATCAGATAACAAAAAAATGGTGACTTAATTTTCTGGTTGGAAAGTGCACCCCAAACAATTAGAAGAATATTTCGTCAATGCATACATATTGTTGCAACAAAGTGTTGCAATGTTTCAAAGCTAATTCTAAGAGTAAGAACTGAGACTTTAGTTTCAAAATCTATCTGTATTCTTCTTGATTAAATGACCTACTGATATATAATACATTATCGACGTTTCATTATCATTGAAAAGAAAATTTATATCGGCACATCACACACACGCACTATCTATCTATCTATCTATCTATCTATCTATATATATATATATATATATATATATATATATATATATATATATATATATATATATATATTATCATTTCAACTCAAGCAAGGCAAAAGTTAAAGTTCTCAGAATATATCTGTAAAGAAGACAAATTAAATAAAAGAGACAATCAGAAAATAGTGCTTAGCTTCCTCAAGGCAAGTGTTGATAAATAAAAGCGAAATGTTATGCAATTACATGAGATTCAAAAATGTGAAAGATTTATATATATATATATATATATATATATATATATATATATATATACCGTTAGGGACTTGGTGATACGTATGACCAACACTCCATTTAAATTGAATCAGAAATATAACATTTTTATAAAGTTTCATCTTGAATGAGGAAGATTAATATCCTGATAGAAAATATTTTTGTACAGAAGTTAGAAACGAAGTTATTTGTGTTTGAAAGCTGTTCTTCTGTTAAGAATTATACTCTTGAAGATCAATAGAAAATAAATTTGGTTTCCTGATCGATCCATATTTTGAAAGGCCGCAGAAATTCGATTAATTACTGGAATTTAAGAAAACCTTCTGTCTTATTTATATCAATGGTGAATTTATTTATTAAAAGACGATCTTACGAAAGGAATTTTGAAAATACGTTTTTTCTGAAAGTAAATGTATTCCGTTGTCAATAACATAATATTTCAAAGAGAGTTTTTCACCCGCTTAACTTGTTGTTAAATCTATCACCCTGTAGAATTAAATTTTGTTTAATTTTTTTGAGGGACGCAAACGAAAGGATTCAATTACTACGAAAAGTTCCTTTATGACAAGGCTGCATCGATCGGCAAAAGGGACGTAGTGAAAACATGCATTCCAATTCCACAGACGGGGGCTGGAGACAAACTATTTCATATATAAATAATAAAGAAATAAATCACTTTAAACACAGGCCTCACAATTTTGCACCCAAAGTAGATGGGGAAAGATCATATATATATATATACGCATTAATCATATAGGGTGCAATGTTTAAATTTTCGCCACTTTATATTTTTAATTTCGCGCACGCATGTTTGTTTTTTTTTTATTTTGTCGACTGCACAGAATATAAGGGTCAGTCGTGTACCCTCTGTGAGAAAAAGAGCATCTTGACACAATTAGTTATGCCAGAAATTTGGAAAAGGCATGCTGTACTGCATGGCATTCGCACGGGAATCTACAATATGAACATTTTAGTATGTGTTTTGTGTTTCAATATGAGGACAGTGCAGAGAATTCGAAACAGTTGGATGAGACTAATGGTGATTATAAAGATGTTTGTTGTGATCACTCGTTATGACGACGTTATGACTTCATTCATCTTCCCACAAGGCCTCAGTCTCACCACAGACGGTCTATATTCGAGGAGGTAATCCTGCTCTGGGTCAAGAGGGTGGTTGTAAAATAGGGAAAGCTATGGAAGATGGTAGATGATGTTATTTTTACCTAATAAATGAAAAAAGATTTTAATTTATTTGTTGAAAATAACCACACTGTAATATTTTAGCAAAAAAAGAAAATGCAACGTCGATTTAAGTAATTTTCCATTTTACTAAGTCCAGTATTTTTTGTGTTCGCAGTTATGATTTAAATTATTTCTTTGTATAATTAACGCGTTGAATAATTTATTTTGGAGATATTTAAAAAATACGATTCTTAGAAACTTAAGACAGCTCTCGTTCAGACATAAGTAAGCCATTGTTAAAGTCAATACAGTTCGTAGTGTATATCTTGAGCGAAAACCATTTTTCCTAAAACTTTCAAAATATTTTGACGCAATTTATTTTTGTCTATGTTTCTAAGATGACGTATTGTAATTATTTACATTATTCGGCCGAAACTCCAAGCATGATTTTACGATCGATATAAAACTAATGGAATTTTCTGTAAGCAGGATACGAAGATTTAAATATCTGAAACAAAGGAGAAAGAATGGAGATTAGAAATTATCGAGAAAGAAAAACATAAAACATCAAAGATTCCTTGGAAATTTTAGGCAACGACACAAAATCAAAATAACTTCCCGTTCCATCTCATAACTTTTCTGCTTTATGGGATTCTCTTTGAATACATGTCTTTCTCTCTCTTTCATTAGTGCGATAAAAATATCGGTTTACGAATATCTGTGTGTGTTTGTGTGAGTGTATTACGGTAAAAATTCATACATGTGTAGATATAAGTGTCTGTAAAAATTCACACACATATATATAAATATATATAAATATAAATATAAATATATATATATATATATATATATATATATATATATTTAAAGATATTTTTGTAGGTAAAAAATTTAATGATCGAAATGAAAGTATAAAACTTAATATTACGAGACATTAAAAACAGGCGAAGCAACCGGTTTCGCTCCCGCTCTTCAGGCTTCAACAGGAGATTTATTAGGTTGGTGCAAAAATAATGTCGTTTTCTCACATGTGAGAAAACAACATTATTTTTGCACCAACCTAATAATTTAAAATTAACACAGAAAAATGTACAATAAAAGGAAGTTTTGGGAGGAGAAAAAAAATAGAAAAAGGAACTAGACAAATGACAGCGAGTCCCAACAAACACTCATGTTGTTTACACAAAGAAGGCTTAAGGGACCCGATGTAAAGTGCCTCCAGAACCTTTAGATAAATATATATATATATATATATATATATATATATATATATATATATATATATATATATATATGCAGGATGTATCAAAAATACTTTTACAAAATTTGAGGCGGGGTCCTCACAAAACATGGACAAGAGTACATATAAACATATGTCCGCGAATATTTGTGGTCCGTGGCACCACAAACTATGGATCGAAGAAGACTTGAGGTCCGCTCGTACGCCTGACCACGAAGAATACATTCCAATGACTGTCGGTGACGATCCAGGCATCAGTACCCGCCAGAGACCTTATCATGTCATACATCACATAGTAACGTATGGAGGGTACTTCAAGATCAGTTCCTGTACATGTATCATTTGCCCTCTGATCACTCATGACGGGAGAACTTTTGCCGATGGTTTATTGTACCAACTACCGATCCGTTGCTTGTCTTTTCAGTCTTGTTTACGGATGAGGTAATCTTTAGAAGAGATGGAATAACGATTTTACACAACCAACAATTGTGGGAAGGATCGGAATCCCCGTGATAGAATACAGACTAGACACCGACATCAGTATGCGATTAATATATGCGTTGGAATTGTAGCTGAATACCTCTCAGGTCGCAATATTCTCCCAGAACATCTTACTGGTGCTGTCTACATGGACTTTATTTCGAATACACTTCCATACCTGCTAGAGGATGTACTCCTGCTAACAAAAAGATGCATGTGGTTCATCACATATTTCAGCTACCTTCATGTTCCTCCCGACATCAAACATTTGAATGTTTATCTGTGGGACCACCTAAAACAAGTGGTTTATGCAGGAGACATTAGTACTACAGATACGCTTCATCAACCTGCATGGATGCGTGCGAAACCATTGACAAGATGTTGGAGTATTTGAAAGGGTCCGCCAGTCAATGATCCGACAGGTGCATGCTTGTGTAGAAGCAACCGGAGGAGATTTTGAACATTTGTTATTAGTTGCTGTTTTGAAGTATAACGATAAACTTTTGGTCATCTGTTTATGTGGACATTTTACTTTGTTTTGAGATCAGGAACCCGCCCCAAATTTTGTAAAAGGATTTTTATACACACTTTATATATATATATATTTATATATATATATATATATATATATATATATATATGTATATATATATATATAAATGTGTGTGTGTATGTAAGTATGTACATATATATATATATATTTATGGTGATAAATATACGTGTATGTGGATATATATATGTATATATATATATATATATATATATATATATATATATATATATATATATATATATATATATATATATATAGTTGCGTTGATGCGAGTGTGTGACCCTGGGTTTCACGCCGTTTGCGATAGTTTGCCAAACACATATCAACGCAACTAAATATGTTAGTTCTATCACTTTCCAATAAGTACCACGCATATGTAATATATAAATAATATTTAAGAATTGGAGATATATATATATATATATATATATATATATATACACCTAAATACTGGATCGTTCAGTGTCTATAAATTTCGACAGCCTATATTATCCAATCTGAATTTAGCCTGAAATATGATAGGAAAATAAACGTCAGTGAAATTTTCTTGCTTTCATCTCGGACTACACGGGAGAAATTAACGGTTTAACAGTGCAACTTTGGATGTCAAATATTGAAAATGAATTTGCCTTATAAGCCAGACATTAATAGTTAATACAAGCAAAACTTAATTCTTTTAAATTATGAAATATCCAAGAGATACATCGGAAAATTTAAACTATTTTTTCAATTTTTTATCTTCAGAAATATTTTGTTTTAAGCCGATTGGTATTCACTCTTCTTTAATTTTATAACTTAAATTTCTGTTTAAAATAATAGAATTTTGAAAATCTATTTTCTAAATTCTGTTTACTAATTCTGTTTTGACCCATGGATTTTTTTTCTGTCACAAATTTATCTTTATTTTAGCAGCAGCAATTCTCGTCGGATATTTTAATGTATTCTTTTTTTTTTTTTTTGTTTGGAAAATTCTGAATGAATGGATTTTGGAATCAATCTGTAAATGATCGCTTTTTATTCCCCTCGTTCGTTCTGATAAGGTTAGATTTAGCACAAATGTCGATGATTTTAGATTGTTTTGTATCGAATAAGGCTATCCCCTTCTTATTATTTCTATTATTATTAATAATAGTAGTAGTAGTACTGGTGGTTGTAATTATAGTAGTAGTAGTAGTAGTAGTAGTAGTAGTAGTGGTAATCGTATCTGAGGTAACCATAATAGAAATAGCCGTTTTAGTTTATTTTTTAATATTTCTTGTAATCGTCACTCCGTCTCATTTTTCCTTCTTATTTTGAGATTTCTGCTTGTTTTCCATCTTTTATTTCTGTTCTGTCCGATTTGCTTCACTTTATTGTTTGTTTTTTTTCTTCAGTTAGCTTCCCTTTTTTCAGTCTATTTGTTTTTGGATTATGGTGCATTGGCTCACCTTTTTTTTTTAATATTTCCTCTTTACATTATGACGATTGTTTTCGTTTGTTGAACATTTCCCTCTTATTTAATGTCTATAATAACTGCGTGAGGAAAATACAAACAGATATTCTAAAACCATGTCAATTTGAGGCCAGAAAAAAGAAAATCATTTCTCTGATTTTTTTTCTTAAATATTTAAGTTTACTCTTTCTGATTCAACCAATGATTAATCATTTTCTTCAATGTGTTCTTTTACTGAAATGATTGAATTGTTTTTGAACGAATTTAGTAACCTATACTTGTGTTTGCGCTCAGACGCATATCTATTAGGTTGGTGCAAACATAATGACGTAATAATTTCGTTTTTTGACGTTAAAAAAGACGTCGAAAAACGACATCATTACGTCATTATTTTTGCACCAACCTAATATATGTTATATTATCACGAGTAAAATGATAATAAAAATACACCAGAAAGATAAATTATATTCTAAAATGGAGATTTTTATTTTTTTTAAAACAACACATGCAAATACGTAAAATTAAATACAACTAACAACAACAAAAAAAAATCTGATTTTAATATATATGCATAATTGGTCACTTATAATTGCATGCTCGATAAAAAGGATACAGTGTTTGTTTTTAATTAATTATTATCTAGTTTTCTTATGAGGGAACGTAGAAGAGTGGGTATTGTATGTAAAAACGTCTTTGGTTTAAGCTATTTGTTTAGCTATTATCAGAATCGAAAGACTTAATATTTTGCAAAACAATAGTCATAAACATCTATAACATAATGTAAGGTTTTAGATTACAGTAACGTCCCAAAAGTCACAGGTTAGGTGTCCACTACTCCCAGCAAATCAGCGATATAAATCGCGGACATATCATATGAAGATCTAGCAAACATTCCTTCTGCTTACAAAGGAAAGCATTTTGAGGCTTGATATACAGTGTTTCATGCTCAACACGCAAATCTCTTTTTGTATTTTCTCTTGATTTCCAGAAGAAGAAATTGCTTCTCCAAATCACACTATACCTCCGAATTTATACAGAGAAATCCTATGATGAGTAATTAACGACAACAAGCATGAAAAGTTTAAATTCTTCATCGTCTATAACAATACCACCTGAGTTGTTAAGGAGCCTCACTATGCCTGTGAAGTGCAACAACTTGAAATGCTATCGCTTCCATATGGAATCGAAAAAATCTGGAAAGATGATGCGCCATGCTTTTTTTGATAGCTGCCAACATTTTTTATATCCGTAGTCGCAGAATCTTTAAGTGAGAAGAGACCTCTCTACTACGCCCCATATATACAAAATTTCGTGCAAACGTACTAATTCCAACATCCGACAGATATCTCCATGCTGTTCTTATAACCAATTTTGAGTAACCTGTGCCCGATGAAACTACATTATCCTTTGAGAAGGACTGCATCTGGCTGTATGTACTGAACTGCTGGGAGATATATTGTCCTCATTTACGGCATCGAATGTTGGACGGTCTCCTCGAAGATGAAGAAGAGACTCGTGGCAACGGAGGTATGGTTCTACGGAAGGATGCTAAGGATACTATGAACGAACATGTGAGCAACGATGAGGTTTTGGAAAAAATGCAAACAAGGAGGAAACTTGTACCTTATATCAGGTAGAGTCAGCTGAAATTTCTGGAAGACGTAATGAAAAAGGAGGACTTGGAGTATCTGATACTCACAGACCGGATAGATGTAAAAAGAGACAAGCGAAAGCGACGCATGACATACTTATCGTGTTAAAAGCAAGTGGATGGCAGGTCAAGGTCTAGGAGAAGTAGGAAAATGACAAAACATATTGAGAACTACAAGAGATAGGGAGAAGTAGAGAGCCATGACCGTCTACGTCTTGAAGGGACACGGCACGTAAAAGAACAGTCCATGAATGGTGAGGGGTGGAACGGAAGTAGTGCTCTATAGCACTGATTAATGACGTTTTCAGCCAGACCCATCCCATTCCATGTAAATAGAGGATGTGCCTCCAAAATTGATATATTTTAAATTGTGAATATCTGAGTAACTACATATCTCAGGAAAAGGAATTTAAATAGACTTTATGTTGAATAATAAAATATTTATATTTATTTATCAAAATTCGAATAAGATATTCAAAGGGATGTAGATTTTAATACCAATTTTACAAATCTTTACAAATGTTCAATATGCGTACGATATGTTTCGATGTGCACCCACCATGACCCTGGGTGGTAGGACGTGCTAAGATCCCATCTATGGACAAATAGTGACCCACCACTACACAAAAACAAAATATCATGAAAGAAAGAAAGAATTACATTTTTAAAGTAAAAATAAGAGCAAATAACCAACAATACATTTTTGGTAATTGAGGATATACAATTGCGTTCCAAATATATTTAGTTTAAGCCATAAAATTGGGTTAAATTAAATAACCCATAGATGCTGAGATGTCACTAAACGAAATCAACCATCCAAACAATTAAAATGAAAGAACTCTTTCATGACCTTAATCCATATAATATCCTACAATTCCTTAAAGAAATCAAACTGTATTCCAAAATATAACTTCAACAAAAGTACAACATAAAGTGCGTATATCACTGTCCGTAGTAATTACCTCCCGTCAAACCAGTATAGGCACAAAAGCTGAGTATTATCTACCATGTATTTAATTGTGTATGCAGAATAACATATATCCTATTTTTTACGTTAAATTTCGAAAGAAAATAAAATTTCGACATTAAATGATACAAACAAATCAATCAATCAATCATCATTCGAAAATGCGCTTTTAAATTCAACACACTCACACACATACATACATATATACATATATATATATATATATATATATATATATATATATATATATATATATATATATATATATATGAAAGTGAAAATAGAAGTCAACACTTAGAGGCGACAGTCTGTTTCATGCTATATGCAATCGTCGTGGCCTGACGATTGCATATAGCATGAAACAGACTGTCGCCTCTAAGTGTTGACTTCTATGTTCACTTTTATATTTACACACGCTCTATCTCTGATATTGAGCACTTTATTCCATAAATATAGCACACCTTAAGACTATACTTCTCTCCCTCTCCCTCCCTCTCTCTCCCTCTCTCTCTCTCTCTCTCTCTCTATATATATATATATATATATATATATATATATATATATATATACAGTGCTGTTCGATAAAAGTGACTCACCTGATTTTTTTTTACTAAATGTTCTCTTCTCCGATGAAACGAAAGTTGAGCTAAATTCAAAGGATAAGCGATCTAAAATCCGAAGAAGAAGCTTTGAAAGCTCTTTGAATTTAGCAGTAAGTACTGTCGAGCATCCGTTCAGTATAATGTTCTGGGGATGTTTTTCTTTTCATGGAACTGGGTTCTTAAAACCTATTGAAAAGACCCTCAGGAGCGAGCAGTACAAGAGAATTTTAGAGTATTGTCTGCTCCCTTCTGCTGAAAGGGTGCAAATCGACGCTACCAAGCTCATTTTTATGCAGGATAATGCTCCCTGTCACAAATCAAAATTGATGAAGGAATACTTTGATAAGAAGCAGGTGAGTGTTATGACATGACCGCCCTATTCTCTTGACTTCAACCCCATAGAAAACTTATGGAGCATTATAAAGTACAGGCTCTCGAGAAAGCAGTTGAGCAACAACGAGGATTTGATTGTGAATTTCATATCCGAATGGAATTCAATACTAGGAGATGAGATTTGCCAGAACCTAATCAAGTCAATGCCAAAAAGGGTTGAAAAGGTTATTCAAAATAAAGGCGGACCCATAGATTATTAAATATTTCGAACTATATTACCTATTATAAATAAATTATACCTCTATTATTCTTTATTTAAAGCTGTTCGGTTATGTTTCTATTGATTGATAGTTGCAGGAAATAAATGAGTCACTTTTTTTGCATAGACTTTTTCCGTAAATCTCATTTATATCCAAAATTATAATTATCAATAGAATACCTTAGGGCGAGTAAACTTTTTTATTAGGTGGTCAGGAAGGGGTCTTTATATTAGTAAGAGTATAAATTAGTTTGACTCCAAAAACAATAGGCGAACACATTTTTAAGTAAAAAGAATCAGGTGACTCACTTTTATCAAACAGCACTGTATATATATATATATCGATAGAAAGTGAAGTCGGTCCTAATTTAAGATGCAGCGTAAATAAAAGAAACGAAATGAGAATACATCTATTGCAGCAATAAAAATATTTCTTAACAAAATATTTATTTTCCAAACGCTGTGCTTAAAATTATTTCTGAATTTTTTTTAACATGTAAACATTTATTAGTTGTGCTTAATTCATAAAACAGATAGTGATTTTTTATCCTCTTTGTGCAGTTTCTCTACAGAATGTCAACGTCCATGGCTCTTCACAATGCCCTATCCTTCCTATCTCCAAGTAATGCCTGTCGCTCTTCCATCCATTTCACTCCCTATCCAACCAGCCATAGATCGTTAAGTAGATTACTCGCTGTTGCCCTCAACTACTTTTGTCTTCAAAGTCTTGTGAGTGTCAAATACTCCAAGCTCTCTTTCCTTGTTATGTGTCCCTAATATTCCAACTGTTTTCTTCTGATCTTAAGCACAAGTAAAATAAATTCTAGAAAAAAAATACAAAACAAAAAAAACAAAAAAAAAACAAAACAACAAACAAACAAATATTGCAAATAATTCTGAAAGAAGGGAAGTAGTTTTCGGGTTCCCCCCTTTTGTTCGGAGTAGTCGTCGTAATTTTTTCACTATCAGGATATAAGGGCTTCACTGGCAGCATTGCGCCAATATCGCAGATAACTTGAGTTCACTTCCTCCCTTATTACAGCAGCAAACGGACGCTTTCACTGTCACTGTCTCTCTCTCTCTCTCTTTCTCTCTCTCTCTCTCTTACGACTGCTTGGCTACTCACTTCACCCAGCTCCAATTTCAACTTCATCTTCGACTTCGACTGTTTGTTTTCGCACAAACACGCGCTTAAATAAATGCTGTGGTAACGACAAAAAAAAAAAAAAAAAACACCGCGTGTTACTAAACTTAGAATACAACCTGATTACTGAACTCTCCCCCTTTATGATTAAGTGAACAGTCTCTTCTTCTCAACTGGCATTCCATAGTTCATATAAACACTATAGGTTTTACATTTTATATTAATAATTCTGACGAAGCACAGATTCTCTGGGCACAAACTTCAACACAGATTATTTTTCTCATTTATAAACGAAATTCTATATTACTATAATTATTATTATTTAAAGGGTGACCATTGCTCCCTCCCACAGGACAGTTATCCTCGGCTTCATTGCCATATTCACAAATTTTAGGCTGTTGTAGGCTACGGCCTTTTTCAGGTGACTGGAATCTCGAACAGTTAAAGACGTTGGTTAGATCCAGTGTCTAGACCAAAATAGTTGTTTGTTCTCTACCAGGCTACAGTAATGACGAACCCCAAAACTTGGAGAGTTGAGTTAAAGGGAAAAACTGAGACACTCGGAAGAGGCATGACACATGGAACTAGAACAATCTACCCCGGTGGACGAAATGAAGGATTCGGTTCGAAATTCTAATCACTTGAAGAAGGCCGAAGTGTACAACAGCCGAAACGTTATGAATGTGGCAGTGAAGCCGTGCACAATAGTCCGAATAATGTAAATAATGTAAATAATCATAATATCTCATTCTAGAGATATAGACAGATATTGTTTTTTTTTTTTTCACGTGTACTTTATTTAATTTTTTAAAGACATTTGCGCTGTTCTAATGCGTTTCTGAATCCTCTGTCACATTGACCGTTGTTTATTATATTATCAGGTTGGTGCAAAAATAATGTCGTTTTTTGAAGTTCAACTTCAAATGAAAAACGACATTATTTTTGCACCAACCTAATAGGTTGCTTCAAAAGTAATGTCAAATCTCTGATAATTAAATTTTAGATTGTATTTACATAATGAGTGCTTATCTTTATAGTTAAGGAATGTTACAATAAGTAATTTATACATTTCACTTTGAGATAATAAAAATAATTTTCATGATCTTCCGCAATATTCGTATACATGTTCGTCCCACATTCGATATATCTTACTGAATGAGTTTCATAAACGTGTGCCAATGCAAGTGCGGCAACAAAGGCTATTCAGAGCTCTTATGGAGACGATGCAGTGAATGAAAGAATTTGCAGGAGGTAGCTTTCCCGTTTCTGAAGTGGGAATTTCGGCTTGAAAGACTGTCAAAAAAAAGGGTCGTCCAAAATCTTGATTGCAAAGACTTGGAACCTGTTGTCACAAACAATCCCGTCACTACCACTATGGATCTTACAGAACAATTTAACGTAAAGCATACAACCGTGCTACTCCAGTTAAAAAGAATCGGAAAAGTTTCAATGGTTGGGAAATGGATCCAGCACGAACTGTCTCCAGAGAATCTGCAACAGCGTGTTGCTTGTTGTGAATCATTGCCCTCACCATTTTTAGGTAGGCTTGTTAAAAATGATGGGAAGTGCATCCTTTATCATAACGTTAAGCGCCGCCGATCGTGGATCAGTCGAGATGGAAGATCAATTCAACAAACAAGACCACAGAGAGTGTATGATGATATATTGAAGGAATTATTCATTACGTACTGTTAAGCAACAATCAAATAATTACAGCTTATTTATAATGTTTGAAAACAGCTTTTCACCAAAAGCGACCTTCCATAGTGAAAAGAAAGGCTTTCATAAATGCTCGTTCTCACACAGCTCGGCTGACTTTTGGAAGAGCTTGCTTGGGAAATGTCACTTCATCCACCATATTCTATGGACCATGCTCGTTCTGATTGTCACTTGTTTCGGGGACTACAGAGTCACTTGAAAATAAATAACATATAAATGAAATTCAGAATTTCATATGGCTGGACGTAATGGAATATTGAATTTCATTTAAGTAATTTATTTATATATGCTCTGTAATATATACATTGAGTTCTCTCTGTGGATCAGTTTTAATATTTATATTATTAGGATTCACTTGGATTATTTACCCACGGCTATTTACACACACACACACACAGACACACACAGATATATATATATATATATATATATATATATATATATATATATATATATATATATACACACACACACATATATATATATATATATATATATATATATATATATATATATATATTATTATTATTATTATTTTATTTTTAAGGTTTCCATATACTACCCTACCTAATCTAAGCATTTCAGGCGGAAAATGTTGAAACGACAAAAAAACAAAAAACAAAACAAAACAAAAAACACGAACAAAGAAAGAAAACGAAAAAGAATCATAAAAAGAAAAGAAAGGTAAAAGAGAAAAGACAAATACCACACGAAGCATCAACTTAATGCCTTTTATACATAGACCATGTCAAAACAGTAATACTGACCACCGAAACGAGACAAAACATCTGGGCCCAAATCATTGCACCAAGTTTCAAAAAGAGAAATCACGCGGCGACAGGAATCGAAATAAACACAAACACGCAAGCGCGCGTGTGTTTGTGTTTGTGCTTATGTGTAGGAAAACTTATGACAATGTAGAAAAGGTTTCTGGGGGAAACATTCAGTCCTTTATGATTTCATGACTAAAGTTATGTTTACATTTATGTGACCACACATGTGCACGAAGGAAAAAGGACACTGATATTAAAAAAAAATTAAATTAAATTTAAAATTCTCAGCATACCTAATTGATCAGAGAATGTGGGACTTCCAGTGCATGTTTGGTCTATTCTTGTTCCTTAAACACATGTTGAAGATCAATGTCGTGACCACAATGTTTTATAAAAATTGAGTAGGTTCTTAAATTTGAAGGCTCATTATGGGTGCATATTCTTTTCTTGGAATTTTCAAGATGCTTCCAAATTGTCTTGTATATAGTAAATATATACTACAATTTTAAAAACTGTTAATTTGAAAACTATTGCTAATCAAATAACCTCAACAGACAAATAGATTTCATTTCATCTAAATTAAATAAATTCAGTTTTTCTCTGGTGGGTCTGTTTGATTAACGAAACATGTGAAAATAAGAATTGTGCAAATTATCTTCGATAATTTAACATTCCGTTCTTATCAAAATTCAAATCACTTGCACACACACACACACACACACACACACACACATATATATATATATATATATATATATATATATATATATATATTTGTGTGTGTGCGTGTGTAAAGGAAGGAATATATTTTTTATTTATTGATCCGACAGATGTTTATTATTTAAACGTTATTTTTAGTTGTTACACATTTTTGAGTAGACGCGCAGTTTATTTATTAAAAAGTATATTTTTTTTATTTTTCTCTTATGAGATTTCTCAAATATTCAGAGCGGCAGCGATAATAAATAAACACAGCGTCTATTAAAATACGAGTATCTAGTAAAATAACATTTAAGTAATATATATATATATATATATATATATATATATATATATATATATATATATATGAAGAAATGTAGTCTTACAATGTGCTATATTTATGGGATAAAGTGCTCAATATCAGAGACAGAGCAAATATAAAAGTGTACATAGAAGTCAACACACAGTCTGTTTCATGCTAGATGCAATCGTCAAGCCTGACGATTGCATCTAGCATGAAACAGACTGTCGCCTCTGAGTGTTGACTTCTATGTTCACTTAGTGCCATGACGCGCATGGAAAGGTGTCCCTGCAGTCACCTCCGGTATGCAACCCTGAGGCCACATTATGATGCAGGCTGTGCCAACTCCTCTCTACTGATTTTGTGGTCAAAAACCATCTGCTTCTCTTACTTCAGGCCTTCTCATCTTCCAACAATTACTCCACATAAAGACTCGAAAGAACCAAAAAACTAGACCGAAACCAGCCCCTCAAAAATCACCTAAACCCCTCAACATTTCGTTCTCCAACATTCGTGGCATTAGAACAAATTTCTGCAGTATGGAATGTTTCCTCACTGTAAACTGCCCGGATATACTGGCTCTGTGTGAAGCAAACCTTATCTCGTCTATTCCCTCCTCTGATCTCTCGATCCCCGGCTACCTTCCTCTCCTCAGGAAAGACTCTCTAACCTACATGCACAGCCTTGGTGTCTATGTCAAGGACCATCTCCCTCTGGCCAGTGAGTTGTCTCTCGAATCGCCAGACCATTCGTACATGTGTCTCCGACTATCTCTCCTCAATGCTGTAAGATATCTTTATTCCTCTATCGGTCTCCATCCTCTCAAGACTGTGGGATACTTGATAGCATATCTTACAGCATAGACAGGGCCCTCTCTCTCCACCCGTTTGCTCACATATTCGTGTTTGGTGACTTTAACGCCCATCATACCAAGTGGCTCGAGAATGCTACTACTGACCGGGCAGGCATTCAAACACTTAATTTCTCAATTTCTCAATTTCTCAATTTCTCATGCAGATAGTTAACTTCCCCACGCGTTTTGCGCTCAACAATCTGTGTTTTACCTCCGTCCCCGAATCTTGTAGCGCCACGCAGCTCTGCCCTCTTGGTAACTCCGATCATGCTGTAGTATCTGTTAACATTTCCTTCAACTCCACACCCCGCAAAGAACCTCCCATCACTAGAACCTCGTTCTAGTATCAACGAGAGGATTGGGACTCGTTCCGTGACTTCCTTCGCGATGTCCCCTGGGATGTTGTCTTTACACTCCCTGTCCAAGAATGTGCTTCTGAGGTATCATCCTGGGTTAAAGCTGGAATCGACGCTTTCATCCCCTCAAGGAAATTTATGGTCAAGTCGCACTCCTCCCTTTGGTTCTCCGCTGCTTGCTCAGCCGCCATTCCCTGTAGGAACCACTTCTTTCACCTATTTCGTAGCGACATGTCGGACTGCAATAGACGTCTGTTTGCCTTCGCCCGTAACGAGTGTAAGCGTGTCATCAAGGAAGCTATGTCAATATTTGCTGCTCGGATGAAGGAGCGTATTGCATCTCGCAAATTTGGCTCCAAAGATTATTGGCGGCTCTGCAAGAGTGTTCTGAATAATAGAAACCCCTCCATACCTCCTTTATTCAACCAGTTCGAGGTCTTGACCTCCTCTACCGACAAGGCTGAATGCTTTGCTCGGAAATTCTCATTTAATTCAACGCTCGACTCCTCCGGTGTACCCATACCAGACTTCCATCTAAGAACTGATGCCCTATTGAGCGGGTTACACATAACCCCGTCATTGGTATTGGGCATTATCTCCAATTTAGACCCCCACAAGGCAATTGGTGGAGATGGCATACCAGCCATTGTCCCAAGAAATGCATGCCTGAGCTAGCGCCCGCCCTCTCTAAACTATATAATTACTGCCTCAAGGAATCCTGTTTTCTTGACTGCTGGAAGCCCTCATCCATTGTTCCTGTCTTTAAGAACTCTGGAGACCCCCTCTGACCCCTCTAATTACCGTCCTATTAGTCTCCTACCCCTCTTCGACAAAGTCTTCGAAGCCCTAATCAATACCGAAGTGGTTAACCACCTCACATCCCATGATCCTCTCTCAGACAATCAATATGGTTTCCGCTACGCCCGATCTACAGGTGATGTGCTTATGGCCATCACTGAAACCGTCTACCAAGCACCTCAAAATAACGGTGAGGCTCGTGCCGTAGCCCTAGACATCTCCAAAGTGTTTGATATGGTGTGGCATGCAGGCCTTCTTTGTAAGCTCCAGGGTTATGGTATTACACGTCGATTGTTTGATCTAATACAATCATTCCTGTCAAACCATGAATTGAAGGTCGTTCTCAACGGATTCTCCTCCAGTTCCTATCCCATGAACGCAGGTGTTCCCCAAGGCTCCATCCTTGGCCCTACTCTATTCCTTATTTTCATCAACGACCTTCCTGACGCCATAGATTCCCAAGTTGGCATCTACGCGGACGACGCTACAATTTACTCCTGCCTCAAAAACAAATCTAGCGTCGCTGACAAATCTAACCTGGCCGTGCGTCTTGAAATGGACCTCCAATCGGTTGTTAATTGGGGCAAGAATTGGCTGGTCAACTTTAACGCCTCAAAAACTAAACTACTCTCTATTAATCACCATAGAGATCCTTCCCTGCTCCCCATTAGAATGTCTGATAGTCAACTTCTTGAGAGCAACTCCCTGCGTCTGCTCGGTCTCACGTTGACTTCTGACCTGAGATGGAACAAATACATTGAGTCAATTGATTCTTCCACCGCGAGGAAAGTTGGCTCTCTGTGCCGCGCCAGGAAATTTTTCTCCCCGGAATCGATACTTCAAATATACAAATCAACCATTCGCCTTTGCATGGAGTATTGCTGCCATATATGATCTGAGGCACCTTCTGTTTACCTCGGAGTTCTTGACAAGATCCAGAGACGGATATGTAATATAATTGGCCCTGATCTGGCGTCTCGTCTGCAGTCACTCTCTCACAGACGCGCCGTCGCCACTCCCTGTCTTTTCTACAAATACTTTCATGGTAATTGCTCCGATGAGCTGCTTTCAATGGTTCCCAGACTCCATGAATTCAACCGCCCTACGAGGCTGACATCCCGCTGCCACCCTTACACTGTAGAAACTTTTAACTTTAAATGTAGCCGTCTCTTCTGCTCCAATAGCTTCATACCTCGCACCTCTCGCCTGTGGAACACCCTTCCCAATTACTGTTTTCCTGAGAGGTATAATCTCCAACTATTCAAATGTAATGTCAATCGACATCTCCATCTATCCCCCTCCTCATCCTTTCTTCGCTCTGCTCCAAATCTTCTGCAACCCCTGCATCCTAGTGGCTTCACGCCTTGCTCGGGGCGTAATGCTTAATATATATATATATATATATATATATATATATATATATATATAGAGAGAGAGAGCGAGAAAGAGAGAGAGAGAGTGAGAGAGAGAAAGAAAGAAAGAAAGAAGGCATATGTAGTAATGGATAGCGGCTATCCCGAGTTCAAATTCCAGTCGTATCTATTACATTCACTTACGTCCTAATAAATTTGAGAAAGTTATTAAACCTATTTTTGTCATAATTGCGCAAAGTAACACAAAACATTAATTTACAATTACAAAATTTAAGAAAAAATAATTTAACCTTTGAATTATTATATTAAATGCCTGTAACATTGCCAGGCATTCCTCATAAAATATTCTTGTAGTCAATCAATTATTGGAAAATATCTTACTAATTCTCTCGCTCTCTCTTTTTTTCTCTCTCTCTTTCCCTCTTTTTCTTTCTCTCTCTCTCTTTCCCGCTTTTTCTTTCTTTCTCTCTCTCTCTCTCTCTCTCTCTCTCTCTATATATATATATATATATATATATATATATATATAGGATCGACGAGGCATATATTTTCCGCCTTCATTTAATACTAAAAACAGTATTTTTTATCATTATCTAAAGGAGAGACATATCGTCTTCGAAATACCTTTGTTGTCAATTTTTTATTTCATTTTTTCTTTTCATTTCTTGTCGATCATTTCTTGAATTAGAAATACAGATATTCCCCGCTATTTAAAATATGTATCACTAAACTGCCAATTTTCAGTAACGGAAAGTTATTTTTAACATCTATAACAGGTCAAAGATATGCCATGTTTGCAAATGCAACGGTTACGAATTTCATGGAAGGTTGTTCCATTACTGCAAGATTGCATGCAAACATTTCTCTGGTTTGTTTTCACTTATTATTCATTAGCAATTCCTTTAATTTGGAATTTATCAGTTATCAATATTCTAGGATCGACGAGAGAGACATTTTTTGTCTTTACTTTAAAACTGAAGAGAATATTTTTTATGACTGTCAAGTCAATTTTTCTCAAAAATAGAGACATATAACTTTTTGAAACATATCTGTTGTCAAAATTTACTTTCGGTTTTGACTCTTCATTTCTTGACACACTTTTCATGTGATAGAAAAATATATTCCCGTTATTTATCATAATTTTAAAATAATTATTTCAAACTATGTATTAATTTTAAAAAATGAACTAATTTTTCAGTTTGTCCCTATATGTTGTTGATAATAACATTCAAATTATGCTTAGATTAACATATTTCAGTTGATTTGTTGAAAACATTAAATGCTTTTATTTCCCACTCACACAAACAGATAATTTCCGTGCGCAACTAAAATTCATGAGACCGCAGTAATTTTAATTTGCTTAATCTCAAAAATCAAAATATCAATGCAACAACATACCAGGAATTAAGATAAGTAAACACACATACATGTGGTATTCTGTTCCGTTAAGATTTTATTTTTCTACTAAATGTAATTTTACTTGAAGAAAGTGACAAAATCAGAAAACTAAATGCAGAAATGAACAAGTAAGTAATTAAAGATACGAGTAGTAATCACACTTACATATTGTTATGATCAGGTTAGGACCAAGAAAGAACAACACGAACACAAGAGTAGAAATAACGAAGGTATATTACACGAAATAATAATACAAGATGTGGAAGGTGTTAGTTTGACTGTCAGTCTGGCTTGGAGGGAACTACTATCGGCTCGACTCGATTCGACCCTCACTCTTGAGAGGCGTAGTATACCTAGTGTTAGGAAGAGTTCATTCTGTAGTTATAAATAAGGACACATGACACATATATCATCTTGTTGCGATATTTTTATTTATTTGTACGTTTGTACGCTTGTTATTTTATTTATTTTTTTTTGTTTTTTCATGCAATTATAATCTTTTAAACTAATTGATATATTATTTACATCTCGTTGTGTTTCGCGATGTTATAAGTATTCTTTTCATTGTTCGAGATAACACCATTTGAGAAATGATTTGTATCAATATCCTGCCAATTGCAAGCAACGGTAATTTTCATTGAACATTATGTCTGTGAAAGGATTTTGGATGATGTGACTGCCTCCTTTACCAATATTTCAGAAGAGTTTTGAATGTGACATTACAATCCATGATGACTTAGTAAGTTTACATTGGAGGAATTCAAAAATTCGGACAATTAAATACAGCTTTGAACAAGTAAGAAATTAAGGATAGGAGTGGTATACACACTTACATGTACCATTCTTTTAGGATAAGATTTTTTTTCCGCGTAAATGCAATTTTAATCTCTTTATTGGAATAGGATATTGTAATTGAGATATTATTTACATATCGTTGCGTTTCTCAGTATTATAAGTCTTTTTTTCATTGTTCGAGATAACACCATTTGAGAAATGATTTGCATCGACATCCTGTCAATTCCGAGCAAGGGAATTTTTCATTGAACCTTATATCTGTGAAAGAATTTGGGATGGCTGCGACTTCCTTCTTTACCAATATTTCGGAAGAGTTTTCCAATGCGACATCACAGTCTATGATATATCAGGAATTTTAATTTGGAAGAAGTAACAAATTCGGACAATTAAATGCATCAATGAACAAGTAAGTAATTAAAGATTCAAGTAGAATCCACACTTACATGTACCATTCTCTTTGCTGTTAAAATTTTTTCTTTCAATCGCTTTTGCGGAATAGGATTTTTTACTTGATATTTTATTTTCATCTCTTTGTGTTTCTCCATATTATAAGTATTGGTTTCATTGTTCGAGATAATACAATTTGAGAAATGTTTTGTATCAACATCCTGCCAATTGCGAGCAATGGTAATTTTCATTGTACTTTATATCTTTGAAATGATTTTATATGGCACTGAGTGCTTTCTTTACCAATATTTGGTAGATTCTTTCCACGCCGAAACATTAATTCATGATAGTTCAATAATTTTCCCATTAGAATATCACAAAATCGGGCCATAAATGCAGCAATGTACAATTAAGAAATGAAGGTTCGGAGAAGAAACCTCATTTACATATAGCATTCTTTTGCTCTCCCTATTAAATTTTAATTTTTTTCTTTGCATGTCTTTCCATATTTCATGCAGTATATACATTCATTTGCGTTTCTTGTATGTTATGACCACTACCATTGTACGAGTTAACACCATGCAAGTTTTGATTTGTATCACTATACTGTCAATTTCCAGTAACAGATTTTCTTTTTTGATCTGGTAGTGCTACTGAGGTATTATTTCACATTTCTTTGTCTGCATCCGTTAGCTATATTCCGTAATGTTTTACATCATTTTAAGATTCTTATAGATATTCCTTTGGTCAAATTTCTCCTTATCTTTCATTAGGAATTCCTTAATTGTATCTTTAAGTATTCAAGATTGTAGGATCCACGAGGCACAATTTTTCGTCTTTATTCAAGTATTTTTCTACAACAGAGTCCCATCCACTTTAAAAGATCTCTTTTGACGGCTCATTTCTTTCGTTATTTTCCTTGTGTTCCTTGTCAAATCTGTTCTTATGAAATCCTTTTTTTTTTGTATTAGCTATAAATATGTTTCAGTTATTTTAATTATATTGTATTATATTTTAAAAGTTATAATGAATATCTTTTTTTATTTTGTGTTCCATTTATATATACCACTTCTGTCATTTCTGCGAATCTAACTCGCGTTTGCCTTGGATTATTATCTTTGGGTTGAAGGCGCAATCTTATTAAATACCTTATTTTCTGAGGCAGAGAAATTATTAATCCGAGTGCAAATCCACAACTGATGATAGCCCAATAAGTTTGCCTTGGAGTAAGTTCCAAAATCGGGTTATATAAACAGGTAAATACAAGTAAGAACTTAAGCGTCAGAAAACTAATCACAATTAAACCTAACCTTCTTCGTTCTTGTGATTTTCTTTTTCTTATTTGTAATATTCTCTGTCTCCGCAACTCGATTTCTTCATCTTGTGTCATTTCTTCGACATTAAAATGACGCTCTGAGGTAACACCGTCTGCAAACAGATCAATATTCTGCCAATTGTCAGTAATTGATGTTTTTTTTTCAACATTTATAATATGGGGACGAATTGGCACGTCTTCTTCTGCTTCTGTTACCACAATTCTGGGAGGTTCCTCCACCATTGGAAGATTTGGTACCGACATTTTTTTTGGTCAAGAATTATTCAAACGGAATCTATCAATAAAGAGTATCGATAAGAATCACGTTCTCCGTCTTATTCAAACTGAGGAATGTATATTTTTTATGACTATCAAGTCAATTTTTCTCTACAACAGAGACTCTTCCTCTTTTAAATGTATCTTTCCGACTAATTTCTTTCGTATTTGTTTATAAATTCACCTGATTCATAAAGATCTGGAAGATCACATCCGCTCCATTTCGATGGTTGGATGCAAAGTGAAAAATCTTATTTGATGGCATTATGACGTAATAAAGGATGACATCACGCGTAATTATTCGCTCCGAAAATGAAATCTCTTCAATCAACCGTTTGAAAGCGTCCCCAATAATAACGCTATTTTGTTTACTTACTTTTTTTTTTTTTTAAATATATATAATTTTTAAAAAATGAGGGAAAAAAAGAGAAATTTGAACAATTTGTACATTTTGAAATTTCATGTCATGGTTTTTTTTTTTTAGGTTCTCTGTGAATTTGTGTTATTGTGGTATATATAGTTCTAATTGGTGGGGGATGATTTTTTTTTTGTGTGGTGAATGAGTAAATTGTAATGAATAAATGTGCCATGTATCAGATTAGCTATGTATCTAGGATAAAAAGTGCTGGCCAGCCTTTCCCCATTTACCCTTTGACCTTGTGCTACAATTGTTTTAATTAAAATAATAAATATATCTCTCAAATATTTTTAACAACAAAATAATAATGTTCAGATATTTGATGATAATTTTCTACTCTTAAATTCTCATTTATTTTTTTGTTTATATTTTTTGTCATTAAAGTAGGTATCTCCACGAAATTGCTAAACAAATCATCATTCCGTGATGAAAAGTTAACCTAAAATTAATGAAAACAAAATTTTATCGTCAAAATATTCATATAATTATTGATTAAAAATCAAAATATTTTAGTAATATTTTATTAAAGTTTTTAATATTCTTTAGCATATAACCTGTGTATATTGCTGTATGAAATCGGTTTGTATTTACTAATGAACCCTGTATGTAGTATCGCATAAAGACTGTGTATTAACGAAGCGAATGAATCCTGGATTTATAAAAGTATGATGCTTTTGTGTATTAGTGAATCATACCAATGTGTATTAGCGAATGATACCTCTATGCATTTGCGAAAGACTCCTGTATGTATTAGGTTGGTGCAAAAATAATGTCGTTTTATCGCATATGACATTATTTTTGCTCCAACCTAATATTATCGAATGAAACTTGTATGTATTAGTGAAAGAAACCTGTATGTATTAACGAATGAAAATCTAACAATGAGAGAATGAAAATCTAACAATGAGAGAATGAAAATCGACTGTATAAGTAAATGAAACCAGCATACATTAGCGAATGAAGTCTGAATGTATTAACAAAACATGCCTGTGTGAATTATCGAAAGGAAGCTATAAGTAATAGTTATGCTATCGGTGAGAAATATAAATATATATATATATATATATATATATATATATATATATATATAATGGACTCTCCCGTCGGTTTCGACGTATGAGGATCTGACAGCTTATTGATTCAGTTATGAAAGTTTGTGCGATAATCTTAAGTGGCATTTAAGACCCGCTAGTGATTTACAAAGGTCACATATGGAGTAAGTGTGAGGATTGTGTGATGAGATCATTGTTAGATTGGCTGACCTTTTAGATCTTGCTCTCGCTTCTTGATTATTCAGACAAGCAGATTGAAAATTGCCGAGTCAACTAAAACACGTTGATTTCCATTCTACCCGCTCCAAAGCTAAGCGCTCAAGGATGTTATGTGGTATATTGACTGCTGACAATTTGCTTTTTTGCTTGCATTTTTATCTTAGTCATGAGCGTCCTACATTCCTGTAGCCCTGATCTAACTGGCTGTACATTAGGATCTTGGGTATCCTGTCATCAAACATTCTCAAGACATGACCAGTCCACAGTAACTGAGACTGTATGATAAGTCTCGATTCCTCCAATATTACACCCGTTAAAGAGGTCTACGTTAGATGTCCTATCTTGAAGCTTATCTCTACAGATTGCACGCAGACAGCTTTTATGGAAAACATCTAGCTGACGTATATGGTACCTGTATGGAGTCCACGACTCTGAGCCATACAAAAGGATGGCAAGTACAACAGCTCTGTAAACCCGAATTTTCGTATCCAGTCGAATACCCCGCTCATTCTACAAGCGATGGCGAAGTTTTCCGAAAGCACTGGTAGCTTTAGCAATCCGATGCATGATTTCATCATCTAAAGTTCCGCTGTAATTGACTTTGCTACCAAGATAGGTGAAAGACTTTACATAGTTCAGGGGTTTGTCTTCTACTTTCAGTAGTCTCTCTGGAAATTTGTAGAGTGGTGTTTTTTGTTTCTCACCACGCAATTGCTTCGGAGTAGGACAAGGTTGGTGCACTAATAAATATATATATATATATATATATATATATATATATATATATATATATATATATATATATATATATATACACAAACAAAAATAAATGTTTGATACACCGACAGTTTCTTTGAAAGATAACATTTTCATCTCTCAATTATTACGAGAGAGGATCTAGTGCATCTTTTAAAATTTTCTTTGGGAATAGAAGACTGATATATATTTATGTATGTTGTTGGTTTATACATTTTACAAAATTTTATCATTCGTTTTGGGGCGAGAAAAATATGATTTTGTACAAAACAAAATACCCGAAGTGATTTGAATTTTTTCTACTAATAATAGTATTTAAATTGCTTTCATTAAAATAAAAGGCATAATGACAAAGAATAATTAGAAAACTTTACCACGATAAAAATTTTCAGGAAGAGCGAGAGGAAGAGAAGGAAATCTAATCAAGTCCAAATGTGTTTCAACGAACTAACATTTTCGTCGGTTTCGTGGTATTTTTAACAACACATTTCATTTGGTCCATTATTTCGTAAAGGTGCATAATTTCTAGGGAAAAAAAATAATTTATTTTGCAAGCAAAAACTATGAAGAGCCCGAAGACGTATTTAACCGCCCCAAAACAAAAATGAATTTTAATAACACTTTTCTAACTTACAATAAGAAATGTAATCAGATCTATTACTTTATGTAACGTTCATGTTATTTTACCTTTATCAAAAAAGAAAGATCATTTAAGTTAATTTATTCATAGATTACAATCAAGTAATTGATTGAATTTAAGAAACCAATTGCAGAATAGCAACTGTCATCTTCGTACGAACTATTTAAATGACTTAAAGAATGCATTCTTTTTTCTCATGAAGCATTTCTTTTCATGAACTAAGACACAACATAATCAAGTTTAGATCTTTTTCGCTCAAGGCAGTAGGTGTAAAAAAATTAATGGACGTAAGTAATTACCGGTTAGGTCAGTTTCTTTCCCTTTTTTTTTTTTCTATGACAAAGCTCATTATTGCGTGTTTTTTTTTTTTTTTTTTTTTTTAATAATTGGTATCTTTATAAGATTCGTAATCGCGCACGATCATTTCATCGAGTGCTTTATACAAATCGAAATATGGTAGTCACATCATAAAAGTCTAGTTGGCATGGCAGAATATTACTGCACAGTAATGAGTTCGATCCAAATTGCTCAAACTCTATAAGTCTTGTGTTAAAACATGTGCTGCTAAGTTGCAGAACAGAACAAATTTCCAAATAACCTGACCACTAGTCTGAATAAATTTCGTTATTTCTGTGTAGCAGAATAAATCTGAAGTGAAGATTAACAAATACCTAGTATGAGATACACAAATTAACATATTTACTTGACTACGATGTTTGACTGTGTAATTGGAGTTCCAAAAGCGCTTTTAACGCATTTGACTTTTTTCCCGTTCTACAGAAAAATTCAATGGTCCACACGTTGGTAATCTCTTCCTATTCCCATGGACTTCGGACTCAACAAGGAGGCTTATATCAAGAGCCCTGGGGAAATAGTGCTGACCTGGGTCAAGAGGGTGACCGCTGGAACATTCTGTCTAGCAATAGGATTCTTCACCATGCCACACAACCAAAAGCCCCCAATCATGGTTCTCAGACAATTTCTCAACTATAACATATGGCCACCACTGGAACACCCTTGATTATTATGTGCGAGATACCAACAAAACACCAGAAATGAACTGAAGGCAAGGATTATGGCAGCATTCACCATCTTAAAAAGGGAGACCGTTCAGAAGAGTTGCAAGAGATTTAGAAGTATTTCGGAGACCGTGGTGTAAGCCAATGGCGAGTTTATTGATAAGTGTACTCTTTAGTATTTCGAGATATGTTTTGTGTAATAGTCGGAAATATGTCTGTTAAGAATGAGATGTCAGTGTTATTTTCATTTTTCAAAATTTGGATGACACTTTATACATCACAACATGCACTTTTATTTGTTCGGGCTATAGTTCACATCTTCATATGTATTGATATTCCCACAAAAACACATTTTTCGTTAAGTAACCGCTGAGCATCGAAAAGGAAGAAAAGAAGGGAAATTAGGATTTTCTTGGTTTTTTTATTCGTTTGTAAACTTACAAATATCTCGAGAATATTTGTAATCTTTCCACACTATAAACAGTTTTTGTTGTATGTTATTTTCCTGCATAACTGATTTATCCTGCAATTTACAATAATTATGTACATAAATCGATTTGAACAAAGTATTTCGTAAGAAGACAGAATCCATCGTTTTCAGCAAAAAAAAGACGTAGTTAATAACTACGTATTTGGACAATTAAAATAAACCCCTACATTTATTCAAATATCTCCTAAGAGACGATTGGAAATGTGATGCGGAAATCCGATAGCGAATAGGAATAGGTAATTCCATAATCGAAACAAAATCCTAAAAAAGCGAAAAAAAAAAGGCGCCCTTCATTATAATGTAATATTTAATCACCTGTTTGTCTATATTTCTGAGATTAGCTATTGTTAATATTTACACAATTTACATCGTCCGGACCGTTGTCCTCATCATTATTATCATGTTTACGACATTTCAGCCGTTGTGCGCCCCGACCTTCTTCAAGTGATATACGTTGAAACTTCGACCGATCCCTTTATTTCGTTCCCAAGGAAACATGGTCCAATGGATAAAAGCGCTTGTTGCAGTAATCCAGTGATTTAACCAAAAGAGTTGTGAGTTCAATAGCTGACCACGGCAGAAGTGAACAAAATCTTGGAGAGTTGAGTTAATAAAGAGAAATAATTTTAACTGAGATATCCAGGAAATGCGTGAAAATAAATGGTTTGGTTTGAAATTTCAAAGTATATGAAGAAGGCCGGAGCGTGCAACGGCCGAAACGTCGTGAAAATGACAAAATGATGACAACAACAGTCTGGACCATGTAAATGGTGTAAACATTTAATCACCTACATTGTAATATGTATCCCTCCTATATAAGAGTGAATGCTGGACAATTTCTTCACAGATTAACGTTTTGCCGATAAATACTTTAACTACAATTGAAAGAACATTGTGAGCAACTAGTTTGTTTGAATGAAAATAGGATCAGCAATGGTACATCTACGTACAGTCAGAAAGATATTCTTGAAACACGTAATGAGAAAATAGGGCTTGGAGAGTCTAACACTCAGAGTGCATACAAACGAAACAGATCAGAGAATAACACGCGTTAATGTTGTTTCATGAGTTTGTGAAATGGTTGTCACAACAATGAGAAATTGGGATATTAATATGGGAAAATTTAATTACAGTAATAAAATTAAGTTGTGGAGTCAGGATCTCCGTCACCATAAATGGACATGGCTCATAAAAAAATTGGGGGGAAATTATATAATGCAAATGTATCCATGGAGAAATGGCTTAAGCCCGTTAAAAATCAATATTAATCACACTCAGAATCGCATTATTCTTATCCAGTTGTTGAATAATAAACACACACAGGCGCGTGCACATACACATATGTAGAGATAATAGAAGTTGGACAATGTTTAATTTTGTACTAGAACGCCATCACTAAATAATTCATTTTAGGAAGCAAGTTACCAGTGTCGTCCTTCAATTTATTATATAATAATAATAATATGTAAAAATAAATGAAGTGTCATTGTTCATACACACAGACAGTTAATCGTGACAAATGTAAAAATTTCGCTTGAAGATGGAACAGAGCTTGGTACTTTAATTCAATTTAATTCAAATAATTATATTGAAGTTTTCGGATCTGGTTTTGAAACATGAGAACTTTTATAAAGCGATGGAATCATATTTTTAAATAAATAATTATATTTAGGGTCTACTTTTGTATCGAGCACTGTTTTTTAAAAATAATAACAAAAATACTTAAGAACTCGTTATCGCAATGTCTTTCAATTTCAACTCTAAAATGATGAGACATAGCTGCCAAGTTAATATTGTTCTTAAACACGTAAAGTTTAATATTGTTCTTAAACACGTAATGTATATATATTCTAATTGTTTCTTTGTGAAGGTGGAGAAAGAAAATACATTTAAATTTAGTCATGCTAAAAATAAACTCTAGCAATATACAGATGATCCTTGTTTTATTGACATGGCAAAACTGTTGATTTTTTAGTTATTTTGACCAGGTGGTGTGTTTTTTGTTCATGCTGAAGCGAAGAATATCAGAGCTATGTATTTTAAAGCCTTAAAATTCTGTTGATGTTTAGTTATCATAACGAGTCCGTACTGATTTTACATTTCATTTTTGAGATGCTGAATTGTCAATCTACTTACATTTATCAAAATAACTGGTCTGATTATTACAGGTATTATTACAAAAAAAAAAAGGTCCCATCAAGTTCCTTTCTGGTCATCTAAATAAAATTCTACCCGGGCGATATTGGTAATGTCTTACGAATACAGCATATGTTTTCATCTTCTGTTATTTTACAACATTATTTAATCACAAAAGATAACGCGAATCTGATATGATTTCTATTTGGTTCAGTTGGGATTTAAATTATAGATCTCTTATAGATGAAGACATAGGGCACTTCTACATGGTGTAATTGTGTAATAATATCAATTTTTTCAAGATAGATCATTGATGACTGAATAGGGAGTTCAACCTTCACTGATGCCACGTCTAAGCTAAGTTTAGTAAATAACATTTGACAAAGCTGGGCATCTGTTGAATAAATTCACCGATGATGAAAGTTAAGTGCTCTTTCGTTCAATTTCTGGTTAATGAGGAGTCATAGTCACCAGCGATGTTTATTCCACCAAGAAGGACCCTAACCAACATTCGAAAACGCCGATAATTTAAGTAGAAATACTCAGGTATTTTTTCACTGAATTATATGACACCATCTTTTCTCTTGGTGACTTATACACCACGATCATATATATATTGAAAAGCGTATTTGTACAGGTTTTCGGACGAATGAAATACGCCTCCATCTTGTGTTAGTATTGTATGACTTTGCCTTGACACTAAATGTTTGATAGCCGCCATCATGTGTCTGAATGCTTAATACACTTCACGATATTTTGTCACTGAATATTTGATAGACCGACAGTTTGTCTTTGAAAGGTGATAACATTTTTATCTCTCAATTATTACGAGTGAAGATCTAGTGCATCTTTCAAAATTTTCTTTGGAAATGGACGACTGATATATATTCATATTTATATGTTGCTGGTTTATACATTTTACAAAGTTTTAAAATTCGTTTTGGGGCCAGGAAAATATTTATAACGATTTGTACAAGTAGAAATTCCCGACGTGATTTGAAATTCGCTATTTTATTATTTGATGCTAATAACAGTATTCAAGTGCTTTCATTGAAATATAAGGCATAGTTAAAATGAATTATTAGAAAATAGCAGAATGCTTCATACACTTCACAATTTTTTTCTCATTGAATATTTGATAATCCGACAGTTTATCTTTATTACGAGTGAATAAATTCTCAATTTTTATTTGGTTTATACATTTTTCAAACTTTTATCATTCGTCTTGGGGCGAGGAAAATGTGTACAATTAAAAAAGCGCGACGTCATTTGAAATTAGTTATTTTATTATTTGATGCTAATGACAGTATTCAAGTGCTTGCACTGAAATATAAGGCATAGTTAAAAAGAATTATTAGAAAATTAACAACGATAAAAGTTTTGGTGAAGAGCGAGAGAAAGAGAAGTAAATATAATCAAGTCTAAATGTTTTTGAACGAGTTATCATTTTCATCTGTTTCCTAATATTTTTAATAAAACTTTACATTTGATCCATTATTTCATAAAGGTGTACAATCTCTAGGAAACAAAAAACAACTTATTTTACATGTAAAAAAAATGAAGAGCCCGAAGACTAATTTCATCGCCCCAAAACAAAAACAGGAATTTTAATAAGACCTTTCTAATTTATAAATAATGAATGTAATCACGTCTAGTACTTTATATAACAGTCATATCATTTTAGCTTTATCAAAAAAATTAGATTATTTAAGTTAATTTATTCATAGATTACAATCAAGTAATTGATTGAATTTAAGAAACCAATTGCAGAAGAGCAACTTTCATCTTCGTACGAACTATTTAAATGGCTTAAAGAAAGAATACATTCTTTTTTCTCATTAGGCGTGATTTCTTTTCATGAACTAAAACACAACATAATCAAGTTTAATTCTTTTTCGCTCATGGCAGTAGGTGTGAAAAATTAAAGGCAAAAATATTATCGGCTAGCTCTGTTTCCTTCATTACTTTTTTATAACAAAACTCATTGATGCGTGGTTTTGTTATAATTGGTTTCTTTATAAGATTAATAATTGCGCATCATTATTTAATCGAATCCTTTATAAAAATCAGAACATGGTATTCACATCATAAAAATCAAGTTGACATGGCAGAACATTGCTGCATAGTAATGAGTTCGATCCAAATTGCTCATACTTTAAGTCTTGTGTTAAAATATATGCTGCAATGTTGCAGACCTGAACAAAGTTCCAAAGTGATATTTGAGTAAATTTCGTTATTTTTGTGTAGAAGAGAAGTGATAAAAGAGATTGTACACCTTTATGAAATGATTTCGTTATTTTTGTGTAGCAGTGAAGATTTGCAAATAACTATTATGAGATACACAATATAACATATTTAATCGACTACGTTATTTCACAGTGTAACGAGTTCCAAAAGCGCTTTTTCCGCATTTTTAAATAGTACAGAATCTTTCCGACGAACTCAATTTTCCACACGCGTTGGTAATCTCTTCCTATTCTCATGGGCTTCAGACTCAACCCGGAGGCCTATATCAAGTGCCTTGAAGAAGTAGTGGCTGTGGGAAGATTATATGTCCGGCAACAGGTCTCTTGACCATACCACACAAGCAAAATCAACCAATCACATGGTTCTCAGACAATTTCTGAAACTACATCATCCTGGCCACCGAACTCCGCAGACTGGAATTTCATTGATTATTATGTGCGAGGCACAGTTGAGTGAGATACCAGCAAAATACTAGAGATGAAATGAAGGCAAAAATTATGGCAGCATTCCCCAACGAATAAAAAAAAAACCTTTCAGAAGAGATGCGGGAAATTCCGATGTGGTCCAGTGACCGTGTTGGAAGCCAATGTCGATTTTATTAAGTTGGCGCAAAAATAATGACGTAATAATGCCGTTTTTTGACGTTAAAAAAATACGTCAAAAAACGACATAATTACGTCATTATTTTTGCACCAAACTAATACTAAATAAATGTACTCTTCAGTATTTCATGATTTTATTTTATGTCTGTTAAAATGATATGTCAGAGTTATTTTCATTATTATATAATTTAGACGACAGTTTATCCATCGCAAAATTTGTTCGGGCTATAGTTCACTCTTGATATTTATTGATATTCCCTCAAAAACATATTTTTTCTTTAAGTAGCCGCCGAGCTACTTAAAAGGAAGAAAAGGAGGGAAATTAGGATTTACTTGGGTTTTTATTCGACTGTAAATTTACAAATATCTCAAGAATATTTGTAATCTTTCCACACTATACACTGTTTTCTATTGTATGTTATTTTCCTGCATAACTGATTTATCCTGAAATTTACAGTAATTTTGTTCATGCATCGATTTGAGCATAGTAATTATTAAGAAGACAGAATCTACCGTTTTTAGCAGAAAGATAAAAACAGAAGATAAGATTTGCGTATTTAAAAAAAAATTAAAATAAACCCCTACATTTATTCAAATATCTCTTAAGAGACGACAGGAAATATGATGCGGAAATCTAATAGCGAATAGGAATAGGTAATTTCAGAATCAAAACAAAATCCTAAAAAAAGCAACAAAAAGGCACCCTGCATTATAATATGGTATTTGATCACCTGTCTGTCTATATTTCTGAGATTAGCTATTGTACAAAAGCTAAAGTTGACATGGCAGAACATTGCTTCACAGTAATGAGTTCGATCCAAATTGCTCATACTCTATTATAAGTCTTGGGTTAAAAACTGTGCTGCTATGTTGCAGACCACATCAAAGTTCCAAATAACCTGACCATTTATCTGTCCTCTAAGATTTGAATAAATATCCTTATTTCTGTATAGCAGAAAAAAACTGAAGTATAGATTAGGAAATGACTAATATGAGATACACATATTAACATATTTATTCGACTACAATTTTTATATGTGTAATTGGATTTCCAAAATCGCTTTTACCGAATTTTACGCGTGTCTTATTTCTTTTGTGCAGAAATTTCCCTAGAAATTCAACGTTCCGCATGCGTTGGTAATCTATTCCTATTCCCATGTCCTTCAGACTCAAGACGATGGTCCGTATCAAGTTGCCTTGAGGAAGTAGTGCTAACCTGGGTCAAGAAGGTGGCTGCAAAAACACCCAAGCATGGCTCTCAGACTATTTCTGCAACTACATCACCACTTACATCTAGCCTCCTAACTCCCCAGGCCGGAACCCCTTTGATTATGTGCGATGCACGGTTGATTGAGATACCAATAAAACACCAGAAATGACCTGAAGGCAAGGATTATGGCAGCATTCCCCACCTTAGAAAAGGAGACCGTTCAGAAGAGATGCAGAAGATTCCGAAGTGGCCAGGAGAACGAGGTGGAAGCTAATGGCGATTTTATTGAATAAATGTACTCTGTAATATTTTAAGTTTTTTTTTTGTGTGTAATATTCGTAAATATATCGGTTAAATTGAGATGTCAATGTTACTTTCATTTTTGCATAATTCAGACGAGAGTTTATCCATCGCGCACTGTAATTTAATTTGTTCGGGATATAGTTTATATTTTGATATTTATCGATTTTCCCATAAAAAACACATGTTTTGTTAAGTATCCGATGATCATCGAAAAGGAAGAAAAGAAGGGACATTAGGATTTACTTGGTGCTTATTCGACTGCAATCTTACAAAAATGTCAAGAATATTTGTAATCTTTCCACACTATAAACAGTTTTTGTTGTATGTTATTTTACTGCATAACTGATTTATCCTGAAATTTACAATAATTTTGTTTATGCATCGATTTGAGCATAGTAATTATTAGGAAGACAGAATCTATCGTTTTCAGCAGAAAGATAAAAACAGAAGTTAAGAAGTACGTATTTGGAAAATTAAAATAAACCCCTACATTTATTCAAATATCTCTTAAGAGACGACAGGAAATATGATGCGGAAATCTGATAGCGAATAGGAATAGGTAATTCCAAAATAAATAAAAAAAAAACTTAAAAAAGCGAGAAAAAGGCGCTTTGCATTATAATGTAATATTTAATCACCTGTCTGTCGATATTTCTGAGTTGAGAGATTGTAAATATTTACACAATTTACATCGTCCGGACCGTTTTCGTCATCCTTATTATCATATTCACGGCGTTTCAGCCGTTGTGCGCCCTGACCTTCTTCAAGTAATATTTGCTGGAATTTCGACCGAACCCTTTCGTCAGCAAGGAAACATGGTCTAGTAGATAAAAGCGTCTGCTGAAGTAATCCAGTGATTTAAACCAATGGGTTGTGTGTTCAATACCTGGTCACGGCAGACGTGTACAATATATTGGGGAGATGAGTTACTAAAAAGAAATAACTGAAATTTAGATATCAAGGAAAGCTGTGGAACACTGTTTCCACCTCGGACAAAATAAATGGTTTGGTTCGAAATTCCAAAATATATGAAGATGGCCGGAGCGTACAATGTCTGAATGTCGTGAAAATTACAAAATGATGACAACAGTCCGGGCAATGGAAATAGGGTAAATATTTAATCACCTACATTGTAATATGTATCCCTCCTATATAATAGTGAATGTTGGACAATTTCTTCAGAGATTAAGGTTCTGCAGATAAATAATTATAATACAATTGAAAGAACATTGTGAGGAACGAGGAAGTTTTAAGGAAAATACATCTACGTACAGTCAGAAAGATATTCTTGAAACACATAATGAGACAATAGGGCTTCGAGAGTTTAACACTCAGAGTGCATACAAAATGTACTAGATCAGAGAAAAAAGACTCGATAAGTTATTTTACGAGTTTGTGAAATGGTTGTCAGAACGAGGAGAAATTGGGACATTAATATATCAAAAGTTAATTAAGTAATAAAATTAAGAAAGTTGTGGAGACAGGATCTCCGTCAACCTGAGTGGACATGATTCATTAAAAATATGATTATATAATGTGGATATATCCATGGAGAAATGGCTTAAGCCCTTTATAAATCAATATTAATCAAACTGAAAACCGCTTTTTTAATATCCAGTTGTTGAATAACAAAAAACACACACGCGCGCACATATGCATATGTAGAGATAGTAGATGTTAGACAACGTTTAATTTTTTTTGTAGAATACCATCACTAAATAATTTATTTTAGAAAACAAGGAGACCGTATCGTTCTCCTATTTATGACATCATGATAATAATATAAAAAGAATGAATAGTCAAATATAATGTCAATTTATTCTACACCTGTAAACACACACACATATATATATGTGTGTGTGCATGTTTGTGTGTATATATATATATATATATTACGAAATGGACAAAGTCCGACAATTTATTTATTAAAGATATTTTTATGTTTTAACGTTATAGATACAAGTATTTAAGTAAATGCTCTGTTTATAATAAACAGTATTAAATAACATTTACCGGCCTGAATGTCCGAGAAATTTTCATAGAAAATATTCGTTCTTTGACAGGATTCGAACCTGCATCCTATACGGAACCGTCATTTACGCTGACGTGCCTTACCGTTAGGCTACAAAGAAGCGCTCGGTAGACAAGGTCGAATTTACTGCTTATAAACTCAATCTTCCATGAATCTCGAATATTCATAACTGCTCATGCCGTATCAAATGTAAACAAATGACGTCATATATTACGAAATGGACAAAGTCCGACAATTTATTTATTAAAGATATTACGTTAAAACATAAAAATATCTTTAATATGGGTATAGGATGCAGGTTCGAATCCTGTCAAAGAACGAATATTTTCTATGAAAATTTCTCGGACATTCAGGCCGGTAAATGTTATTTAATACTGTTTATTATAAACAGAGCATTTACTTAAATACTTGTATCTATAACGTTAAAACATAAAAATATCTTTAATAAATATATATATATATATATACACACACACACACATATATGTGTGTGTATATATATATATATATATACACACACACACATATTTATATAAAAATATTAGGGTAATATATATACATATATATATATAAATATATATATATATTACCCTAATATTTTTTTTATGCATGGAGTGTGAATGTTTCAAGATAAACCTTGTCTCCTTGGCTAATTTGCTAAAACGTCAAAGCTTTCTGATGCGTGTATTTTAAGAATTTTTTCTGTATTAAATTAGTACATAATCTCAGTTTTTAATCCTACGTTAGTCACCTAAAATTTCCGAAAATATATAATCCCCTGGAATGTTTACAGAGCATGATACAAAAAAAAAAGATTTATAGTCTTACACTTACATAAATTATTATCGTACTGCTGGAATCATAAGATCACAATATCCGTAACAATATGAATTAAATCAATTCTGCGACTTAAGATATAATTATACATTGAAATAAAAATTATAATATATTTGTTGCATAAGCATATGTTGTAATTTGTAGAGGAAAAACAATAACAGAGAAAAGTTTTCTTCTACAAAAATACCCACTCTATATTTCCATTAATAGAAATATATTAAATTAACTAAACTCATAATTACAGGACTGAAAGTGTATTAATAACGACACTGATAATATATATATTAATATATTTTCTTTTTATACGTTATTTATATGGATACAAATATTTAAGGAAATGCTCTCTTTATAATAAACAGTTTTAACTACATCTACCGGCCTGAATGTCCGAAAAATTTCATAGAATATATGTCTACTGACTGGAATCGAACATGCAACCTACACGGAACCGTCATATAGTCTGACGTAATATACTATTTAGCTACATAGGAAGCGTCTGGTTAACAAAGTCAAATTATTATTTTTAAACAACATATTTTCCATGATTTTTCTCGAACTCTTATGTCTGCTCGAAGTATATGTTAACTTAAACAAATGACATCATATATTATGAAATGGACTGAGTTTGACAACTATTTTTAAATATTTTATGTTCATACGTGTTTTTTTTTTTTTTCTTTTTTTTTTTTATAGATGCCAGTAAGAAAATGGTCTGTTTTATAATAAACAGTGTTAACTGCAAATACCGGCTTTGATTTTCCGAGAAAATTTTGTTTTGCACAGTTCGGGTATTAGAGGGTCTTCACAGTATTTTCAATAATTTTTTCCTCTTCCTGTTAATATTGAGGATTGAAAATTCTGATTCCTCTTCAAGAAGATTCTGATGATTCTTTCAGATTTTATTTTGTTATGATGGGACTAGAAATTTATTCGATACTTTTCAGCGGACACTAAGTTTTTAAGCTATTGTCAACACAGTTTAGCATCATATCTAAGAATGGTAAAGTATTATTTTCTAATATTTCGTACGTAAATTCTATTGAATTTTCGACTTTGTTTAGCCTATCTACAAGATCATGTAAATCAATATCGCCGGGATATATTAATAGAACAGCATCAATATATCGGAAGTGTATTCCTTGTTTAGGTAAAATAATTTTAAGTAAATATATATATCATCATTCCACGTAAGTAAATAAAGAAAAAAGAAAAAAAAGAAGTAAAATAAATTAAAATAAATTAATCCAAATAAATGAACAAATTAACAAACTAAAATAACCATTAAAAATAAAGATAAAAAACCAAAAACAAGTAAAGATGTTCAACCCAAATAAAATAATAAACAAATTAAAATTATCCCCGCCAAAATAACAGAATAGACTACAGCAATCAATCCAAAAATTGGACGAATAAGTAGCTTTAATTATCTTCTCAGACCAAAATAACCTATTCAATAAGTGACCTAAGCATATCCCCCGCCAAATTTTTACTACTTTAATAAAACATCGAACACCGAAAAGAATAAATAAATATATAAATAAAATAATGAAAATAAAAAATAGCAAGTAAAATAAATTAACCCAAATAAATAAATAAATATACAACCCACTCCTGCTAAAATAAACGCCAGAATGGACTACCCACAATGCAACACTGACCCATATACATAAATTGTCGAGAAAACGCAACACTCGCGGCTTGACGATTGACAAGAATGAAACATCCTGTCGCCTCTGTGTGTGTGCGTGCGCGTGTATGTGTGCGTGTGCGTTTTGAACAATAAAAATATTAAAAAATTTAAATTTTCAGACAAACTGTTTTTTTTATACATATTTTATGTTATTGTTATATATACATACATACATACATACACACACATATATATATATATATATATATATATATATATATATATATATATATATATATATATATACATATATATATTATCCCTCATCGATAAGAAGTCAATCAAAATTGTAATCAATGAAATGGCCATCTCGTGAAAGAAAAAAATAAGTGATGATCGGGTTCGGAAAAAGACAGGGTATGCAACGTTGGACTGTGCACTCCCTTACCCATGCCACATCTCTATTTCGCTCTCTTATAGCAGTAGGTTAAAACACCAGAATAAAATTAGTTTTTATTGTGAGACCGGAAACTACTTACACAATAGACTCTTCCAGGCCTATATTAAGTAGGCGACATAGCACTCTACAGAGAGTGATAGAGAATGACACAGAGAGACAGTGAGAGTCTAGTACGTCTACCAGCGTTGGACATTAACTTATAGTAAGCTCCGCTTAGACTATCTCTGTAACCTGTTCTTAATATATCTTTCTTACATCTAATCCGTGTTCCGTGTTTTACTTCTGTGGGCCCAACATTGGCACCCACATCAATGGCGACGAGGAATCTAGAAACGCATTCACGGCGAAACCTAAATACCTTACCAATCCCACATCCAGGTCGACGAAGAATTCTAGAAAAGCATTCATATCTAAAAATCGCAATACCTTGCCAGTCCCACAACAGTGGCGACTAGAAAAGATTCGCGAATTTCGTTCTCGCCGTATCAATAGCGACAGTACTCGAAAAATACACAAACTCCACGCGTTCCCACAGCAGTGTTGAACGTGAAATTAAGCTGGTATTAATACATTAGCGATTTAAAAGCTAAAAAAACAGCGTCTACATATACAATACCAAACGCCATTGACAAACTAGCAATTCGACATCTACGGAATATTAAAGTCTGTCCAATACGAGAACGATTTCTACACAAACACACACACAAAAACAGTTGTTCGTAAAAGAACTGACAAAACAAGATCAAGTACTACCATTGTACTCAAGTTTTCGGAAAAAAAACTACCGAAATTTTTTTATGTAACTGAGTTGAACTCGGGCATAAAATTATTCTCCCCTCAAATTCACTGAGGTGAATTTTTTTTTTTTGTACCTCTATAAAAAAAAATACATAAGTGTGGTGAAAAATTATTCAATTACGTTAAAATTAACGGAACCACGGAAAAAAAAAGCTAAACACGCATAATTAGTTTAGTTTAACTATTGTCTGTCCATATTTTTTTTTCTGTAAGAGAAAAAAAGGAACAAAAAACTATCAAGTTTTTTTGTGTACCTCCTCTTAGTACACGTGTTTCAAAGCAACAAAAAAGCGCTGCCATTTTTAAATAGGGAAGATTTGCAAAAAGTAGTTGCCGAAATGTTAAAACTAAATTTGGACCAGCAACAAAAATCAGAAGAAAGACAACAATTATTTTTGGATTTACATAAACAGCAAATAGAATTCCAAAAAATCACCCTTCAGAATGCTGAACTACAACAGAAACAACTTAAAGAATTATTCGTAAATGCATTAAAAGGCTCAAACCCTGAAAAAGATACTATATTCTCCCAGAGTACAAACTACAATTCAATGGAAACCTTTGAATACGTACCAGAGGAAGACAAAACGTTCCAGGCTTTTTACAGGCGCTACGAAGATATTTTCAACGTAGACTGTGAACAATGGCCCAGTAAAAAAAAAAGTACGTCTACTATTGAGAAAACTGGGAACTACAGAACATAGTAGGTTCGTAGACTTCATACTACCCAAGAAAACGACTGACTTGGATTTTTCAGAGACGATTAAGCTCCTATCGGAATTATTCGGGCCTAACTCAACCTTGTTCTACAAACATTGGAAATGCCTGAACACAGTCAAAGACAACCAGCAAGATTTTCTAACGTTTGCAGCATCGGTGAACAAGCTAGGTAATGATTATAAACTAGCCGAACTGACTGCCGATGATTTTAAGTGCTTAATTCTCGCACAAGGTTTAGTATCTGCAGAAGACGCCGAAGTCAGACGATGGGTACTGACTAAGCTTGAGAACGAACAAGGATTGACTCTCCAAAAACTGGCAGAGGACTGTCACAGAGTAATATCTGTAAAGTGTGACTCAAACACTATCGAGGAATCAGGTGTGACTCAGATTAATAAAATCAGAAGTAAGTCTACCTCCTATTCCCCTCAAAAAGACAAAAGGCAAATCTCATGTCCTAAATTCCGCAGTAACCAAAACCCAAATAAGTTAAAGAAACCGCCCGGACCATGTTACCATTGTGGTAAATGGCATTGGATGAAATTCTGTCCAGTTAAGTACAAAAAATATTGCAAAAATTGCAATAAAATTGGGCATACTTTAACTTCGTGCTGGTACGCCAACAAAACGAGAAAACCCAAAAATAAAATTAGGCAAGTTCTATCTGACAATATTGTTGATAGGAATTTAAGAAAATATGTAACTGTGGATATTTTCAATAAGTTCATTAAATTCCAGCTTGACTCGGGTTCTAATATTTCAATCATTAACTGGTGTACTTGGCGAAAATTGAACAAGCCGACCTTATTAAAAACGGATAAAACAGCAAAATCCGTAACTGGCGAAAATATTAGGTTGGTGCAAAAATAATGACGTAATAATGTCGTTTTTTGACGTTAAAAAATACGTCAAAAACCGACATTATTACGTCATTATTTTTGCACCAACCTAATATTAACATTTTACGCGAGGTAATACTTACAGTAACACTAAATGGAGTTACCAAAAAGCTCAAAGCCTTCGTATTAAAAACTTCAGACAACTTATTTGGAACTGATTGGATAGAAAAATGCAATCTTTGGGATTGCCCAATGAGTACATTTTGTCGCAGGATACAAAGTACAACGTCCAATTTGGTAAATCTAAAAAAAAACTCAAACAACAATTTCCCCAGGTTTTTTCTGGCGACCTTGGGAAATGTACTAAAATGAAAGTTAAGTTCAATTTGAAGGACGGTGCACAACCGGTATTGAAAAACAAACGGAATGTTCTTTTCGCTGCTCTAGAGCAAATCAATAAAGAGTTAGATAGACTCGAACAAGCAGGTATTCTGTCAAAAACAGATTTCAGCGAGTGGGCAGCACCTACGGTCTACGTAAAAAAGAAGTCCAATCAAATACGAGTATGCGCAGATTTTCCACAGGGTTAAACGATGCCTTCCAAGATTACCACTATCCTCTCCCAAGCCCTGAAGAAATGTTCAATAAACTCAATGGTGGAATTTTTTTTTCTAAAATTGACCTCTCGGACGCATACCTTCAGATAGAGGTGGAAGAAGAAAGTCCCAAATTGCTCGGCATAAACACCCATAGTGGGTTGTACAAATACAACAGGCGAGCTTTTGGAGTAAAGGTTGCGCCTGCAATTTTCCAGCAGGTCATGGACGCCATGCTGGGCGATCTTGACTACGCAACAGCCTATTTGGATGATATACTAGTTACTAGTAAAACTACAGCAGAGCACCGGAACCATATAATAAACGTATTCGAAAAGATACAAGAATACGGATTTAAGGTTAAGGAGGCAAAGTGTGACTTTTTCTTACCAGAGATTAAATACTTAAGACACATCATTAATAAAGATGGTCGTCGGCCGGATCCAGAAAGAGCCAATGCGATCAGAAACATGCCGGCCCCAGATAACGTTCAAGCGTTACAAAGCTTCCTCGGCCAAGCTAACTTTTACCAAGGGTTCATTAAGAACATGCAAAATTTGAGAGGGCCTCTAAACCAACTTTTAAAAAAGGACAAACCATGGTCATGGACCCTGGAATGCCAAGACGCATTCGAGAAGATCAAGAAAACTCTTACTTCAGACCTCTCCCTCACACATTTCGACCCTAGTCTCGACATCATAGTCGCAAGTGATGCTAGCTCGTACGGCATAGGCGCTTACATATTACATAAACTGCCAGACGGTTCGCGAAAAGCTGTGGCTCACGCATCACGATCTCTACTTCCAGCTGAGAAACAATATTCCCAAATAGAGAAAGAGGCTCTAGGGTTAATATTCGCTGTGATAAAGTTTCACAGATATCTACATGGTAGACGGTTCATACTGCAGACAGATCATAAATCTCTGATTACAATTTTTGGGTCTAAAAAATGTCTGCCAGTCTATACTGCAAATAGACTACTTCGTTGGGGAACGATTCTCTTAAACTAAAATTTCAAGATAAAGTTCCTAACAACCAAAAATATTTGCCTTGCAGAAAGTTTATCGCGACTCATTCCAAAAAATACAGAAGTCTTTGAAGACTCCGTCATTGCTACTCTAAGGACAAATTGTGAAATCAAAAACATGATCACGAGTACCATAAGAGAGCTCCCAATTACTTTGGCCGACATAAAAATGGAGTCTCGAGAGGATGAATTCATTCAATCCATAAAAAGCAAAATTCGAAACAAAGACCACTGAAGTTTTCTCCCTCTGCGATGATGTCCTACTATATAATGACCGCGTAGTGATTCCAAACAGCCTACAAAGAAAAACCCTCAGGTATTTTCACATGGGACATCCGGGGAAGAACCGTACGAAAAGCCTCATGAAGCTGCTACGTTTATTGGACAAACATTGACAAGGACATAGCAGACATGATAGAATCATGCAAATGATGCGCGCTTGCAGCAAAAGCTCCAAACACGACGTGCAAACCATGGCTCAAAACAGATCATCCTTAGCAAAGAATTCATGTGGATTTTGCAGGGCCTATGAACAACTTGTACTATCTCATTGTTGTGGATAGCCACTTAAAATGGTTTGAGGTCCTACAATGTAAAAGACCAACCACAAACTGCACGATCGGATTTCTACACGAGCTATTCGCGCGTTTTGGCGTCGTAGATTGTATAGTTACTGATAATGGCACTCAATTCACATCAAGTGAATTTAGAGACTTCTGTAAGTCATATCAGGTGGACCACGTTACAACGTCTCAGTACCACCCTAGGTCAAATAGCCAGGCCGAAAGTTTTGGGGACACTTTAAAAAGGGCTTTAAGAAAGGCACTAGGCACACCGACAGATAGAGCATTGCAACAGTTTCTACAGGTGTATCGGATAACCCCTAATCCGAACACACCTATGGGAAGCTCGCCTGAAGAAACAATGTTCGCAAGAAAAATCAAGTCTGTCTTCGACAAACTTATTCCACGGCAAGCAAAGTTAAAAAAAAAAAAACGTATCGCCTCATAGGAAATATTTCAATCCTGGCGATAGGGCCTTTTTCAAGGCGTACAAGAACAATATGACATTCTGGGAAGTGGGCACCATAAAGCAGAGAATTGGCGAACTGGTATATATGGTCCAAGGACCGAGAAACATTCACAAACGCCATTGGAACCAAATCAGAAAATGCCGTTTGAAGGAATCACTACAAAATACCTGTGAAGAGCCGATCGACGTAATTTTCGATCATTTCGATCTCGACATGCCCCAAGTTTCTCCTGAAGTGCGACGCTCAGGAAGGAAAAGGAAATTTACTCAACCGCTCGACGTAAATCCCAAGAGGAAAAAGTATTAACAGTTTTATTTTTTCTCTACTTTTCAAAAAGAAAACTTTTTGGAAGGGGGGTATTGTGAGACCGGAAACTACCTACACAATAGACTCTTCCAGGCCTATATTAAGTAGGCGACATAGCACTCTACAGAGAGTGATAGAGAGTGACACAGAGTGAGAGTCTAGTACGACTACCAGTGTTGAACACTAACTTATAGTAAGCTCCGCTTACACTATCTCTGTAACCTGTTGTTAATATATCTTTCTTACATCTAATCCGTGTTCCGTGTTTTACTTCTGTGGGCCCAACTTTACTGCTAGAAATTGTTTTGGTTTTCTCTTTTTGGTAACGATCTGATCGAAGGTTAATTTTTAAGCCACAAGCATTTGACTGCAAGAAATTGCGCCCTATAAACGAACTTGGTGTCTGGTCTGAGTTGCAATGCAACAGAATAGCAAATGTTGAGCAAAAAGTTGCTAAAATGAACAACATAATTCTAATAACTGCTAAAATTCCTGGAACACATAATGTGGGAATTGGAACTGTAGAATATAACACTCACGAGAAGTAACAAAGCAAAGAAATAGAAAACATTGGGCCAGTTACTTTAATATTTTGTGCAGTGGATTGCATATCAAGAATGAAGTGGATATTATGATGTCAAAAGTTATTTAGAGAAACACAATGCAGGAAGAGGAGACAATCTTTAGGTCATTATATAACATGAACATCTTTAGTTGAAAAAGATTATGAACCTAGAAATTCCACATGAAAATTCTAATTTAATCATTGATTAATGATTAACAATTCATAATTACAATCGTTTTACTGGCATACATCTCTCAATTAAAACACACACACATACACGCATATACACATACGTGTGTGTGTATATATATATATACATGTATATATATGCATGTTTCATTAAAAACGACAGACAAGGTACTACGGTTGAGCTTTTTATTTAATTATAATAATGAGTTCAAATGCCCCTTAAGGAACTGTGTTCTTGATCAAACCGGACTCATAAATAATTACTTTGGTTACACAACCGCATGCTTATCCAGACGTCTTAAGTTACACCTATCTGACCACAGCTCCATTAGAACCCATATATACACACACACAAATTTAACAGAGGCCATTAGGAACATACTAGTAGAAAACGCAAATATATTAACTGCATCCACCTGCAAAAAAAGACTAAAATCAATGGAAGCTTTAATAATAAAAAAGAAAAAGCCAACTCTTAACAATATTAACTACGAACAAAGCCACAGTGTGCTAACCGTATTCGGAAATTAAAAACATCTCTACTACACACTAAGACATACACAGAATGTACACACTCATTTAAGCTAAAAAATGGTATAGCCGAAAGCGCTCGGAAATATAAAAAATCTGGACAGTTCTTACACACCCTTTGTCCAGTTTGGAGGAGTTTTAATATTTTATATTATTAGGATTCATTTGTATTATATACATAAATTTCTAAATTTTTGCCGAAAGCCGTAGTGGCTGCTCGGACAATGAATTCCAAATATTTCCTTGTAGGGAAACGAATTATATTACGTTTATTATTACGATTTATTAGTTTCGCAATCCTTGTAGTTTTCATTATTTGACCACATCAACAAAATACCATTTAAGAATCTAATGTTTTTAAGATTAATTACACTAATAATTTATCCTGGTAGGGCTTCTAGTACTCTTAGCCTTGTGGTAACGGGTAAATAAATCCGGCGAAAAAAAACGCAGCATTCCCTTACGTGCGGTGCTGTCTTTTTTTTTCTTTTTTTTTATTGGGTATGGGTGGAGAATTGCTCAATATATTTTCTATCCGTATATAGGTAGTTTGCTCCCAGTAACTGTTAAGGAATATTTTCCAATTTCGTACTAATTGTAACACAAGAAAAATACTATAATGCCGAAAAATTATCATACATTTGTAAATGAAAATGACACAAGTAAAGAATAAGATATTTTCTCACCAGATTAATTTAACGTATAGAGCGTGAATTCTGAAAGAACTGCAAAATCTACCAGAATTGCACATCTGCAGATGGTATCGTAACAGGATTTGATAAACGGAATACACGGTGTTGGTGGCAAGCTTGCAAAGAAATAAGCAGACACCTTAGATAAAAAAGTAAAAACCACGAGGAAAGGCCTTGACATTAACTGTAAGAAAATATAATACATAATCCTGAGCAGAAGTGACAGCGCCCACAGAGAGCTATGTATTGCGGGTTTAAAATCAAGATACATAAGTTCAGCAATCAAGTAACAGATGATGGACAATATGGTACAGAAACCTGAAGGACATAGAAAAATATCCTTAGAAACAAGAAGAATAACGGAGTGCTGAATTGATATGTAATGTGTAATCGCCTATCTTGTAATATCTATCATTCCTATATTTTTAAATCGCTTCACCCCAGTCAAAGCGATAACGCCACTAAGATGCAGTGAGTTACAGGGAGTGACAGAGAATGAGAAAACTTTTGAGAAGGGAAATGAAGAAATGATAATAAAAAAAACAGGATTCAGTTAAACAGCTGATGGCGATTGGCGGGGCATTTATTTTTTAAGATTCTAACAGGGAAACAAGAAATTGGAAGGGATTTCCATAGGGGAGAAATGTGGTAAAAGTAATTATTTGCCAATCTAGTAACACATTTGACTTCATGTAGGAAAAGAGCTCATCATAATATTTGCTATGAAAATATTATTAGAAAAGATATTGGGGTGAAAGTAACTGGAATCGAGATGCCAGGTCAGGATCGAACACATTTAAAATTCTTTGAATTTTGTCAAGAACCTCGAGATATATAGCAGGAGCACCAGGACAGATATTCAGTGCACGGACGAATGATAGGTTCATATATGCTCAAGATGGATTCTGACGAGGAAGGAATTTTCTTGCACAACACAGTGAACCAATTTTTCTATATGTAGTCGTATGAATTCATTCGATATAGTCGCTATACTTGATATCAGTGAAAAACGAGAGTCCCAAAAGGCGTAGAATATTGTTCTCCTGGAGTCTAGTATCAGCTACGCTGATGGCAGGTAGAAAGGTTTCTCTGTGGTTATTCAGTTTTATTTCGGAGAGCAGACAGGACACACGATGGAGGGAAAAAAATATGAATTTCAAAAAAGGTAGAGTTTTTTCTATTTCATCGGGGTCCCACTCCTTATATCACCTCAAGTTTCTAGATCCCATGTAACATGGAATACTAACTGTGTCTGAATGTTATTGAACTCTCACTTTATTGAAATTCATATTTTTCCCTCCAGTGATTATCATTAATATCAATTAAATTTTCACGTTTATTTATTTTATATCCTAGAAATAAACTTGATAAGGCTGGGACGAAACCGGTTGTTTTTTGTTTTTTTTTATAGCTTTTAAAATATACATTAAAATGCCATATAAATTATGCTTATTCCTAGCTACATATATCAAAAACGAGAGCCGAAACCATCCAAATGATTATTAAAATTAAGTTGAATTGAGGTGTTTAGTCCCGTTTCATCTTCAAGCGAAATTTTAGGAATAATCTATCTCTTGGTTTACGTGTGTTTTTAGGCATGGTCCGTTATAACATTCGTTATTTTGGGAATATATATATATATATATATATATATATATATATATATATATATATGTAATACTTTTTTTTCATATTTTTTGCTATGCGTGTGTCAGGCATT